>JANEHU010004950.1:0-359755 GCA_027563435.1 Nasonovia ribisnigri
TTATGATTTTTGGTCCAAAAAAAAGGTATTCCCGTTATGGCAGCTAATCGTTTACAGCGTTATGCTATTTTTTTATCAGGATATAATTATGAAATTCAGTTTATTAAGGGCACTGATAATGGTAATGCAGATGCATTGTCCAGACTTTCATTGGAGTTTCCAGATAATGCTAATAATTCAGAGTTAGACAATTATTCTATAAATTTAATTACGGAAAATATTAAAACTATTTCAGACCTTGATATTTGTTTGGAAGTTAAGAAGCATCCATTGCTTCGAGAAGTTTTCTTTAGAGTTTTTACTGGTAAATGGGATGATATTAAGGTAGTATCAGAGGACATGAAACCATACTTTAATCGTAGAAATGAGTTCTCTATAGAGAAAGGTTTTTTATTATGGGGTCATCGTTTAGTAATTCCTTCTAAGTATAGAACTGCATTGTTAGCAGAATTACATAATACACATTTGGGGATTGTCAAGATGAAAAGTATTGCTAGATCTTATATTTGGTGGCCTGGAATCGACTCAGATATTGAAAGCATTACTAAGGAATGTATGAAATGTTTAGCTTACAGTGAAAACCCACCTAGAAGTATTTTACATAGTTGGCCATATCCAGATGGTCCATCACAAAGGGTACACTTAGATTTTTTAGGACCAGTTAATGGGAAAATGTTTATAGTGATTATTGACGCCTTTTCAAAGTGGATTTTTGTTAAGCATATGTTAAATATAACTACTAGTTCAACAATCAAGGTGTTATGTGAATACTTTGCTTATTGTGGTGTTCCAGCTAAACTTGTTACGGATAACGGTTCATCGCTATGTTCAAAGGAGATGATAGATTTTTTGAAAAAGAATAGAGTTTTTCATATCACTACACCTCCTTACAATCCTTCAACTAATGGTACTGCCGAGAACTTGGTTCGCACATTCAAAAATTTTATTAAAAAATGCAAAAGTAATTCAGATATTGAAATAGATATTTTTAAATTTGTATTGTCTTATAACAGTACCAAACATTGTGCTACAGGGGTTAGTCCTGCTGAGTTACACTTGGGACGGTTATTACCTACACCTTTTGACAGGTTGAATTCTTTTGCTAAGCATAACTATAATAAAGGTATTGTAGTGGCTAAAAACAATTATAGAGGTTGTAGGGAAAAAGTTTATTTAATTAAAGATACGGTCATTATGGAGCAGGGGATGTTTGGGTACCTGGTATAATTCTAAAAATATTATCACCTGTAACATATTTAGTAGATGTAGGCAATGGTATGGTGTGGAAAAGGCATGTTAATCAAATAATTGATAGAGTGATTAGTAAAGGTAGTGACGGTGAAAGGTTGAATGATGGCATGGACGACAAAAGTACAGTGTATAACAAACAAATAGAATTAGATCAAGAGGTTGCATCTAATAACAATAATGTTTCATTAGACTCTGTGTCAAAAGACACATTTATAAGAAAGAGTGGTAGAACAATCAAACCACCTAAACGTTTAAATTTGTAATTTTAAGTCATTACATCAGTTTAAGTATATTATTCACTTTGGTTATTTTATGTACTTATGTTTATTTATGAAAATGTTGTTATTTAATAAAAAAAAAAAAAAAAAATGTATCATATTTATTAATTATTAAATATTTAAATTGTATTGTTAATATATTACTACATGAATGTATAATATAATATACATTGTATATTATGTATTTAATTAAGTAACTATTTAAAAATCTTTATTGTTTTCATTTTTATGTGTGAGGGAACTGTAATGTATGTTATCAATTTATTTATCGCTATAACTTTATTACATAACCTCAAAAATGTATAATAAAGATTCATTCGTATCTTAACCTCCGTGTTGTGTTCTTGTGCGTTCCTGACAAAACAGTACAGAAACCTGGGAAAGATCTGCTCAAGGTGTATTTATAAATAAATAAATTCACCTTGGATCTGCTCTAGACTTATCACTTAAACAGATTGATAAGATCTGTGGTGATAACGATATTGATCCTATTTAGAATTTGATACAGCAAAATAACTGATACTGCGCGAGCGCGGATTTAAAAATTTAATTTAATTCTCGTTTCTCGAAACCTCAATGCTTACATTTATATAGTGACTCCATACGTAATATTTTAATATTTTCTGGAACGTTTATTTTACAAATGCGGTATCAATTTGTATTTGTTTGATTGTTTCATTCATATGACCAAAAGTTTAAAATGAACAAAATACGATTGACCAACATCACAAATGATGAAATATTTACTTATTCAACTATTTTGATTAAAGGATTCGTCGACATACACGATGAATCGAATATTATACTTAAACATTACTCAAATAATGGTAAACAGTTAGCAGAATCTCGTTGGTCTGTAAATAAAAATAAATTTAAAATCATAATAGAATTAAAAATTGGCGATAATATGTTGGTTTTTAAATTCGCCAATGAAGTCTTACACACTAAATTAGTATACAGACAAAGAGTTACTAACTACACCGTGTGTCCAGTCTACGTAATTTGTGCTGATCATGATGGTAGATTCCAGGTAAATAACAGGCTTTAGCGTTCATCGTTAAAAATAATTAATAATTCAAATAAATATTTATCTTAATTATTACTCATCTATATTTCAAATGAATTACAAATCGCTTAACAATGTATTGATATATTTATTATATTTTTATATGTAGGCCCCTGCAGATCATGATAATTCTGTTCAAAACGCTTGTACTAAAATAACGTTATGCTCCAAATTAATTCAAATGTTGACAGCTGAAAAAATGTATGAAAAAGGTTTTGGAAAGAAAACATTTACAGTTGAAAAAGAATGTCGTATAATTAAAAGCTCTTTAACAAGACGCACAGTATTTAACATGGATCCTGAGAAATTATGGGAATACATTGCCAGAGAGTTGACTGCTGGCAAAAATTCTAAAACTCAAAAATATTTAGCTTTCCTATCATGTACTTATTGGGATGGACAGAATTTACACGGTCATGTTGCATTGGGTGGTGGTGGATTGGCATTATTTGGAACGGGTTGTCTTTACACTTGGCCTAGTAAGCTAGAGGAAGTTTTACCATGTTTCATGAATATGGCAAAAGTTGATACTGGCACATTGTTGGATGACAGTTGTTTCAGGTAGTTTGAATTGTAGTATTTATGTTTTATTTTTTTTCATTGTAAAGAAGAAAGTTAAACTGATTGATTTTATAGAGGAAATTTTGGTGGATGCTTTAGCACAACCTTAGGTTCTGTATGGCATGAATTGGGACACACATTCGATTTAGGCCATTCTAAATATGGCATAATGGGACGAGGATTCGATAACGTTCATTTAATTTTTACATTGGATAACAAAAATATTGCTCAAGAAATAAAGCCTGCCAACAAAGGATATATTATATGTATTGAAAATTATTCGAACACAATAAATACGAAGGATGATATGTCTAATAATAACAATACAAATGAAAATGAAACAATAGATGAGTATGATTCAAAACACATAATATGTTGGTCTATGGGATGTGCATCAATACTTTCATTTCATAAGTATAATTTTATATTGTAAATCCATGTACTATTTTAATTTGAATTGTATCTTAATTTTGGTTTCAGATGGTTTAACGATTTCAAAGAAGAAAACAATAATGAACATAAAATTGATTATGTAGCAAAAAGGTTATATCATTAAAATATATATAGATATTAAAATAAATTATAAAACTTTAATAATGCATTAAATTTATAGAAATTTATTGACTTCAAGAAATGGCTTAAGAGTAGTTCAATTAAGGAGAGAGGATGGCCTTGTCATGCATTCATGGGAATTTGTTAAAAATAATAACAAACGTACATTCATTCTTCCAGTACAGTTAGCAAATAATGGTACAACTATTATTGCTGAAGATTCTTATGGAAATATATTAAAACATTTGCTATAACTTGCATTATGTGTTGAGAATAAGTATTAATTAATAGTTGAAAAATATTATTTTCTATTTATTGCCTAGTTTAAAATACTTTTTGATTAATTTTTCTAAGCTAATTTTTTTTTTTTATATATAATTCGTTTCTGTAAATTATTTTTAACTATTTTACATTTTTATCCTACTACTATTTTAAAATCTGAGCTAGGAATGTATTATAGTCTATTCATCTTGTGCCATTGTATAATTTTATATTTATTTAAGTTTAAAATTAAATAATTTAAAGTAACCTTTTATAGCTAAATTGTAATCCTAATTAAATTTAATAAATTATATTTTTATGGTTAAATTAGGTTCGATTAGAAAGTTTTACAGAGATCTCAGTAATTTAGTTTGTATATTATATAAATAATAAATAAATGTATTTTTAATATAGGTGTTTAATAACATATCCAGGCTTCGCTCAGTATGTTAAAATATAAAATATTTCATTAGTTTGCAAACTTAATAATTTTCAAATAAGCATGATTAGTTGAAAAGTTAAATTATGCAAATGTGAATTTGTGTTAAACCTGATTTTGAATATGTCGCTCCCTATATAATACTATGTACCAGTAATAATAATCCCAGTAGTCTGAAAAGAATTTTACTTAGAATAAAAAAAATTTAATTTGCTATCAAGTTACTTATACTGTACCTTACACGCCATAAAATGAATTCCTATGTTTATTAAGAGAGCAGTTAAAAGAAAAAAAATTAGTATAAGTTTTTACATTTTCTTTTTCTTACTAAACAAATGAAGTAATATAATTTGAAAATGTATTTATAACTTGTGAATGCAATTAAAAAAATTAAAATAATTTTCGGAAAATTCTAACAAATTATTTTTCTGATAAGGTAGGAATAAATAATAATTAACTCCAAGTATTTTAGAGTTTTAGTTTATTGAATTCATTACAAAATTATTCTTAAAAATGTCTCTATGAACAAACTTGTAAACCAATATCAAGTATAAAATAAAAATGTATTTAGCAGTTACAAGTGGTTAATATATAATGAACTATTTTAATTATAAATTTAGATATTCAGATTTATAATTGTTGTGTAGTTATATTTAATTGTTAATCTATATCTTTATTATTGATTAATAGTTTTCTTTTTAAATTTAAAATTATCTTATGTTTCTCTGTTACATCTTATTATTATTTTTTCTTATCTTTTACTTTTGAAATAGGTACCTGCTGTATTTCACAAATAACAAAAAATAGATGTTATATACTAATGTTGAATATATTGTTAATACTTGTTATTTAATAATAAAATAGTTAATATTTTAAAATTGTGTTGTATATAACTATTGAAGATTGAACCAGATATACAAATTGTTTTCTTCTATTATACAGTGTATTAGTAGTAGATGATTATTGATCAGTGATCATAGTGTTATTGATTAATAATTATTATTAGGTATTAAAAATTATACTAAATAATAGATAGTTATAATAAGGAAGAAAAAGTAGATATTTTGTTATTGTTTGCCCTATTACACTGCCGTTACATTAATATACAACATTTATTATAGTTTTCTGTATCACAAGACAAGTGATGGAAAAAGCATTTATTTTCCCTTTACGTCAATTAAATTGTGTTTGAAAAGGTGTAGCTGATTACGAGTATAACTCAGGTGATTATATATTTTTTGGGTAAATACAGGAGAAAAAAATTCTTCATAAATTAATTAAATACATTAATTAATACCTAACTAGTTTTGATTTTAAATACATAAAAAAGTATTGTGATTATATTTTAAATATTTGTAATTGATATATGAACAACTCATGAGCAGGCATGTGAGTAAAATGCCCTAAAAAGTGTTAAATAGAATTAAAATAAAAATATATGTATTAAAACTAAATAATATTAAAATTAATAAATATTAAATACAATTAAACGCAAAGGTAATAAAAGGATGAACAGAAATAGCAGTTAATACTAAAAAACAGATATTTAAATAATAAACTAAAACAGAGAGCGAAAAAAATAGTAAAGGTCATCATTATCCGGGTAATAGACCTAGTAGACAATAATATAATATTAATTATTTTCTACTTTTCGCACAAACAAAATGTGTTGCCCGGCGAATTATATAGGCAAAATAGGTACATTACTGAAGTGTTCAATCTTCAATATTGTCCTTAACTACATAAATATCACACCCGCAGAAAAATTCATTTTAAAAACAAAAAAAAATATTGATAAAATTAAATAGTATGTACTTATTGTTTAAATACTCTGAAAAAACTTAAAAAATATATAGCTATTAGCTACGAACTAGAGACTGCAGTCTATAACCTCCAGATTTTTAAATGATATACTAAGTACCTACATGCGGGTATTCAGAGTACTCCCAGTTACAGCTATAACAATAATGTATAAAAATATTTATACAAAAAAATCAACTAGAATTAAATAAATTAAAAAAATGGAAAAGAACATGGGTACCTACGGGAAAATTAATTTCAAAAAACAAAAACAAATTGATTAAATTAAAAATTAGGTACTCTTTAAATACTCTAAAAAAAATTATGTACCTATACATCTACGAACTATAGACAACGCAATCTATAACCTCCAGATTTTTAAATTATATACCAAATACATGCGAGTATTCAGATCTAAGTACTCTAGTACTCACAGATAGGGTATGTGGGCGCAATAATACCGAACGAAAGAATAAGTTTGAAGCTAGATACTGCAGTAAATTTTTTACTACCAACTAAAGACTATAGTTATTGTTTAAATTAAAAAAAAACGAATAATTATTTTGATCAGAGGTCTATCCACGTAATAAATTTATTATAAAATGTAAAAAAATGAATGCAATTTATCAAGGATGCAAAAAAACATAATGGGTAGAGGTCCTGCACGGGCTCTTGTATGTGATGTGAATTTATGAAGAACATAAAATAATATTTAATTTAAAATAATATTGTGTTCAAGTGACAAGTTGGAACTATAGTGAATATTGAATTACAAACTTATTCAGAGATCAACTACAATAACTAAATGCACAGGTAATATGCATAACTAGATATTATTAGCTGAAGCAGTTATGTTTATGAAAATTGATACTGAAAAAATTAATTTAAAAACGAGTCCAAAAAAAAATAGTAAGAATCCATACGTAAATTAATTTTTAGAAGCAAAGACTGGAAACGCTGGAGACTGCAGTTAATTTTGAAATACAAACCAAACATTTTAAAAACAAATAAAAAAATAGTTATAAATCTGTTTTGGTCTTTTTCAATATGTGGGGGAAAATTAGATTTAGTACAATGTGAAAAAAGTGGGAAGGAAACCTTGATAATTCTAAGACAATAGGATATTAAAACACAAAACCATATTTTAAATTATAACTAATGATTTTATACATTTTCTATTTACGATGACTTATAAGTGTGGAAAACCTTATAAAAATTCCATATACCGTCGATCCTAATTAATTTTATATTATTATTTTAATATTTTTTTGTGGTAACGAAATCATTAACTAGGATTGGCTGTATTTAAGTTTTTAATTATACAAGTACAACGCTATAGCCGACCGTCTTGAAAACCGTGTTTAAAAATGATGATAATTAGTTATGTTCTAATTTCCCTATCTCTATTCCTCTCTCTTCCCTCTCTATTATACAATGAAGTTAAATATGCCATTGATAAATACCCTCTTAACAAATCTCCCGGGTTTGATCAAATCACTGCCGAAGTTGCCAGATGCCTACCAAAAGAAGCGATCATCCACCTCACACATTTATTTAACTCCGTGATCAGGCTCTCATATTTTCCTACACTCTGGAAATTCTCGATTATTATTTTTGTTTCAAAGCCCAATAAACCTCCCGACTCCATCTCCTCCTACCGACCCATATAATAGCCTATTACCTTTTTTCGCTAAAATCCTCAAAAGACTTATACTCAAACGAATTCTACCGTGCTTAACTGTTAATTCCATTCTTCCCGACTCCCAGCTTGGATTTCGATCTACTCACTCAACCATCCATCAAGTTCATAGAGTTGTAGACGCTATTTCGTATGCACTCGAAAACAAATTTTATTGCACATGAGCTTTTATCGATCTCTCTAAGGCATTTGATATGGGGGATTGGGGTCTGGCACGACGGACTCCTATTCAAATTGAAAAAAATTACATCCTGTATACCTACTTCCTGATCATCTTATCTTTTTGACAGATATTTCAGTAGGTACTCGTGTCGGTGAAACTCTCTCCTGTATAGCCAAAATCTCGGCCTATTTCTCTGTACTTTCTTATTTTATTTGGCGGGTATAGGTATCTCATCTATTTTGTCATGTTTGTGAATACCTATAACATATCATTGTATATTATTTATTATTTATGTCACAACAGAGTATGATATACCTAATATGTGATTTTATGTGTAAGTCGATAATTTGACACGAAATAACAAAAATGAGAAAAAGCTAAGAAAAAAAGCAAATAAAGGCACCTAAAGCGGAAAGAGAGATTTAACGTGAAAACGATGTTTATCCCTCAGATAAATACAATAGTTATTTATCATTTAGCATGAAAATTAAAAGAAACGCATTTTTAAATATTAAGAATTGACTTTCTATCATTTACTAAAAAAAAAAAACATTTATTTTGTATCAAAATCCGAACCCTGCTAATTACTGCGACTATTTTAGTCAATTTAAACGTTTCAAATTTAAACCTTAGGAATGCTTATTAGTTATTACCTACTTATAATTATTAATTATTATTTATTACCTATTGAACCTATAGTTCATACTACGTCACACAGTCTATCAATATTATTTTTATTACGTAACTAAAATCTAAATAATAATTGTTGAATTTTTTCATAAAAGAATTACAACGTTGTCGTTTCATGGAACAATATGCACAATCAATTATTGTTCCCTTCATTATCATTTATCTGCCAGACAACGTCGGAGGATGGAGATAGTAGCAATACGCAAACTAGTAATGTAAACTGAACTGATCGGGCAAGTTCGTTTTCAAAAAAAAAACATCTGTGTCCGCGTTTGATTTAAAAGAATTAATAATTATTATTATTAGATAATATTCTTTTTACGAATTACGATTGCCTAGGTGTTACATTTTGATTTCAAATTTTCACTAATTATTTTTTAGTCAATTTGATTTAGTTTTTATTTATTCTTGACATTTCTATTTTCTATGCTGTTCGTCGACTTCATATGGCTGCCTAGTTTATCACATCATTATCGAATTTATGACTAACCTTGTTCGTCGTGGGCCTAATAACAAATTCCCAGGTGTCCTTGTGTTGGTGAGTCTTTGTTTCCGACTGTCTAAATGAACGAGGATAGTTTGCAACCCAACGGTATACTACAACAGCCGTCACCTACTACATCTATTTACCAGCCAATCGTACCTGATATTGAGTTCGAACAGCCTTTAAGCGACAATCTGGACGCCAAAGATAGAGAGAATCAACCTCTACTGGGACGCATGGATCATGCTCCGGGTTATAATCATTTCCCTGGTAACTAAATTTATATATTTTAAATTATATATAATAATATAATATAAAGATATCTGCTAATATTAGGTATATTACTTCTAAGTAGGCATTTAGTTTTTGCCTCATTGATTATCAGTATTTACACCATTATTAATTATAATATTATGTACCTATTAAAAGATATTAGTAATAAGACTAATTTTTCTAATTTAACTAATATATGAAATATTTAACAGGCTCTAATAGTCTGTGTAATAAGTAATGACTATCTATAATTAACAATTAACATTTATCTGCTAAATTATATCCATTAGTTTCTAATTAAATTATGTAATTAATATAATTTCATGGACGTTTAATTAGCCTTAATCACATAATTATTTAAGAAAAATAATGTTAAACAACCTCACTAGGTATTTATGTTTTTCCAAACTTGTACTGGTTGTATTCTTTAGAGTTTAGACCAACATTTAACAATATTAATATTTATGTTGTGTAATCGTTCAAACAATAATAATTGATAATCAATAAAACTTAAAGGGGTTTTATTATCTGTACCTTAATAAATTGTTGAAAGTAATTTAAAACAGAATAAATATAACTGCAATAATTACTTTTGTATGTTAATTAAATAGCCATTACCTATGGAATATCTATGACAAAACGTTATACTTAGTGTAATAATAATACATTTATTTAGTTTGATAAATTTACCACAGTAATTAAATTAGGTACCTAGCATGTTTAACATTTTGTGATGCAGTTTCTATTAAAAAAAAAAAAATACTGTCAATTAAATTGTATAGGTGTATTATGCTACAATGAGTCAGCAGCACTATACCTATGTATTTAAACTATAGGGATAATTGCCATATGGCAAGTTGAATTCTAATATCGCATAAACCATTTAAGGTAGTATATATTTTTCATAAATAAAATGTTTTATATACTTATCTATTAATTTGATTTTTTCCTTCATGGCTGATGTAAAAAAAAATGTTGTCCAACAATTTGAATGTAGGAAGTAATAATAATAATAATAATAATGAATAACTATTTTTAAGTGTAGGTAATACAATATTATTTTATCTGAATTGGTATTGGTATGTAAATTAAGCACGATTACATTTTTATAGTTTTAACTTAAAGTAACTGTTGGAAATTAGTAGTTTTAACATAAAGTGCATAGCAGTTTTGCATAAATAGATAAATAATATTTTTAATTTAAAGTAAATATTATTTTATAATCGGGGCCTGTGCTATGACATATAATTTAAAATTAAGAAATATTTTTAGAATGGATGAAACAATTAAAAATATTATTGAAAGTTGAAAGTAATATTTGGAAATTGTTATTGGGTAAAAAAATGCTACTATATCTTTTTTGAGACAATATCTAAATTATTTTAAATTACAAATATTGGTTTTTCTTAGAATTAGTATTTTATTTAATCAGCCACGAGCAGTTTTATTCTTTTTTAAATAAATATTTTACTGTTCTAATCAGTTGTACATATAATATATTCTACAATGCAAATTATAAAATTTCTAAGATAATATTAGAATATAAAGGTACTTATTATATTAAATCATAATGTATAAATATATTTAATACATTATGATGCTTTATAATCAGTTATTTAATATTGAAAGTTCATAACTAAGGTCAATTGTTATTTTTTTTATCTGTTGCCACT
Organism: Nasonovia ribisnigri; assembly: GCA_027563435.1. Taxonomy (NCBI): domain Eukaryota; kingdom Metazoa; phylum Arthropoda; class Insecta; order Hemiptera; family Aphididae; genus Nasonovia; species Nasonovia ribisnigri. The sequence goes on from JANEHU010004950.1 coordinate 11,191, forward strand.
GAATATTGATTGAAGCTGTATACTGTTTGTGTGTAGTATCACATCCAAGTACTTTATAATAAGTTATATTATGATGTGAAATTCATTCAATTATATACCACTCCTCTATAAGTACTCGACTTTATGCGTCAATATTGTGTACAAATAACGGATGATACTGCATAATATTATTATCTTGAATACTGATAAATAAATGATAATACTCAAATTGTTGTTTACATTATTATATGTATTTGAGTATAAAGTTATTTTAATATCTTTTAGTGAATTAGTAAGGTACATAATAAATTTAGACAATTTAATATTGTTTTATAATTTATAGTATATTAAACTCATGATGTTTGAAGATATATCTATAGTTGATTATGATTGTTATGAAAAATATGGTAAATTTTATATCTGTTATTTAAGTTTTTATGTATAAAGAATATGCAATAAAGTTTAAGTTAATTTGTTATTTTATTTTTTTTTAGATGATCCAGCATTCAGTTATGTTATTAAACAATCAGAATTAGCTATAGATAATAGCGTCTTTCCTGAACGCATTTATCAAGGGTCCAGTGGTAGCTATTTTGTCAAAGATACAAATTGTGTAAGTTTTATTTACAAATATATACTTTATTTTCAGGTAAATTGTTAAAATGTTAACTGAAGTTCTAAATTCCAGATGAATGACAAAATGGAATCTTATTATTGTCAATTTAGTTTATTAAATTATTAAAACAAATTATTTTATACTTTAGAAAACTATTGGTGTTTTTAAACCAAAAGATGAAGAACCATATGGATTGTTGAATCCAAAATGGATCAAATGGCTGCATAAAAACTGTTGTCCGTGTTGTTTTGGCCGTTCGTGTTTAATACCTAATCAAGGATACCTATCGGAAGCTGGTGCTAGCCTTGTATCAGTTAAACTTGGATTGAATATTGTACCAAAAACTAAGGTTGCAAGGTTGGTTAGTGAGACATTCAACTATGGACGTATAGACAGAGAGAAGACTAGAATGAAACATGCTATTAACGATCATTTTCCTAAATTGGGACGGCGATTTAATAGACTTGGTCTTAGGCCCAAAGTGTGTAAAGTAAATTTCAATTTAATTGAATAATTGAATAATTTGTATAATATTATTTTTAGATAGGATCCTTCCAATTATTCATGGAAGGTTATAAAGATGCTGAATATTGGCTTAGGCGACTTGAATTAGCTCCATTGCCATTAAATCTTCAATCTCGTTTTCAAATTCAATTTGAAAGGCTTGTTGTGTTAGATTACATTATTCGAAATACTGATAGAGGTAATGATAATTGGTTGATTAGGTATGATCAACCGAGCTTAAGCTCAAGCCCAAATGCTAGCCTTACAAATTCTACAGTCAGTGAAAGCTCAAATGTAAGCTTAATTATTGTATATTTTGTTACTTGTTTATAAATATTAAGTTACTTAAATGTTTCTATATTTCTATAGGATTGGAATAGTGTTCAAGAACCAGACATAAAGATAGCAGCTATTGATAATGGCTTAGCATTTCCATTTAAACACCCTGACTCATGGCGTGCATATCCCTATCATTGGGCATGGCTTCCACAAGCAAAGATTCCATTCAGTAAGGATACGAAAGATCTAGTATTACCTTATTTGTCTGACATGAACTTTGTTCAGGATTTGTGTGATGATCTTTACACTTTGTTTAAGGTAAAAAGAAAAATAATTATTATATACAAGAAAATATTTAGGAGATTTTTCAATTATATCATCTCTGTACTCCTCAAAACTAATAATCCAACTAAAATAAATTTAGTTTGAGTTTACTCCTTTGATAAGTCATTTATATTCTATACAACATATCCTTATAGTAGTTTTATTTACACAAATAAATGTGATCAACAATTACAAAGATTAAGTATTTTTCTCCAAAATATCAAAGTTAACTTGTTTCTTGTACCTACCATTTAATTGATACTTTGATAATTAATATCGATACAGTATATAATCGTTCTATTTCTGTATGCAAAAAAACATGTTTTGATTTTCTACTTCAATATCCTACACATTTGAAGTTCAAATTTGGAGAAAATTAGATATTTAAACGAATAATAAGAATTTTAATTATTTTGTTGTAATCGATAAATATTCATTGTAAGGACTTGAAACTCTTACAAAGGTGCATTATATTGTATGTGTTATTAAAATTTGAGCAACAAAATTTTCAAAACTTTTAGTTTAATTTTAACCTATTGCCTATTTATACCACCAAATTAATATCATTTTATTTAAGTGCCATATTAACTCAAAAATGATTAATATTAGTAAATTATATAAATATAGGTATTACTTTTATAATAATTAAATGTTAAATAATATAATTAGTATAATGTTTTTTGAGAAATTAAATTAACTTATTACTAATTAGTTAAATAAATAACTTTAATAGAAATATCAACAAACATATCATGAAATATACTTAGTAATATAAGTTTATAGATATTTTTCATTCAGAATTGTGTTGCAAGTGGTATTCTCAATACCTAATGTATGTCTGTATAGCAAAGCAGTTACCTTATATCCCTCTTATTTTTTTCTTAAATCAGAATTGTTTCATAAGTAATTATGATGTGTGAGACATTATAATTTTTGATTGAATTTAATTATACAATTTAACTTAATAAATTTAATGTACATGTAATAATATGTTTTTTTTAATCTAAATAATTGATTTCTCAATATTTAGTATTTAAAATAAATAAATTGTACCTATAAAAGTTGAACAGTGTCTAGCTATCTGATAAATTTTATAGCATTAAGCCTGACTTAATATATATATATATATATGCATAACATAGACTAACTCTCATTGACTCTTATCCCTGTTAATTATAATATTACAATTTTATTTTTAAAAATTAGCAAAATTAGCAAAATTAATTATTGTTCATATATTACAACTTACAGATGGACAAAGGATTTGATAGACATATGTTTGAAAAGCAAATGAGTGTTATGCGTGGACAGATATTAAATTTAACTCAAGCTCTAAAAGATGGTAAAAGTCCTGTACAACTTGTTCAAATGCCAGCTGTTATTGTTGAACGGTAATGACAAATAATAATTCCTTATCGATAATTCGGTCTTTATGGTTAACAAATATTTTTATTGAATTAAATTCTTTATTTTAATTGCGAATTTTATTTATATGTACACGATAGATGTATAAATTTATCCATATTAAAAATAAAAAAATATGCAGCATTAATAATAACATATTACTAAAAGTATTCAACTGAATAATTAAGTTTGTATTTTTTCTACTAAGATCATTTATAAACCTTATTGTCCTTATTATTAAGAAAGTATAAGAGGATATCATACTTATGTATTATATGTATTGTCTCCAACTTATCTTGGACCTCACCCATAGGTTTTTTATCATATTTTAATTTTGAAGCAAGTTGCAAGCTATTTAAATTTAATAATTTTAAAATGGCGATTTTGAATATTCAAATTATTGTTGGTTTCATAGAAAATAATATAAATGTAAAAATATCATATTTTTATTCATGGATAAATAGATATTCAAAATTGCCTCCACTGAAACCTAGTAAATTAGGTAATCAATGAAAATAAGTTTTAAAAATTGAGATCTGTCAAACCAAATTCATTCAATTTTGTCGGGCTTTTTAGTTTGAAAACCACTTTTTTTAAATTCTTAAAAGTTTATATAATTTAATATCATTGCCAATGCCTGCATGTGCATAATTTAATTGACGGCAAATATAAATAACGACTGACCTACCAGGGGGTTAGTACCTTAAAACACGACCAACTAGAGCCAAGGGGAACTGTATTAGTCTTAGAGAAAATGCATGCAAGCTCGGGGGTTGTTAGAATAACAAAGTGACACTCATGAGCCCTAAGAACACAGCATATACACACTAGATGTGTAGCCATACCCATTACACAGAAGTCTGCCAACTGAGGTTACTCTTATTTGAAACAAAATATGTACTTTTACTAATAATGAATTAAATTATTAAAAGTTAGCTTTATGAAATAATAGTTTTGTTAAGATTTGTACAGTTATTATTTTATTTTGCAGGTCCAAAGGTCATGTAGGAACTACTTCCAAGTTTCGTTCATTCAGTGATACATTTACTCAAAGATTTCAAAATAAAAGTCCTTTCTTTTCATGGTGTTAAATGCTCTTTATTTATAATACATACATTTTAATAGTGGTCAGTGTATTTTTAAAAATTTTATTATAACTGCAACATTACAGCTAATAGATTTTTTATGAAATTGTCTTTATTTTTGTTGCTTAATTTTTTTGATTAGTTAATTGTTGGTTTTAAATGTTATAACACATACATTGTCTGATCATCACAATTATTCATTAAGAAAATATAATCCTTGAGATTTTAATTAAAAATATATTATTTAAGTGATATTTTTTTATTCTGTGCTTTACTTCTGTTGATAATGAAGTAAATCACTTAATTTTGCATCTAGTTCTAGTCTCAAGTTAATATCCTAATAATTAAATTAATTTATGTGTTATACATTGAAAAGAATGTCAACATTGTGTGTAATATATAATAATAGAAGGCTGTGGAAGTATTAAAAATAATAACTTGATATTTTTTCGGAAAACAGGGATAAACAGCCTATAGTTATTTTAATTGTATTTTTTTTTTTAATTAAAAATTAAGGTTGCATTTGGAACTGAAGTAATATATTATATTAAGTGTTTGTTTAAATAAGTTCTATAATTCTGTAAGTCTTTGAGGCAAAATATTGCATTTGCATCATTTTGCATTTGATAACTGATATTTTATATTTAATTCAGCTCCTAGTTCAATCGTAATATGTTATTTACATTTATTTTATGTTACTTTTCTGCATTGTAGTTAAATAATAATTATTTTTTCATTCCACTATTAATTTATAAACATATTGTTATTTATACTCAACCATTAAATGATATATTAAATAAAAGTAAAACAAGTTTTATTCAATTTTTGTATAAGTAGTTATACTAGTTTATACTACTAAATATTAGAAAGAATTTATAATTAAAATTGTACTTTATCCGATAATTTTAAAAAATGATAATGGATTCTTGAATCAAACTTTTAGTGTAAATTTATGTCCAAGAGGAGATTTATTTGTTTTGTCCATTTTTAATCACCGACATTGTCTGATATAGTTACTTATGTAACTAGACCAAATAATCAATTTTTTGTTAATTGATTGGAGTTAACAGCTTACGTGTCATATATATAACACATTTACACACTGTTGGTTTAATTTGTACTTAATGAAAAAGTTGTAGTGTATATTTGTGTTAGTATATAGTGAATAATTTTACAAGGAATAAAACAAATACATTTTCAGCTTAAGTTTTGATAATTATTTATATAATAATTAATAATGTTTGTAGACAGTAGACACCCACAATAATTTGAGTAGGGAGAGGGCAAGTTAGTTAATGATTAAACTTTGACTGATTGCTTTTTTTTTCTTTTACCTCTATTCTCCGCTCAAGTTAAGTAACATAGTTGGCTGCGACCATTTTCTGTCAGGCAACACCCGTTTGCCCGACTATGTTTCTAAACTTCAACAGAATACAGGGCCTTTTCAGTCCATACTAATCTTCCGCTCTTCCCTATCATAAGCATGATCTAGATCTCTATTTCACTATTGTGTCGAGATCATTAAATCCTTTTTAACTGCATCCAACCACCGTTGCTTCAGGCGACACATGATATTTTCCTATTTAATTTGTTCACAAGTACTGTATTCATTATACTATTTTCGGATCTCCAGACGTGGCCTGCCTACTCTAGACTTACACTTCTTACATATTGACCTATATTTCCTTTTTTGTACTATCGTTTCAGCTATTCGTTTGTTCTTCGCTCCCAACCATGATTAAAATTATAAGCATAAGACACAACTGGTCTGAGACACATGAAATAAAGATTTTCTTTTGTTGCACTTGACATTAATTTTGACATGGAAAAGTATCATCAATTTTCTGCTTTCGCGTGGAGCTTAATTTTGTTATTCATGCATAACAAAATTTAGTTAAATGCAGTTCCTATTGTTTATACTGACCCAAGGTATTTTAAATCCTGTACTTGTTGAAAAGATATTCCATCAAGTTCCCAATCTGACTTGTCCTCATCATTTTGTATGTTTCTAGTCATATTCAAATTACATATACTTAGTTTTTCCTTGTTCACCGATAATCCCACATATCTGCTTACTCTCATTAAGCTAGACATACTATCTGTAATATCCTGTTTCGTGTCACTCATGATTATTATATTCTTTGCATAGGCTAATACAGGGTATGACTTTTGTTTACTTCCATTCTCCTTAATACACTTTCCAATGTTAAATTAAAAAAAACGGGAGTCTTTTTCTGGTGATCTCATTCGGGTTGGATAGATTTTCAATACTCTTCAAAGTGCTTAGTGAGTCACTAAGGATTACTATTTTCTGTAAACGTTTTATTTTTATGAGGTCCGAGGCAAATGAAAACGCCATTGCCTCAGCCGAGTATATTGAGCAAAAATTAGGGAGTCTAAGCATGGAAACGTGGTTTTGAACTATCACAGCTGCTCCGACACCACTTTCCATTTTGGAGCCGTCGGTGTATATTTCCGTAAAATTCTGAAAATTGGAGAAGCTTGAACATAGGTGTAGGTTGTAAATTGTGGGTATGGTGTCGTTATTCGCTTAGCTCTTTATTGATGTGGTTGTTTGATGTCCAAGGGGGTGTTTGGGGGATTTCGTTTTTGATAACGTCCAGATGTGAGAATGGGACGTCTTAGGGTGTCGGAGATTTGTTACATTACCTTGAGGTTGTTTTGGGTGCGTCTGGTTTCAAGTAGTAGGGAGCTGTGAACTCTCCTGATGTCGAGTGGGGCTACTCCGGCTGTATTAAGCACGCTGGGAATCGGGCTGGATCGAAAGGCGCCAGTGACAAGTCTTAACCCCATGTTGAGTAAATACATGAACTCAATAACCATAAATTTGAAAATATCATTAATAAAAAAATTGTATCTCTAATTAGTTCTGCATTCTTAGAATTGACTCCATGTGTAATTTTTGTAATTAAAAATTAAAGAACATACAGTTTTTCTTACTTTATTTATGCTCAGTTTGGCCAGATGTAGCTCGCAAAACTATACCTGGACTAGGGTATGGTTGCATTGAAAATAGTCCTCCTGAGGCTGTATTGTCTACCCCACACTTGGCTTCAACATTTAGTCCATTGCTCCAAGAACCTCCAAGAACTTACTATAAGTCAGTGTGTAATGTTATATTCAATATTAAATAGGTACCTGCCTAACACAATTTAAATATAAAAAAAAATTTCATAGTTCAGTTAATACCATTTACTTATAGGTACACGGTACACACTTTATAAATTTGTACTGTAGTACAGCACAAAAATTTACTCTCTGGACTATGTACTGTACAAAAACTGTTTGAAAACTCGTCGTGGATAGTGTTTACAATTTATTTGTAAATCATTTTATAAAAAATGAAACCTTTTCATTCAGTCTGTAGAATGACATCTGTTATAATACGGTTATTTTGTTTATTTCTAAACATGATGTTTTAAAGGTGTAACAAACATAAGATTTTCAAGAAGAAGAATTCGAATATTCGATATGTATCTACAGGAATAGTTCAATAGTTACGTGCCGACCACCGACTGGTATAGAAGTCTGATAACGGATCGCTTGTATAGTTATATATTAATTCAAGTGTAACTTTTTGAACCTTTTTTATTTTTCCCCTATTTAAGGAGGTCTTAGACCAGTTTCTTTTTAATCGGCTCGTAATTTGAGAGGACTAGTTTTTGATGAAGGGGTTTATGGTTTGTTAATTTTGAATGGAAACTTTTATTGTTGACAAACTCATTTACAGAATGAATTTTTAGGTCATTATGGAGGGCTGCATGTGTTATGTACTATGGAGCACCAGTGATGAGTCAAGTTAATTGTCTGGAAGGCTTGGATAGGGCGAATGTTTGGGGGTTTAGCTGGGCAAACTTTTTGAACCTTAAAATGTATCCGATACGTATCGATACACTCCCTTGAAAATGTTGATACCGAATACTTTTTGTTCAAAATTGTCAATTTTCATATTATAAACTTAGATCATATTATACTGATATATTATGATCTAAGATTATAAACACAATTTAAACGTCGCGACAACAAATATAATGAGATTTTGAAGTTCAAAGTTTGAACCACGGTCTTAGATATCTTCAGAGACCGCGCTTTGAACCGTCAAATGTCGAATGCTTCTTCTTTTGACGGAGGGGCGAAGGGGACATAAAACAGCCAGGTTCTAGCGCTACCTATATTCCTCATAATATCAACGTGTCCATTATTCGCCACGGCTATTATAATTTATAGATAATAATATTATTATCTATGCTAATCACAATAATACGTAAAATATACTAAATTGTAATACATAATATTATTATCCTCGTTTATCCATACTTACATATTATTATTAATATCAAATTATCAAATATCGATACTGAATCATTGGTAGTAGAGAGGTACAACTATGACTGCGTGTTAGATTATTGGAATTTCGTTTTATGATTTTAATGTTTGTGAGCTTGGAGAAAAATGTCGAGCATTTACGCCGAGAAGAAACCAAGTGATCGGTCCAGGTAAGTTGATCAATCCGCAATCGATTCGACGTCCAGTGCTTCGCTTCTGGTAGGTCACAATATTAACCGACGTCGTTTCCATTTTGGTGTAGGTGGATATGCATATACCCAGCGTATTTGAATAATAAAAAAACGTTGGCCGAGGGACGTATCGTGCCGAAAAAATTTGCTGTGGAAAATCCAACTTACCAAGAGATTCTCGAAGTGGTCAAGGCATCCGGTTTCAATGCTGAAGTCGAAAACAAGCAGTATTCCCGTGAATGTAGCAAGGAATGGCACTTCCGTGGTCGGATACGGGTACAACTGAAGAATGATGATGGAACACCTTTCAACCAAACGTTTCCTTCGAGTGAGTTTAAAAAAAAAAATATAAAGATGTACTAAGAAGTAGCAAATACTAATTTAAAATCAATGATGGAATTTCAGTCAATCCCTCGCAAATGTTTAATTTAATAAGATATACAATCAATCCAATCCCAACGTAGGTACACTGGTTCACGTTTATGATAAAACATAAATATTTAAAATTATCTTAATAACGTTGTTCTAAAAATCTGAACAATAACGTTTCAATGATTACCTCATTGCCCATAGTTTATTTTAGTCGCCTTTTAAATTTCAATATTTAATATGGAGTGTTAAAAGTTTAAGTCTGTTATGACGCATTGAACTACTTCATTAGTTTTTACACACTTCAAAGCAATACATTTTCATTCACACTTTGTAGAGCTTGAAGGAAATATCAATTAGTTGAAATTAACAGACAGTTTTTGAAATGTTAAATTTCAAGTCTTTTTGTGGAATTTCAGTTTTTCCACTGATACTTACTCATAATGCTGTTCTTTGCAACAATCATAAATTCTGGTACCAACAACTAATAAGTAATATATAAATACCAAACCAAAATCATTTTTTTTTTTAAATAGAAAACACAAATAATATAATACCAAAAGTATTTTGAGGCTATACTTCTTCTAACTTCACTCATATCCACAATTTCGGTCTAAATAAATTTATTTTCATTTTACTTATTCAGTATTAGGTATATGAGTTATTAAAAAATATGTTTCTTATTTTTATAATAAACTAGGTAGTTGTAAAGTAGTAGACATCCTTTTCAAATAAATATTTGTGTCTGAAAATATATTTAATTGCAGCATTAGTAATGCAATTCAATGCATTGAGTATAAATTCTAAAGACTCAATATCAATATACATTTCTATGATAACTTTAAACTGTATTAAATCAAATATGACAATAATTTATTATCATCTATTAATTTGCCCCAAGTTTAGACATTTTTTGCAGTTTGTCTCATCATAAATTTAATTTCTTACAGCAATGGACATACTTGAAAATTTTCATTATTGACATCACATCTATTACAATAGTATATAAGCCAGTGTTAAATAAATTAAAAATTTACCATTAGATAATTTATTTATGTATGTTTTTAAACTCAACTTTATTGTTTAAAATTTAAAAACTGTGTTTCAGGAGAGAGTTTGATGAAACATTGTGGTGTACAAATACCAAAACTAAAAAGTCGCGCTATGAAAGTAGCTGGCCCTGAACAACAAAGCAAAAATGAACCAAGTGGAAACAAAAAGAAAAAAGGCCGTAAATAGAATACCACCAAAGAAATATGGTTTTATTTAAGGTCTTATATATTTTATTTTGTCGTGTTTTTATGATGAATTAAGTTGTGCAAATTTATTACAATAAATACAATATTTAACTTGATGTTAAGTTTTTATTTTTTTTATATTCTATAAATGTATTTAATTATAACAGACATTTAGGTAAATGTAAAAAAAAAAAATCAGTTGAACAATAAAAGTATATTTAGAGTTTAATATTTTACTAACAAAGGTTCACGTTAAAATTAAACACTAAATTACAAATTATCCAAGTAAGGTGTAGTTGCTACATTACCGTAACCAGCCAACGACAACTTGCTACCTGCTACTTTGCCGGCCGCTTTCTTCACATCCTCAATGGTAACCGCTTCAACAGCAGCAATTAACTTTTCAAATGGTGTTACTTGTCCAGTGGTGGCAGCTTGGTGAGTAATATTTTCTAACACTCCGGCACTAGATTCTGATGCTGATACAAGTGAAAAAATTAATTGTTTCTTGGCCCGGCACACTTCGGTTTCGGTGACTGTAGGACACCTTAAGCTCTGTACAGCAGCCTTTAACACATTACCGACATCCTTGCCGTTGTATGCTAACAGGAAACCAAATAGACCGGAATCTGAATAGTTGTAATTTACAGCAGATACAGCAAAATTATCTGAAGATTTTGATTTTAGGATATTTTGTTCCAAGACTCCTTGTCCGACTCCCCATTTCACTGATGATCCTTTGCCAAGCAAATATTGAAGTACGGCATATGAGGCACTTTGGGAATCTTTATAGCTTACTCCTTCGCCTACAACGGCCAAATAAGTAACGTCCAATGGCTTAGCTTTCCTTAAGTCTCCGCCAAAATATTTGGATTTTGGCGAACAGTTTGCATCTCCGTTGGGTAAATTCAAGTCTTCCGAAACATGCACCAATGTGTCCAAGTCAACGCCTACACTAGATATGATAGCGTTCTGGTTGTTGAAATTTTTCTTGACGTAATACAAGAGATGTTCCGAACCCAATTTCTTGAGGTTGTATTTGGGCACAAACACTGTGTTGCCGAGGGCGTTTCTGTACGCGGCCTTGTGAGCCAAATCCAAAACCCTGAGCTCGGGCGACACGGTCAGCAGATCGTATTCTACGCGTTTCAAGTTGTCGGAGAGCTCCCAAGGCTTGAACGACTGATTCGAAATGGATTCAATGTAGTACTTCAAGCTGCTGACGAGATTTTCCTTGTGCGCTTCGATGGTGTACGTGATCGTCTCGCGGTCGGAAGTTACGTAGTAGTTGATGCCCAAGTGACCAAGGTTTCGTATGATCGAAAATGTGGACGACGACTCGGTGGTGAGGCCGGCAGAGCTGCGGACCAGATGAGCGATACCCGCGTTTTCGGGGTCTTCGTACCGCGATCCGGCCAAGAAAGTCACCGACACCCGACCGATGTTGGTCGGGTAATCGGGAACGGCTACGACCAGAGAGTTGTTTGGCAATTTTTTCGTCTGCACCTGTGGTCCTTTGATGGACAGCGCCGCCGCCTTGTTGGCGTAACAGCGTTTGGCGATGCTGTTCATCACGGGTGTCTTCAACGTTGACATGGACATTTTCGGCGAATCTCTAGCGATATGTCGGTGAACTTTTTGATCTTGAGCACGAATGCGCGATTCACATTTACGAGGAAAATAATCGCGTTAGGGCAAACGGGTAGCGAACGAAAATCTATGATTGAAAAACAGCTGGAATGATAACAAGCCGACCATTTGTTTATACTCTTTGGAATATTTTTACAAAAAATCATAATATTATGATTATTATTATCATTGAATGTATTGCTTTTACGCTGTGTATAGACGAGATCTATAAAGAAGATTCTTCTTTAAAAAAAATTTATATAGGTAGCACCAAGTTGTCGACATCTAAATAATTGGTTTAGAAATGACTATAAGATTATAATTGATAAAAAAGAATTTGGAAGAGGAACGTGGGAGCCCAGAATCAAATACTTTTTAAGGAGCAAGAAAATAAATTAAAATGACACCAGGTTGTTAATATTTAAAAAGTTGGCTTATCAATTACAAATAACTAAGGGAATTTTAATTCATTATAAAAAAAATTTAAACGCAACGTGGTAGCCCACTCCCAAATATTTATTAATGAGCTAGAAAAAAAATTAAAAAAAAAATGTACATAGCACCAGCTAGGCCGTTAATGTATAAAAATCTATATAAGAATATCAACATTATTTAAATTAATAAGAAAGGTTTAGAAACCTAGTATATAAATACTAGCTTGTTAAAGTTTAAAAATCCATTTAAAAATATTTACAAAAAAATTGAAGGGGAACTTTGGATCTTGCAGGCAAATACTTTTAAGGAGTGAGAAATAAAATTGGAAAAAAATTTACAAGGCACCTGCTGCAGGTTGTCGATATTTAAAATTAGTTTAGAAATATCTACAAAATATATATTCATAAAAAAAAGGGGGTCAAGTGAATGTCGCTCTGCTGTAGGTACAGTAGCTGGTTATAGGTATGTCACTGTATATAGTGTATAATGTATGGTATTAAATTTGAATTCAATGCTATATGTATAATATCATTGTATAAGAAAAACGATTCTGAGCGGAGACCGGGAGACGGTATGTCAGTCTATGATATTTTAAATTATATTGATATTGTTATTATACGGTAGGTACCTGCTAAGTCAAAATTTGAACTTTAAAGGCTTATAAAAAAAATTTATGACTACGGATTTTTAACATTTTTCATATATTATTGAAACAATATATTAGAAGCCTACTATTAAATTTTCAAGATTTTTTACAAAACAAATAAAATTGTATTGACATTTGTAAAAAAAAAAACTAAAAAAATTGGAAACTGAAAATTTTCTATACATTTTCTATATACCAGAAATTATTTTGACCCATGTTGTGCATTTATAGGCATACAAAATGTTCGATTATTAAGTTTTTGTTTTATAAAAAAAAAATGTAGGTACTTTATTTAAAATTATTATTTGTGGGTTCTTAAAACGTCTAAGTATATTTTGATATACAAATATGATAATATTCAATATTATGCAAAGAATATTAATTCAACTAAATATAACTTATTAAAAATAACAATATAAAATATCCTAGTCTGACAAGCCGTTTCCCGGTCTCCGCTCTGAATTGTTTTTCGTATATAATGATATTACCTACCTATGACTAAAACGTAAATGTAAGCCCCTAAAGTATATAGGTAATCAAATTTACGAATATGTCGACTCTTCGGGTTGAATATAGGTGTGCCAAATCTAGAGTACAGATTCTATATCAATCAACATTCATCCGTCTTCATCTCACACTGAACTGATAGTATCGAGACATTTTATGAAATTAACTTGAGCAGAATGAAATATATGAATAAATGTTTCATAGATGCAAAATTACTGTTAAACGACTTGTCTGTTCATTGTTGGCCTATTAATTTTTTTTTGTTCATTGAAATTATTAGAACTGCGAATCGTCTCCGACAAATAACCAGGATTGGCGTTTTCCATAGATGATAGATATTATAATATGACATCGTCATCAATTTTCAATTTTCTTATTTCTTTGGATGAGACCATTCATTTTTATTCTATACCTACTTCAAAATAAAATATTATTCGGAGTATTTAAATCTATAAAACTAATAACAAGGAACTCTGTAGCTGTTATTTAGCTACATTTTTGTTTAGAGTTCATTTTTTTTCGGTATTTTGCAACATTGTCAATAATATTGTTTTTATTTTTAATGGCAAAACTACAACTTAATATAAAACTACTCTAGTGCCGGGTTGCACTAATAGCGCACTAGATAGTGAGCTAATGGTCCCTTATACAAGGTTTAGATCAGTCCATTAAATTTAATAAATTGTTTATGCTAACCGCATTACTGCATTAGAGCGTTGAGACTCAAGAGAAATTCAAAACTATGCTTTGAAATTTAGCGGAGTAAAAAAAAATTGGATACTTTTTACTAATTATGATTTCTATGCGGAAGAATCATCCATCATCGTTCAAATTGAAATACATAGGTTTTAAATATTCGCAAAAATAAAATTTTACTAGGAAGAAGATAGAAAGACATGTTTCTAGAAATTTTCATAATATAATCTGTGCTTCAGCTAGGTACTGCTTGTAAGTACCTTATTTTATTTTATTTTGTTTTATAATTCCAATGCCTGAAGCCAATTTTACAAAATATGAAGTATTTATAAATTAATATACAAGTAAGTAAAAAAGTAATATAGTTTGTAAGTAATACACGTATAAATAATGATATATATAAAACAAATTAAATCCAAACATATGGTTCCCATTACATATTGCATCAATGTGTCATTTTTATGTATAATACCTATAGTATATTCTATAATATTTCTATTAATTGATTCAAACTTTCAAACTATTATAATTAATATTTTGCAAACGTTAATTGTGGTCAAAATTAATAAAAAAAACAGTTTTGTTCGTTTATTTAACTGTATAATAAACTGTACATTCAGATTTTATGATAAAAATAAATAAATAAATCAATATAGACATTATGTCAGATATATTAGAATTAAACAAATATATTGAAACTTAATTAATTATATACTGATTCATGATTAGGTACCTTATTATTATTAACCATTATATTATATATTTTATGTATAACAATATATAATAAATTCATAAGTAAAAAACTTTTGTTGCAATATAAAAACAGTAATAACTAATAATATAAGTACTTAGGTAGGTTATTGCAATAAGTAAACAATGTAGCTGAATTTGTTCAATTAAAAATGATTGCGTGTATCTCCTATGTATAAGTTGAAATCCTTAATATATTATGAATACCTTATAACTATTATACTAATTAATTATTAGCCTCTTAATTACTTATTTCCAAGTAATTTAACTAAGATAAGTTTATGTGATATGACTATATCAAAATAATTAGTAGAACCAAATTGTTTTATAATTATTTAAATTTAACTTTACATATTTTTGTTATAGATTTACAGACAAGAAAGTGGAAAGATTTTAAAAACTTTTTATGAATTATGTTACAGAATATTAAAGTCTTCGTTATTATTAACGAATAAATACGAATAAAGGATATCTTAATAGATTTTAACTAATAACAATCATTATAAATAGTTTTCCATCAACGAATGTGTATATCTATTATAGTAGAACCTTCTTCCTAAAAAATTATTATTTTTACACCATTAAACTATTGTTTATTTTTTTGTATAGATTTTTCAAACATTGATAACCCTTTTGTCTACGGGTTCCCATACCCTCATTTTTTATAGAAGAATTATTATGAATAGTTTTTTCTGTTTAAAAATCTGGAGATTGTAGTTTGCATTCACTAGTTCTGTGTTCCTACAGTACATTTTTTTTATTTCTAAAATGCATTTCACCTAGTTATATACTTATATGGATCAAAGTTATTTTAAAATCTATTTAAATAAATCAAGTCTCATTGTCACTTGCAAAAAAATCACCCTCTTACATTTGAGACAGTGGTAGATATATTGTTTTAAATTACTTGTTATTATTATTGTATTCGTAAATCGTTCATATTTTACTAAGATATTTATAATATTTCAAGTTGTCAACAAATCAAAAATATAGATATTATTATCGTTTTTAATTTAAAGCAACATGTATACAACACTGAAACTAACAATACCATACATAAAAAACTTTGAATGAATTAAAACTGGCGTCATCCGCGGTCAACCATTTTTTAATAGTGTATACCTACAAATATCCCTTTTTGACATAAGCAATGAACGACTATTGAGTGTCGATTAATACTTTTAGTACTTAATGATAAAACTATTTCTTCGTGTTTTTCTCCTTTTCCGTGAACATTTATGTTAGATAATTAAGATACTATTGATACATTACAAATACAATACTTGCATTTGGCTTTATACTCATCTTCTTTATCGGGTATAAGCAATTCTCCCAATTTTTTATCTTTGCATCATTCAAGTCTAATTTTTTGAGATCTGTGTTTACGAGATTGCTTTACCATTAAGATATAATCGGGATCATCGAGATTACCTTTGCGTTTATTTGTACTCATAATGAAATTTTTTTAAGCTAATATAGGTTAATAATATATAGGTTTACACTAAAAAGCGATTAAGTGTATAGTTGAGCGGGGTAGAGTATGTCTGCGGTTTTGGAAGTCTGTCCATCGTCCCTTCGGCCCTAGGACAGGATAATGTATTATTAAAGTATTACATTTGAATGATTGTTATTATTATTAATTATAAATTGTTACAAACAATGATTGATTTCGATAAAAATGATTCTAAGCAAAGTATGCATTTATAGTTTTACAAGTTTATTTACATTTTATTCGTTTCTATGATGATAAACAAAAAGTTAACAATTAAAATCCCGTTATTAGTGGCTTTTTCGTAATTTTTCGGTGGTTTTTTTAGTGGTGTTAAAAACTATTGAGAAAATCGAAAAATGACCTCTTTTAAGTACCATCTTGATCCAATTTGGTAAAATATAAGATACTAAATTTTAAATCGAAGCATAGCTTCTGGTAGAAGTATTGTTTACAGGATATAAAAAAAAATAAACGTCATTGTTAAACCACTAGCTTCCTCGCTCCCCTCAGAATCTTAAAAACATTAAATTTTACTGCCTAATTTCTTATGTTTAAAAATGAATAATTTCCAAAATATTATTATTGTACTCTGTTATAAATGAACTCAATATTACGTCACACATGCATGCGATCCGATCACGAATGAAAAAAACACTAATAATATTATTAATTAGGTAACGATTATTTTTGTTTTGTCACGACACCATTTATTTTATATTGTTGTATTATTATTATGTCACCAATCACCGACATCATTAAACTGCGCACTATTTACATGCTATAATTATATGTTTACACTAACCTACCTATATTAACTTTATATTTCGCGAATAGAATTCCATTCTTCGTGCGCCTACACCCGTGACCGATTTCGAAACTTTAATAATTAACGTGACCATAATACAATTATATTATGTTAATAACGATTACGCGCTATGGGCTTATATCCGCTTGCAATGCGCAATATTCCTATACAGAAGTCATAAAACTTCCATCGTATTATTATTATTATTATAATAGTTAAAATTATTACGAGCACGCATAAAATGGGTACGATAGTAATTAAAGTTTCAAAAGGTCGGCCGAATGAGATATTTATATATTATATTTAATGTGATAATTAATATTAATATACTTAATGACATTCGAGTACGATAATAATACGTACAGGTAGGTTACAAGCACGTCTGTAGTACGAGGCCGAAGAAAAAAGTTGTCTATATAGTATATAATATTATATCGATCGCCGCGGACGTTTGATTCGCGCGCGAACTGCAGCAAGTCATATATACCACGGTATACCGCGGTGCTATTATTATAATAGCAATGTCGAACGATAGCACAGCCGCGGCCGCGATGTGCCGGGCGGTCGTCACCGCGGCCTGCTGCTTGTTGCTGGTGGCCGGCCCGTGGACGCCGCCGCCGGTCGACGGCATGAGGGTGTTGGCCGTGGAAACGATCGCGGGCAAGAGCCACTGGAACTTCATGCGGGCCGTGCTCCGGGCGCTCACCGACGCCGGGCACACGGTCACCGTGTTCACGCCGTTCCTGGACGGCGACCGAGCCAACTACACGGAGGTGGACACATCCGCGGCGTTCCGCATGAAGCTGGACGTGGACCTGGCCGAGGTTCTGGAGAAGTTCGTCGAACCGTCGTCCATACTGCCGCTGATCGTCACCGTCAGCCGGTCGCTGTGCGACGCCATATACCAGGACGAACGCATGAAGGCCGCTATGCGGCCGCGCACCGACGGCGGCGGTTACGACATGGTCGTCGTCGAACCTATGGGTTCGGAGTGCGTCTCGCACGCGGCCACCGTGCTGGGGCTGCCACTGGTGTTCGTCGTCCCGTCGCCGATGATCAGCTACCACGAGGGCTCGTTCCTGGGACACGTCCCGAACCCGGCCGCCGTGTCCCACGTGATGGCCGGCCACGCGGTGCCCCGGACGTTCGTCCAACGGTTTGGCAACGCCGTCCTGTTGGCGTACAGTGTGTTCGCCGTCCGGTATACGGAGTGGTCGTTGAAGCGCGCCGACCCGACAAAACCTTACGACACCCTGCCGCCCGTACGCCCGTCTGCGGTGTTTGTCAACAGCCACTTCGCCACCGAAGCCTCCAGACCTGTACCGCCGAACTTCGTACACGTCGGCGGACTGCATTTGGAAAAGCCAAAGAGCTTACCAACCGTACGTGATCCTGCACGTAGTATAATGATGATAAATATTTCCATATACCTGTGTGGCTGTGTGCTTAAAAAATATTAAAAGCCCTCCCCCCCCCCAAAAAAAAAATTGGTAATTATTATTATATATTATTTTTTTTGATGTCATCAATCGGCTAAGTAACAAAAGTTTGTGGTGCAGGTAACATGCCCGTAAATTATCTCCACCTGTAATGATGTACAATGCGCTTTTCCTTTTCAAAGGAATATATAGGTATATATAGGTAGGCAATAACACGAAATATTTAAGTTTTGAAGCGTTGACTCATTTAAATGGAAATAGAGTTTCGGGACGAAGAGCAAAAAAAAAATGGACTGAAAATAAACACTCTCAACACTTTTTTAAGGTTTCAAAAATATTTAGTCCTTTCGTTGTGTGTGCTTGCGGGATTTGAATGAAACGAATTTTTTTCAGTAATGTTGACCTCTTTTGTCTTGTCAATCAAAATTTGGGTCAGTCTCGAAGAGTTGTGTTTAAAAAAAAATGAAATCACATGGACATATTATGGAAAATCATATAGGGTCATCGAATCAAAAATTCAAATATTTAAATTTAAATTTCAACTCGTAATTTAGTCAATTTTGATTATTTTAGAGCCATTGGTTAAAATGTAAAAAAATACTGTTTAAAAAATGGATGATGTATACGCTCAAAGAATTTTGAAATCGTAAAATAAAGTGTACTTAATTATTGTATACATATAGGTACTTAGGTACTTCTAAAAATCTCATTTCAATCCGAATTCATAAGACAAAAAAAATCGTACTACAGCGTATTATCTTTAAAAAGAATCACATATTGTGTTCGGTAATATATATTATTGTTTATTATATTACCTCCTCTTTCAAATGCCTGAATTTTTACGACAAGTGTGTGATTTTATTTTTTAGGACGTCGTTATTACAGCGCGCATTGACTGCGGTTAACCACTAAACTTATGGTGGTAACCAATGGTTATAGATAGTAAAGGCGGGTTGTCAGTATCTCAGCTACGCTGAGAACAATTCATTTCCCACGGATGAATATAATATATAGTTTATACGGAGAATTTATGTGACGTGGCTAGAAATTTGGACTCTAAAACCGTTCAAAATTATGTTACATTTAACTAATTAGTTACCTCGTATCGTAGGTACTCACACGGTCATTATTTTAGACACGTAATTTACTGCTCGATCTATCCTAACCCAACCTATATTATATAAATCGACGAATTATAAATAATGAGCCCGGTACATAACTCGTATAAATATTAAAAAGTACCTATATTATATCATATCGTGGTTATTAATTAGTATGATGTAGGTACTTATACAAAAAATTAAAATACAAGCTAAACGCCATGTCCGGTGCTTTATAGAATAAACAATGATTGATATTAATTGTTTATTGTTTCCCAATTTTACAATATATTTTAAACCACAAAAAATTATATTATATTTTAATACATTTTATAAAATAATAACTTTAATGTACCTACCTATACCTCAACACTAAATTATGATTATATTGATATATATTGCAATACCTATATAGTTCTTCCATATAGTTCTATATTTTAATAATTATATTATGGTTTTACTCCACCGTCCGGAAGGTTGTAGATAGTTACCTCTGTTTTTTTTCAGGATATTTTAGAATTCATAGACGAGTCGCCTAATGGGGTGATTTACTTTACTTTTGGTTCAGTCGTGAAAATGTCTACGATGCCGGATCATATTCAAAAATCATTTAAAGAAGCATTAGCCAAAGTCCCTCAAAGAGTTTTATGGAAATATGAAGGTCAAATGGAGGACATACCACCAAACGTGATGATAAAAAAATGGTTTCCTCAACGAGACATACTTTGTACGATTTTCCGACCAAAACTCACATAGAATCGATAAGGACTGTAAATATTACGTTAGTTAATTTTTTTTCTAGTGCACCCCAAAGTAAAATTGTTTATCAGCCACGGAGGTATATCCGGTGTTTATGAAACTGTGGACGCTGGAGTTCCAGTTCTCGGATTTCCGTTGTTTTATGATCAACACAGGAATATTGCCAATTTAGTTGATGCTGGAATGGCGATTTCTATGGAACTGTTAACTGTATCTACAGATACGGTTTTAAATTCTATTTTGGAACTCCTTAACAACGAAAAGTAAATAATTTGAATAAATAGAGTAAAATATATTATAATCAGAGACAGTCGAATTATATTTACACCAATTAATAATATAAATATCAGTATATTATAATATTATTTTCCTAATAATAATAATATATTAACGGAATATTATACGTATCATTCATAATTTATTTAACGCTTACTTACTTACAATTTTATAGATACTCGGTAAATGCTAAAATCACTTCTGAACGATTCAAGGACCGACCGATGTCACCAGAAAAATTGATTGTTTACTGGACGGAGTACATACATCGTCACAATGGGGCACCACACTTAAAATCACAGGCTCTTAATCTAACGTGGTATCAGTACTTTCTTTTAGATGTGATTGCTGTAGTATTAATTTTAACTTTGATAATTTCATGCATGTGCTATACAATTGTTAAAATCATTTATAAGTATAGTCTGAAGCATTTATACAATTTTAAACCGAAATCTGAGAAATTGGCTTAGCGCATTAATCTCGCGTCCACGTGTTTGCCTGTACCCTCACAAAAACGTTGATTATTTATTTATCTACTGAAATTCATTGACTGTTATAAACTATTAAAAAAAAAAGAATGTATTATATTTCAAAAATGCAACATACCTACTATTTAATTAAATGTATAAAACCTGTTCATATACTATTTTTAAAGATAAATACATTTTATTTGAAATAAAAATTACATTATATTTATTACAATATATTGTCATATAGCTTTTATGTAACATAGTTCCTATCTCGAATTCGTTTGATTATACTTAATGCACATATTATATAATATGAATTGTATTACTACGAGAGCTTTTTACTATTAAACTATGAATAGTGGTGAGGTGATTTAAATCGTTGTCGTCGTCTAGGCTCTAGATCACCGATTACACTTATGGTCAAGCCCAGTTTGTAAACAGCATGTAAACATAAAACAATGGATGGGTGAGGTCCATGTCCCCAGCACCCCCACTTCTAAATTTTGATTCAAAACCTATACGAATTGTTTGTACCTCGTTTGTACCTGTTTGTACCTCAAGTAAAATCGTTTGTACCTCAACGGTTTTCGAACTGTCCCTACTTCGATTTTGGGGGTGTCGAGGAAACGCTAGCACCCCCACCTTTGTATTTCGAGTTTAAACCTATACCAATCGATTGTACCTCGTTTGTACCTGTTTGTACCTCAAATTAAATCGTTTGTACCTCGAAGGTTTTTGAACTGTCCCTACTTCGATTTTGGGGGTGTCGAGGAAACGCTAGCACCCCCACCTTTGTATTTCGAGTTTAAACCTATACCAATCGATTGTACCTCGTTTGTACCTGTTTGTACCTCAAATTAAATCGTTTGTACCTCGAAGGTTTTTGAACTGTCCCTACTTCGATTTCGGGGGTGTCGAGGAAACGCTAGCACCCCCACCTTTGTATTTCGAGTTTAAACCTATACCAATCGATTGTACCTCGTTTGTACCTGTTTGTACCTCAAATTAAATCGTTTGTACCTCGAAGGTTTTCCAGTTATTCTAAATTTTTAGTTTTTGTTCTTTTGTTTTTTTTTAAAAAAATTAGAAATATCCATTTTTTAACCGACTAGTGGTCGGGGAGGGTGTTATGCTATCCCTTTGCTCTAATTCCAGCCATATACTAAAATTATTTTATAACTAAAATGTAGTATACCTGGTACTGGTTGGTAATGTTGTTAAAAACACTTTTCAAAAGTATTTCAAATAGGTATTCAAATACTTCAATTAAAAAGTATTAAAATATATATTTAAATACAAATACAAGTATATTCAAAAAGTAATACTTTTAAATACACTTTTTTTAGCATTGTTGTTTTCAGGTTCTTAATTCTTAAAACTAATTATGTGTATAATGTAATAATGAGTATTCAATATAGCAAAAAAATTGTAGGTTTAAACAGAATCCTTTATCCTTAAAAATTGAATTATGTTTAACTGATATTACATCGGTTCGTCGACGATAAGCAATTTCTTCATAGGTAGTCGAAAAACCAAACTAAAAATCTTGTTTGAAAGAATTTTGTATTTAATATTTTTAAATAAAAAATATATTAATAAGTATTTGAAATACATAAATAGTATTTAAATATTTAACAAGTATTCTTGTTGGTAAACACTTGCCTGGAATCCAGTTCATGATAATATTGTATTGCATAATTATTGTAATGATTTTGAAATAAAATTTTAAATTTAAGTTTGATTAATATAGTTTGGAAGATACTGAAATGTAATAAAATTAAATTGCAATATCAAAAGTTTGTTGCATTTTTTTACAACAGGTTTACAATACAAATGAAATCGAAAAAAAAAATTATTTCACCCTTATTGTGAATGAACCAATTTTTTTATAATACTTACATTTTTCAAAAACCTTATTTCTTCAAAATGAATCATTTGTTTACTTAATTGTACCTATACATAATATAGAAATTGAATATATAGAATTTAATTTTGTTATCTATAATGTTTACAAAATAATTCACAACCATCATCTTGAAATATTTATGTTTGATATGAGGTAGGTATAATAAATTTATATTACATATTATATTTTAATTTGTTTTTTGAAGCTTCTATTGTCGATTCTTGGGGTGTTGAGGAAACGATGACACCCCACCCTTGAATTTCGAGTTTTAACCTACACCAATCGTTTGTACTTCATTCGTACCTGTTTGTACCTTTACGGTTTTCAAAGTTATCAAAATGTTGAGGTTGGGGTTTAGTTCAAAATTTTAACTTGCATGTATTTGCTTTGTTCAATGGGTCGTTTACGTGCTTGAAATCGGCGACCTGACTTAGTCTGATCGGTTCCAACTAAAATCAAACTTCATCATGTTACTACTAATATTCAACAATACGTAGGGCCATAGTTTCTATTGTCCAATGATTTTTTTTTATTCCGAATTTTTAAGGTTTGGGTGTCGAGGAAACGCTGGCACCCCCACCTTTGCATTTCGAGTTTAAACCTATACCAATCGTTTGTAACTCGTTTGTACTTGTTTGTACTTCAAGTTAAATCGTTTGTACCTCGAAGGTTTTCCAGTTATTTCAAATTTTTAAGGTGGGGGTGCTGAGAAAACGCTGGCACCCCCACCTTTGTATTTCGAGTTTAAACCTATACCAATCGTTTGTACCTCGTTTGTACCTGTTTGTACCTCAAGTTAAATCGTTTGTACTTCGAAGGTTTTCAAGTTATTCTAAATTTTTAGTTTTTGTTCTTTTGTTTTTTGTTTTTTTTTTAAAAATTAGAAATATCCATTTTTTAACCAACTACTGGTTGGGGAGGGTGTTATGCTCTCTCTTTGCTCTAATTCCAGCTATATACTAAAATTATTTTATAACTAAAATGTAGTATATCTGGTACTGTTTGGTAATGTTGATAAAAACACTTTTCAAAAGTATTTCAATTAGGTATTCAAATACTTCAATTAAAAAGTATTAAAATATATATTTAAATACCTTTGCTAATATCGGAAACTTATTTTTCTGATTGAAGTAGCCTTAGCGGTCAATCATGTTTAAAGATTATGGAAACACTCATGTAGGTGATATTTTGTATATATCCTAGTTTCAAAGTTTATGATTTACTTAGCTATTTTTTATAATCCTGAGGAGTAATTAAAGATAGTTATTAAATAGAGTCATATTCCATTCCTTGTTTTAGCTTTCAGGTTACATTATTTTAAAATGTAACATATTCTATGATATACCTCTGTGTATAAAAGAAAATAGTTAAGCACCTTCTAAGATTTTACCGTGTATAACATTTATTTAATAATCATAATAAACATTACATTTTTTAAGAATAAATAGTCTTTCAAATTAAGAATTATAAAATTAACACAATGGGTACGGTTCCTTAGCGTCCTCTAAATAATGTAGCAACCAAAATATTTTTAATTTTCTGATGAAAATATGAAATAAACATAAACTCTTATATTAAATTAAGTGGTATTAATACATACACATTAGAACAAAAAAACCATTTTCGAAGTTTTGAATATTAATAAAAGTTATTTTGATAAAAATATAACATAGTGGATTAAAAAAAAAATATAAATTTAGAAAATTAATTATTATAAGCCGTACAGTCGTTCAGCTCTATTTAAATAATTTATATAGTATAGACTAATATTTGGCAACTGGTAGCGATAGAAGTTGGTCTAACAAATCTTGGTGAAGTGGAAAGGTCGTCATACTTTTCCCATTTGTTGGTTGCATCCCTCCAACAATATGTGATGTAATGACCAACAGCTTGGAGTTTCTTCGAGGCGGGTGGAATAAAATTAATCATTCCTCGAAGATTATAAAGTTTTTGTTTTATCGTTATTGTTTTAGGAACCTCGTGTAACATTATAGATATATCCATGTTTTGTCCAATAGTAAGTGGTACATATGGTTCGATAAATATTTGTTTTCCATATTCGTTTTCCAGTTCAATGTTCCCAGTTTTGCAATTTCGACATGTCTCATGATCTTGTACAAACATCGATGACAACGCATCATTTAGAAAATCTAAGTTTTCCGTTGGTAACTTAACCGAAATTGTCATCATTTTTCTTTTTTTAGTGAAAGAACAGTTAGTGCATTTCCTTGTACTGACCAAGGAAAAATAATTTGAAAAAATATTTTGAATCATGAATTCTATTGTGCACGAACAGTCGAAGTTCCTAAGACCACTTGGATGTTCAGTCCAGGTTCGCAAATTGCACATTATTTTACTTAAAATAACAACTCTTTTCCGATATGTTTGAGCATTAATTCCATCCCTTGATGCACTTGAAACTAATTCGAAAAAGTCATGTAATATTTCTTGATCAATATATGTAGAATATTGCGTACTGTCCACATAAGAAGAACATATAAGATGTACTAAACTATCAAAAGCACAGGTATTGGTAAGAGTATAACTAAATCCATCAATATTTACTGGGTTAAGATCTGAAATATTACCATTCTTTAAGATACCTAATGTTACACTTTTTGTTTTGCTACGATCGTTGTAGAACAACACAGTTGGATCTTTTTCAAGGTAATTGCTTTTTTTCTTGCTCTTAATTGTTTTTTCTGTTTTACCAACAGTTTCGTTTATATGTTTTTTAAAGTCTGTAATTAAGTTATTTGGCACATTATTCAAATCATTCGTGACACAACACGAAACATTTTTAATTGTGATTGGTTTTCCGAGTCCTCTCCAATCTTCAAACGAATCATTTTTTTCAATTTCTAAATTGAATTCATTTACATTGTCATAATTTTGTTCAATTTCTAAATTTAATTCATTTACATTGTCATCATTTTTTTCAATGTTATGTACAGACCAATCATAAGTATTCATGTTATCACTATGTTCATTTACAACTCGTACATCTTTTTTATCTATCGAATCACATTGAATTTCAGGTTTTGACGCACCGAGTGTATTTCCAATCATATTCATTGAACCAATGATTGAATTAATATGAATCTTTAGAAATTGATCAACGCTTAATGGAAAACTTTTATGTTTGAAAACATTAGTTTTTAGGTCATTGAACAAACTCTCTGAAGTTGAGCTGGTTTCCGTTATGTTTCCATACTTAAATATGGGAACCATAAGAGCAGACCACGTTGGAATCAATTTGCAGAAGTTTAATATTTTTTTCGCGATATTTGGGTTATACTGCATGTTGTCATGGTCCCCTTCGTCATCACTTTCTGCTTCGTTTTTTACATTTTCAAAAATCAATTTGAATTCTAGAAATATTGAAGTGTTAGGAGTTTCTGTAATAAAATTTGTATAATCTTCACATATTTCATTGTCATCAGCTTCTGTTGAATTTAAAAGCTCATCATTCAACTCTTCTATGTGAGTAGATATCCTTCGTTTAAGATACATTTTCGATATCTCACATTTTGTTGGTTGTTTGCATGCATTTAATCCATCAGTTTCATACAAACAAACAGTGAAAATATGCTTCAATAACAATTTAACATCTGTATAGTCGGTACTAGCAATTATTAACCCAATAGATCGCAAATAAAAATTTTTTATTCTGTGAGTGGAATTCTTTATTTCTGGCCATGAGCTTAACAGGTGCATGATATGATTGAAATCATTTCTTATCATGGCGGATGGAATTTCTACTCCAGGTTCACCCATGATCAACGAAGAGCACACACTTATATATTTTGTAAAATATGAGTATTGAGTAAATGTTTTAGTTACTGCCATCATTAAAGCCAAAGACTGGTCAGTTATTATTATTTTCGGAGAAGGAATTTTACTTCTCAACCATTCAGATAGCCAGTATGAAATCGTGTTATGATCATGTTTCTCAGACAACATGTGGCCTACTGCAAATTGACAACTAGTTTTTGGATCTCTTACACCAATTTGGTATAAAAATATATTTGACGTTTGTCTCCCAGATATCAATGTTGGTCTTCTCACTACACCTCCTGTAGCATCGATTGATATTCTCGGGACGTCTGTATTTTTCGCGTAAAGACGATAAGAGTTAATTTCTGTGGAGGCCCAATAATGTACAAAGAATTTGTCATAAGATATATCTTTAATTATATTATTATATGGTGAAGAACCTTTTAATATTGACAGTGCGATAACTGGGTCAGAATGAACTTGTTCATCCTTCAATGCCTTGTGCTTAAGAATTCGAAGGGCATTCGTAGATGGCAAATGACTGGGTACTTTATCTCCATATTCCATTAAACCCATTGCTTCGACACGTTGTACATAAGCAGCAGATTGATTTTCGTTAGTTAATCTTTTTTTTAATTGTTCCCGTTTGTCTCCAATTAATTTTCTTTTACTAGAACTTTTGCAATGTCTAAAACCACCTTGATAGGTACAATCGATGATTACAATATCTTGAGATACTGGTTGATCAATGAGTACTCCTTGGAAGTTACTCAAGCATGCAGTGCATTTTCCATTTATTTTAAGGAAAATCTCACCATTTGGACACACTTTGGCATTCTTATAACTTATGCAACATGGAAGTTTAGTTAATGCGTAAAAATAGTTATGTATTATCGGAGACCATTCGTAAGGTTTCAGAGTTTGATATTCGCGATTCATGCTTTTCCCATCTGACCTTTTATAGACTCGAGAGTTAACAGAATCATAAATTGACTCCCATTGATCTTTAGATAGTGCCATTTTGAAATCTAATTTCGATACACTATTTAAGTCATCATTGTGACCAGAGGATTCTTCAGAAATTTCTGATTGACCAATATCTTGTTTATAACTTTGTATGTTTACATCGAGAGTGGGTTTTAATTTTGTCAGAATATTGTGTCTATTTTCTTTGACAATTAAATATAAATACTTGGCCGAAATATTGAAATTTAATTCATTAATTACATCCTTCCAGCATTTATCAGTAGGACTTTTTAATAACTTTGTTCCCTCATCAAATATATTAGATTTTCTCTCTGCCAAAACTTTAAGGATTTGATCGAAGTCAATTTTTGAGGTAGGTGGCATATTGAAATTGTGATACTTAGTTACCTAGGGTTAAAAAATAAAAAAAACATAATCTATATACTTAAAATTGGAATCGAAAAGCTGAAATAAAATTGAAATTGAAAAAATATTCGGAATTTTATTTTATTTTATTTTTTGGTTCATCTACCTAAATATATTCTACAATTTTAATCTAATAAAAACATATTCTGAAACACGAACAAATATATAGAAATAAAATAACCAGAGGGTCCTTGGCAGTCATCATGTCGAATGTTCTATTCAACAAATAAAACCCTGGGGATGTCATTCTGCTGTATAGTTGGCATCGAGTGTACCACGTCATTGTACATGATACATAATTATTATTATTTATTTTAGATTCTGAGCGGAACGATGAATGTATTGGTTTTATAATGATGTATGTTTTTTTATTATTTTTTTTTTAGATTCTGAGCGGAGCGATGAATGTATTGGTTTTACAATGATGTGTGTTTTTTTTATTTTTTTTTTTATTTTTTTTTTATTTTTGTGTCTGTCATCACGTTTTAGGACAGAAAAAATGCTTCGATTTTCTTCAATAGTACCTTTTCTGATAGGAAAGTGAATCTAGTTGGTACTTTGGGGGGTCAAAAGTCAAAATTTCCCAGTAGTTTTCAAGAGCGCCTGGAAAAACAAATGAAAAATTATGGGAAAAACGGGAATTTTTACGGAAAACCAATTTTCGACAAAATCGATTTTGGTTTTTGGTATAACTCTAAAAGAAATGACCGTAGAGACATGAAATTTTGACCGAATGTTTATATAAGCATTTTCTACACACCATATCATTTTCAAAATATTCTGTCTTATTTTGAGCTGTTAACGGACATTTTAAGTTTCCAATTTTTTTAGTTTTTTTTTTCTATAAATATCAATAAAATTTTATTTGTCAGGTAAAAAAATCTTGAAAATTTAATAGTAGGCTTCTAATATATAGTTTCAAAGGCAGATGAAAAATATTAAAAATCCGTAGTCACAATTTTTATTTATAGGTAATCAAAGTTCAAATTTTGACAAAATACGTAAAAATGACGAAAATGTGCAATTTATTTTGAGTTAGAAATTGTCAAAATCTCGAAAATTATAAATTATTGTAATTAAAAAATTATAAAATGTTCAGTTTTTATAACTAAGTGTTGAAAATTTAAAACAAAAATTCTCATAAATAAATCATACTGTAACCAAAAAATCTAAAAAATATATCAACACATTTATTTTTTACAGACATTTTAATTTCAAATTTAGACAAAATTTCATATTTAAACCAAGAATAATGATTTTAGTTATTTTGATATAATTTAAAAATATTATTTGTTGGTATATGAAACTTTTAGAATATATTGTTATATTTTATATACACGCAATGGCATTTTAAAATATAATTTTTTTGAGAAAAATGAATTTAACCAACTATAGTAAATACTAATGCCTATAATACTAAAATTAATTACTTTATTCACAATAATATCATCAAATACATTTAGACTTAGTAAGATATTATAGACTGACTGACCGTCTTCGCTCAGAATCGTTTTTCTTATTCAATGATATTATATCATTGGATTAAAATCTAACACAATCCAGTGACTCACTTGTAACCTACTGTACAGCAGAGCGACATACACTTACCCGCCCTTTTTTTTTGTGTGTCTGTCATCACGTTTTAAGACAGTAAAAGTGCTTAGATTTTCTTCAATAGTACCTTTCCTGATAGTAAAGTGAATCTAGTTGGTACTTTGGGGGGTCAAAAGTAAAGATTTTCCAGTAGTTTTCAAAAGTAACGTGAAAAACAAATGGAAAATTAAAGGAAAAAACGGGAATTTTTACGCAACACTTATTTTCGACATAACCGATTTTGGTTTTTGGTGTAACTCTAAAAGAAATTATCGTAGATACATGAAATTTTGACTGAATGTTTATATAAGCAGTTTTTATACACCATTCTATTTTAAAAATATTTTTTTTGAGCTGTAAACAGACATTTTCTAATAATAATTCTTATATATAGATTATTTATTTAATAATATTACTACTATAGTTAAAATGAATTTTTAATTAATAAAAATACTCACCACACAATAAGATAAATACAATGGTAAATATGAAAATTATATTTTAAAATCAATTTGAAACCTTTGTGGATACACCTGTAATTAATTATTAAAAATTGACAATAATTATTAGGTAAAAAAAATACTTGAATAATCTTATAAGTTACTTACCGTTTTTTTTCAAATTCAATTCATATAAAAAAAATGGTGCAGATGTAGTATAAACTGTTTAAACAAAATAGGCAGCTATAAACCAATATAATATAAGATGGAACAACTATGCTATCCGACAGCAAAGATAGAAATGATTATAAAATGATCGAATATCGATTAAAATAATTTTAAGGACAATTGAAAAATCTAAATATAATAATATGTTCCTACCAAACAATAATATATTAATATTATCAGTTGCATAATATGATCAATTTAAAAATAGATTCTTAATAACAATAACTAAATAGAAACGTTTAAAAATAGTATGTATAAATAATATGTCGTATGTTATAGACAGTCGTCAAAATAATATTATTTAATATATATGTTATATAGGTGGGAATATTTTAAATTGTAAATTATTGAAGTAGGTCAGGCCAGCGAAGCAAGATGTGCTGAGGCGACAATAATATTTTCTATATAACGCCGCCGTAAGCGCAGGCACGGGCGTCGGACAGTCCCGTTGTCGCTGAGAGATTCGGCGGCAACGTAGGTACGACGATTTGTGCGTGTGAAACGTCGATCGTAGTTCGGGCTAGGCGATCTGGATTTGCAAAGGGTTTTATTTATATTTGTTTAAATTTAATAAAAGTGTTTCCGACCTAAAAACCCGAGTTTGAATATTATTCTTATTAGTCTTCTTCGTTCATACCTTTATATTGGAACAGTGCTCAGACACATAGACCTATAGTCAATGGAGTTTATTTTAAACTGAATAGAGGCAATAGAGCTACGGTCGTGGATCCTAATAGTCATTTTCAATTTTAGGAAGACAGAGTCACTAGCTTAGAGCGTAAGAAGATGAGGTGTATAGTTGGTTCACCGAGTATTAGTTAATACGGGTGATACCACAAATATTATATATCTTTGAAATCAACGTCTAACAATAGAAGCTTCAGAAACATAAGAATGTATTTATTTTAATTTATGAGTTTTAATTATTTTTCAATTTGAAAAAACAAAAACATCGTTGTAACCCTAACCAATGGTTGAACAATAATGGCCCTACGTATTGTTGAATATTAATAGTAACATGATGAAGTTTGATTTTAGTTGGAACCGATCAGACTAAGTCAGGTCGCCGATTTCAAGCACGTAAACGACCCATTGAACAAAGCAAATACATGCAAGTTAAAATTTTGAACTAAACCCCAACCTCAACATTTTGATAACTTTGAAAACCGTAAAGGTACAAACAGGTACGAATGAAGTACAAACGATTGGTGTAGGTTAAAACTCGAAATTCAAGGGTGGGGTGTCATCGTTTCCTCAACACCCCAAGAATCGACAATAGAAGCTTCAAAAAACAAATTAAAATATAATATGTAATATAAATTTATTATACCTACCTCATATCAAACATAAATATTTCAAGATGATGGTTGTGAATTATTTTGTAAACATTATAGATAACAAAATTAAATTCTATATATTCAATTTCTATATTATGTATAGGTACAATTAAGTAAACAAATGATTCATTTTGAAGAAATAAGGTTTTTGAAAAATGTAAGTATTATAAAAAAATTGGTTCATTCACAATAAGGGTGAAATAATTTTTTTTTCGATTTCATTTGTATTGTAAACCTGTTGTAAAAAAATGCAACAAACTTTTGATATTGCAATTTAATTTTATTACATTTCAGTATCTTCCAAACTATATTAATCAAACTTAAATTTAAAATTTTATTTCAAAATCATTACAATAATTATGCAATACAATATTATCATGAACTGGATTCCAGGCAAGTGTTTACCAACAAGCATACTTGTTAAATATTTAAATACTATTTATGTATTTCAAATACTTATTAATATATTTTGTATTTAAAAATATTAAATACAAAATTCTTTCAAACAAGATTTTTAGTTTGGTTTTTCGACTACCTATGAAGAAATTGCTTATCGTCGACGAACCGATGTGATATCAGTTAAACATAATTCAATTTTTAAGGATAAAGGATTCTGTTTAAACCTACAATTTTTTTGCTATATTGAATACTCATTATTACATTATACACATAATTAGTTTTAAGAATTAAGAACCTGAAAACAACAATGCTAAAAAAAGTGTATTTAAAAGTATTACTTTTTGAATATACTTGTATTTGTATTTAAATATATATTTTAATACTTTTTAATTGAAGTATTTGAATACCTATTTGAAATACTTTTGAAAAGTGTTTTTAACAACATTACCAACCAGTACCAGGTATACTACATTTTAGTTATAAAATAATTTTAGTATATGGCTGGAATTAGAGCAAAGGGATAGCATAACACCCTCCCCAACCACTAGTCGGTTAAAAAATGGATATTTCTAATTTTTTAAAAAAAAAACAAAAGAACAAAAACTAAAAATTTAGAATAACTGGAAAACCTTCGAGGTACAAACGATTTAATTTGAGGTACAAACAGGTACAAACGAGGTACAATCGATTGGTATAGGTTTAAACTCGAAATACAAAGGTGGGGGTGCTAGCGTTTCCTCGACACCCCCAAAATCGAAGTAGGGACAGTTCAAAAACCTTCGAGGTACAAACGATTTAATTTGAGGTACAAACAGGTACAAACGAGGTACAATCGATTGGTATAGGTTTAAACTCTAAATGCAAAGGTGGGGGTGCCAGCGTTTCCTCGACACCCCCAAAATCGAAGTAGGGACAGTTCGAAAACCGTTGAGGTACAAACGATTTTACTTGAGGTACAAACAGGTACAAACGAGGTACAAACAATTCGTATAGGTTTTGAATCAAAATTTAGAAGTGGGGGTGCTGGGGACATGGACCTTTATTCACCATAAATACATTATCACACGATTCACGCGTCATGTTGTGTACACAAATTAAATAGGTATTTATCTATCTTGTTTACATATTTTGTTTGAACAATAAACTCGCGTTTTTTTATTATTTCAAATAATGATTTCCGTTTTTGTCGAAAAAGGTTTGAAAAAATCAAAAGCTTAGACGAGATGAATATTTTTTTGCGTAGACATTAACACGCGCGTGATATTGTATTGTATATACAATAAATATTACTATTGGTAAATATTATTATTTTTTTTTTGTATGAGACAAATAATCGACGGCCTAAGTTCTTGCGATGTAATCTCTCTGTATATAAAGGGGCTATGCACATATTATGCATATTACACTTTACGAAAAATACATATTATGATCGTTCGTTACAATACGATAAAATCAGAGCCTATTTGAGCGGAACATTCAGGCTTGAACTTCCTGAAAATCGCACTGTAAAAAGGTGCAAAGGAGTGAACGTATAAAATATTTTACAATGGCATTACGTATGCCATTCAAGCGTTTAAAAAAAGTTATCAAATAAGATATTTTTTAATTCTCGTTTGTAAACGGTCTCCGACGAATCGTTGAGACGGTAGTCCTGTAGACAAAATAAAAATACTCTTCTCTATAGCTACAAAAACGAAACAATCTAATAAAATGAATTCGAAACAATTAAATACCATACGATATAATATATAATACGGCCCGGGCACGCAACAATTGCGAGAAGGGTGGAGGGGGAAGACGAACCGTATAGTATTATTTATAAGCGAACATCCAACGTGCGGTGTATATTATGTGCATTATTTGCAGAGTGCCTCTTGCGCGTGATATATGGCAATAATAATTATTGTGTTTTTCTGCCCGTTACCGCTGGGCTTAATTATTAAACGTTGAACCTTTTTTTTCTCCTGTTATTTGTGTCCAGGAGCGTACGTCACGCGTAACACAGGGACCTAAACGACCCGATACCTATGTTATACCTAAATGTATAGCATATACGTCATAACCTACCTACCTAACTATACCTACACATCAGCTATGGGCACTGACTAACTCAATATTTGCTCATGACCTACTTTCTGTATATGTTGATTATTTATTTCACGGGCCGTCGTAAGTCTGGTAGGGACACACCCCCCGGTCGCCGCCGCAATTGGGTTTGTAGCGTTTCGTACACGACGGAAATTAGAAAAAACGAAACCAACTCGCAAAAATACAGCGATTGCGGTACTCGTATCCTACCGACCAAAAACTGTGCTCGTGCACTATGCTACCCACCAGAAAATATGACGTACCTAATCTTATATATGTTTTATTTTTATTTAATTTTATTTTGGAAAAGAACCCGTGACTTGAGTTGTTAAGATAAATAAAATATTTTTCTAACGGTCATACATAATGCTACAATACTGTAATAGCTAAATAAAGCTATTAAACTGGCAAATCAAGACCCACAATAACTCACTTTTAGATATTAAATTATTTCAGTCCGTGTTGTCTTGCACCTCGCTGTGTAAAGCGACATATTTGTCAGACCACCTACAGCTAAAGAAGCAATGGTGGTGGTCCATTAAAACACAACACTAACATTTATTTTAAGTTTTCTGGGATGACTTAAACGCTGTAAATCATAACAATATATCGAAACACTTGAAAACGATGATCATCAACAGTGGATTGAATACATTTTAGTTTAATAAATTGTTAT
Source organism: Nasonovia ribisnigri (assembly GCA_027563435.1). NCBI lineage: Eukaryota > Metazoa > Arthropoda > Insecta > Hemiptera > Aphididae > Nasonovia > Nasonovia ribisnigri. The sequence goes on from JANEHU010004950.1 coordinate 46,367, forward strand.
TGATCGATAATATGTGAAAACGGTATAAACCCGAAAACTTTTTTATTGGGTTGGCAGTTTTTTACGGTAGATACCATACCAGACCAACGGAGTAGAGGTACCTAGGAAGCATATTATTATACTACACGAGTACCACCATTATGGTTAGGGGTAAGCGACCATTAATTATCGATGCATGATTTGTGCTATATACCGCGTCCATAAAATAACGAAAAGAGAAGTATTATAAATAATTACAACCGTTTTCAGAGTATGACAAAAAAAAAATAACGAAATTCGTAACGAACGTTATACACGAGAGAATTTCGACTGGGGACTCAGATCGAGTGAAGTCGTACAAAAATGCCGATAAATATTTAAGCCGATTCCGCCCAACGTTTGGGGTGGTCTTGCGTTTTTATCCTCATATTGGTGCAGTACTGCAGTGGCGTGTTTTGAAAGGCGCAGATTAATAAAAATCGATAAAATGTGCATATGTGGCAAAGGTCGAGATGTCCTCAAATGTTTGTACACAGCGCGCAGGTCGAGATGACGTCCTTAAATGCTTGTACACAACGCGCCGAGGCTTTAGTATAATGGATATTGTATACATTTTATACGTTTTATACCTACGGTTATTGTTATTGTTATTTTTTTTATTTTTTCAGCATCGCAATTACAACGTTATTAACTTACGATTATTTGAACAGGTTGGTTTCAGAATATTCATATAAAATTTGTGGAATGATATTTACATTAGACTCCCATTGTATTAAGCTGTACAAAATATTATATACAATTGATTATAATTGTTATTATAATAGTTATAGTTATTCACACAAAATATAATATACAACACTGTTTATTGTGTAATAATATAGCAAGAAAAATTTCAGAAAATTCAATATAAAATTAAATTCTATACAAAGCTATTGAATTTTGAAATATCTAATTGTAAAAAATTGTTCAAGTTAGCAAGTTAAAATATGAAATTTGTGATAATATTTCTAATGTTACCAAAAAACAAATGAATCATATTTGATGATTTCTAATCCATATAAAATATATCCTATTTGTTAAGGAATTTTTAGTATAATTTTTTAATACATTATATTTTAATTTCTTATAACTGATATTCTCACAAACATGAATAACTGAATTATAAGTCATAACTTAGTAATTTTTACTCAATTTAAATAGGTTTTGAAAAAAAATATTTCAAGTTGGTACAGATTTTTGAAAAATGTTAACATTTTGTCTTAAACTTATGTCATTAAATTAAAATTGTCTTATAAATTATAGATATAACTGTTAATGAAGCCCACATTTAAATACTTAGGTTAATTTAATATAATATTATACTTACTTATATTTCCTATATTACCTAGGTTTTGAAAGAAGCTGCAAGGAAGGTCACAATAATAAATCATTATTATTTTTTTGAATCGGGGGCTTACAATAGAATCCAAACAGGCTAAAATACTCTAAATAATGTCACATATATTTATATATTTTATAATATTATGTATATTAGGAATAACAACTAAAATAGAAACATTCTAAAATCTGAAATGTCTCCGATTTGGACACACCTTACTCCCCTCTCATTCCTTTAAACTTTTATTTAATGACTCTGCACAGCCCACAACTTCCTTATGATTTGTGACATTACCCACTTTATTTTAAACTTCCCTAAATTATAACCACAACGCGCGTCCGCCTATTGAACCTTATTTTAAATCCATATTTTGTTCTTATATATCAAAAAAAAAAAAAAAATATATTAAACTTCCCATATTATTTTCTTTCCTTACAGGCTATATAATTTTCTTTTTTTCTTTTTTGTATATAATTTAAATTTTCCAAATTACTTTTTTAACTCAATATTTTAATAATTTAATTGTCGAAACCAACATTGCCAAGCATTGTTTAAATAAAAAAATAGAACAAAAAATGACGATGATGATGTTGTTAAATTAAAATAACAACCAAGATAAATTTAACCAGTTTCGCAAATTATGCTCAATGTCCGCAAAACGCAAAACACGTGTCGGCGTGGTATGTAAATAATCTCAAAAAAAAAAAAAAAACTTTTAAAAGAAAATAACTTTTTTTGGTTATTACACAGCTACAGAGGCACGACCTACCGAATCGCTACCTAGGTTATACATATTATTATTAAGAATATATTTCAATCACAGTAATATTGTCATCATAATAAGATAATCATAATATTGTACTATCTTATTACCACTGGTCAGACTCGAGTTCATATCCAACCCTTTGCGATTCGTTGAATACTCTGCAGGGACTTGGAAATCCCATCAATATAGAGGAATTATTATTGTTCAAATGTCCATAAACTGCGGGTAATAAAAATCGATAATTATATTACGATATGCATCGCCATGAAATTTAGGTACTCGTGACTTTTATTGCGTTTCAATGTAGAATTTTAAACATTTTTTTGCCGTCTTCGTACCCAATATTATTCGGCAAATATATATCCCGTCACGATACAAAATTAATCAAACAGCGGTTTGACTAAGATGTGCATGATTACGGGCTTACCGATTTTTAATTGATGATTTATATTTTATTTATTATAAATTCACCTGACAATCGCTTTAGTGTTTATCAATTGTACATCTATGCAACACACATCGTTGTGCTCACAATTACCTATACAACATAATATTAAAATAAATTCAAAATTAATACTTATTAGTAACAAAATATACAATTTAATTTTAAAATAATATTTTATAGGAGTGGTCAGTTAGTTGGACCTCGGTGGCCAATTTCGTCATGCAAGACGGGCACGTTGTATATAAATATAGTTAATAGCTGTACATACTGGGACACGGAATGAATAGGATGTTTGAAGTTTGCACTAGGGACCTTAAAATTGACCTTATACCAGCTAATAGGTCCGGAACATCCGCTTTTCTACTAATTAGTTTAGATAGAAATACTACTTAGTTATAGCCTGTATATTCTTCAATTACTCAATGTACCTATCTACATTTTATCCATTCTAATACTGGTATGTGTTGTAGTCGTGTGGAGGGAACTTTCAGAGCGAAAATATGTCGAAAATGTGCGCTGCGTTCATTTAAGTTGTAATTTATAATAATATATACCATAATTTACAACGGGCTGCAGGTTCGATATTGTTTTTTTCTGTAACAGCATTTCAGAAAAATAACATACTATGTTTAAAAAATATAATCTAATTAAATGTATGATTGGTACCTAATATTATAATCTTAAACATTTATGAATACATTTTTCAAGATATACAAAACACTCGGACGAAATAGCGTTAAAATACGAATCGGTTCAGAGTTTAAAAGTGTTAAATGTTTTGTTATTGTGTAAATGTTGTAATGAATGAAGTAAAAAAATTTTTAAAAAAATGTAAAGACGCGTGTGAGATACAGAAAAAAAATAAAAAATAAAACCGAGGTGTACGATGTCCTAAAAAATATTTAATTTCAACGAGTTCGTTTCACACAATCGGGAATTAATATATATAATGCATCATATAAATACCTACGTATAATATTATAATATATGACAAGCGTTTTAAATATCATACTTCTCGAAAACCGAATTCGCATACGTGATCCACTCGTAAAAATTAATCGCCCACAACCATATGATACTATATTGTTATACAGCTCTCCTGGGAAACTCTCGTCGAATATACTTGAAAGAACACAGTGTCGACATTGTTCTAATATTATATGCGTACAGAAAGTAACAGTGAGAACCGACACAAACGGATTCAGTTAACCGTGTAATTAATTTATCGTACAGCTTAATGTACAGGTTTAAGCATAATATTGTGCTGAGGTGAATACTATAATATGAACTCATATAATAAGTATAAAATATCAATATTTGTTTAGGTACCGCCGACAAGTTTAAATAAACAGCTTAATAGGGCTCCATAAAGCTGATATCCAAATATGTAGTCAACACGATATATCAATATTTGTAATTATTTAAACAATATCTATTTATGCATTTAAAACATTCGGAAAAAACTAGATATTTCAAAAATATATTCTATTATGTAAAAATATAAGTATGAAAGAAAGAAATTAATATTATTATGCATGATATTAGTCTTATTGATGTTTTCGATTGTTAAACATTTTCTGTTTTTGTAAACATCACTCAGCATAATATTATATATTATTGTACTTCATATTATGTGCTTAACTAAAACTTATATAACCCCCCCCTCCCCAAACACAAGTTGAAAAGCAGAGCATTATTATTTGACTACCCATTTATCGTGTACGCAGACATTTTTTTTCCATAGAATAATTGTTATCATCATTAATTATTTTAATTTGAAACAAATAGAAAAATATTGATTAGATCAAAATTTAGTTAAATAATAATACTTTGGTAATAATAATGGTTATTATAATAATTACATTAGTCACTATTGTTCTTTCTTTATGTTATTCACTATAATAATATGGTAGCGTTATACTCATATTGCTGCATGAACCAAACTGGAACAATTAAATTGAAGTGACACCGACGTGTGACTTCTTTTTAGATCTTTTCTGTTCACTATTCGTGGCTCATGTTAAACTTTAAACGTCTCGACGTGTTTGTACCCGAATGCAATCCCGTCTGTCTGGTTTAATGTACATAATATATTATTATGTATACATTATACACGCCTCTATATCCGCCTAAACTTTATACCCACAGGACTGTACATGAATAATTAATAGAAATTAATAATTCAGATTAAGAAATATTTGCATAAATTAAAGCAGTATGCAAATATTAAAAAGTGATTTTTTTTTAAGTCAAATCCTCGTTTTCTTGAAAAGTAGGTGTAACTACTAAATAGGTGTACCTATACGTTTTTTAAATATTTTTTTTTTACATAAAAATCATTTTGAACATTTAAACTCGTTATGTGCCTTCTAAGCAGAATATGACTGCATATATTTTTGATTTTATACTCCGATATTACCGATATTATAACCGGCAATTAAATTTAAAACCAAGGACAATTAAATACCCATCCAACACACAATATATTTCAGAACCAGAAATATAGTTGTACTTATAAATCACAGATGATCGTGCTCAAGAGATGGACGTAATCAATTTATTACACTTATCAAGATTTAACGATAGACTTATAATTGAAAAAGACTATTATATTGCAGTAAAATTGTTATATGTTTCAATATCCGGCAGTCATAAAAACAGTTAATTTTATAAAACCAACAAACAAAGATAGTTGACAGTGTTTTAGAACTTCTTTAACGTTTTTATTTACAAACAGTGAGAACAAAATTGGGAATAAAATTGTAATGGCTATATTATATAATGAAGACCTTAGACTTAATTCCACACGCATTTTTACCTAGTAGTATTTATAATTAAGATTACAATTTACGATATTTGAACCAGTCTGTACAGGAATAGTTTACAGAAACCTGAAGATTCAAGACGTGCTGCACTCATTAAGAACCTACCTAATATTGCATTATTCACATAATATTATTCTACAGTGTAAAAATATTTGCTTTTGAGATAATATACTAAGTTGAATCGACGTAACAAAAATCCCATATTTAATTAGGTTTAGTTTACTTGGACATCAAAAAAAAAAGTCGAAATTACTCATAATCACGGAAAAAAATTTTTAATGTTTACTGACCGCAGCAAACGCGGTGCGATACCTACACACCAAATGTTGTTTTTTAAACAAATTGTTTATTTAATTGCATATTATTATCCATAACACAAAATAGGTACCTACACATAATAACCGTCATATTAATACAATTTAGCTTAAAATCGACGACGGTGATAATATTTATAATAATATTATATTGTAATATCGTGTTTCGGAACAATAATTTTGTCGGATGAGCGTCCATTCGTGAAAACCATACATATTATTACATACATACATACATATTCACGGTGAATTTCCTACCATGACTCAGACCTACTACAAACGCACACGACACGATTGTATAATAATATCATTACGGGCGGCGGAGATGAGCTGAATATTATGTCGACGAATCACGACGCTCGCCGTCCATTGCTCGAATTCCTGATATTTCACTAGCCGCATATCATGTTATTATATAACACCACTATACTGTCATGATGTACGTAACATTGTTCTGCGGTGTACGAATTTTAATTTTTGAGATTATAATAATAATTCATTGTCTATAATAACGAATGCCTGCCCATATAATAATAACCGTCACGTTAATAATATAATTTGATTTAAAATCGACGACGGAGGTCACAATATATTTTATAATAATATTATAATGAACAATATCGTTTTTCGAGACAATATGTGTTCATGTCTCTTTGTGAAAACTACGCATACGGCATATTCAGGTATGTTTAATTTCGTGACGCTGTAGAGAAGGAGGCGACAACCAGTCGATGTCGATCCTTAGAGCACATGTTTAGAGCAATATTAGGTCGTGTTTAGAGGAATATTGTTCGATCATATTTAAAATGAATTTTACTAATATCCGTGGATAATGTTCGTTGTTTTATGAAGTTTAACACTTAAATAACACACATTTACGCTGTTCATACAAATTAAAGAATATTTATCATCGGAGGAAATCATATTTCCTATGGAGAAATAACGAGAGATGAACATTATCATACAATGTATAACTGTGCTGGACATCATACGTAATAACATTACGAATACTATATCTATACAAATGCTTAGTGGTAGATCATCAGATACTTAAAATTTTTAATATGGCTCACTTGTGGGAAAAGGATGGCCACCCCCGCCGTACATTGCAGCCCCCCCCCTTTTCTCACAATACTGCTCGCTACACTTCAATATCATATACCTGCGGACTGCGGAGATGAGCTAAATAATATGAAAATGTCGACGAATCGCGACGCTCGCCGCTCGCTGTTTGAATTTCCGATGTTTCTCGTCGCGTCGCATATTATAATAATAATCATAATAATATATACGCGAGCACGTAGCTGGAAAAACTGTTTTTCCGACGAATTCCGGTAGTGCAGCCGGTGACACGCGGAAGTGTTTCCGCAACGCCGTCGACGACGAACTGCAGCTGATCGCTAGTGTGTGTTTGTGGTGGTTTTCGATTGGTATTCGAGGGTTGTTGGCTTGGTATAATACTGTACGTTCGAGCAATGTTCAAACCGCGTATTTCAACGATAGGTATTATATTATGATAATACTATTATGCATGGTGTACGGGGCTGCAGTGACGTATATATAATATAGAAATTATTTTCATTATATGGACAAATTTACCAACACTACCACTGGTCGAGCATATAGCACTAACAATACTAGCATAACTATAGAAATTGTTTAAAGAGCCGAGTGGTTATAGTTGTTATTATAGCATAAACAATAGAAATAGAGATTGCGCAATTCTATATTAGAAATGTTATGTAAAATTATTTTTTAAAAAAATATTGACAATTTCGTATACAATTAGATAATGCTTAATATTACCAAGAATCATCATCAAAGCAAGTCCTGATAATCTAACGTTATTCCTTATTGATTCCTGAAAAACGTTTTCAATCAACCTATAGTGTTTAAAATTTAAATCTCCTGTAAACCGTGTAATATACAACAATGAATGAAAATAAATTTCTAAAAAATAGAATGCACCATCGACGTAATATGTAAACGTGATTAAAAAGCATTAATGGTTATCATTTATCAGTTACCAGCAAGTATACAATTTAAATTTAAATTTTCATAATTGAATGGGCTCTGGGTTCTCCTCCCTATACATATATACGCCACTGGTACGGGATGATCCATTTAACGTAAATGTTTCATTGCTAATTATTCAGAATACGCACTAATGTTTTTGAAATTATTTATCTTACATATTTCACATTTGATATAACAATAATATTTTAAGTTCCTACAAAACAAAATGTTTGGGAAAAAAAATTATATTTTTGAACTAATAAACTTTATTTTTAAAAAAAATGATGACGATAAAAATAGTGAAAATATAATTCCTTATTAAAAATTTTGTTTTCTAATGACTTAAAATACCTATTTTTTATGTAAAAAAAAATACTTTAAAAAACGTGAATAGTTTTTGAAATAATAAGTTTCTTACTGCGTTAAATGGATCACCGGGTATACGGTTACCTACGTAATTATATATGCTACCTATATCTAGTATCTACTAGAATTGGTCATTTACTAAACAATTTTTTTTTTTCGTTTAAACCTCAAAATAATATTCAATTGCACATTATGTTAGTACCTAACTTATATTTTTAATACTTCGATGATTGATTTCAAAATTTTCAATGTCATGGTTATAGATAATTCGTGACCAATGTTGAGATAGGCCGCTGGTAATATAATATACTAATATAATGCTACTTCTATTGATTAACGTCAAAATGGCCAATGTATGAATTAATTCGATCATATTACATCAGAGACATTAGTGGTTTTAACACAAGTAACATAATCAAATATTAACGACGGTCAAATAATCTCAAATTCGTCCAAATTTGACATTGGCCTTTCTCGCACCAGTAGCCACAGATTATATTGAATAGAATTATAGCGTTGGCGAATACCTTAAATTTATACCATAGTGTTACAAGTCACTGTAACAAAATTACATTTTAAGTAATTTTATGATAATTTATTTACATTGTATTGTAAATAATTTATACATATTGAATGATTTAAGTTACTTTTGTTTAAATTGAAAAACAGAAGTTCATATCGCCACAGGACATTCCTTTTGGTTGTACGAACAATTTTAAGCATTTTAAAATACGGTCTGTAAGTATACCTAATGTTTAAGGATTCCAAAAATAAGATTTGAAATAACTGCATTGTTAAAAAAAGAGGGTAAGCTTGCTTGATGAACTGCCCTGTATAGAGTGATTCGAAAAAAACATCCTTGAAAATCTTATTTTATTTTCTGACCGTACATTTAGACAAATCGCTTACATAATTTAATTTAACGTCCTGTGTGCGGTGCATTGTTTTTTTATTTCAAATTTTAACTCATTTTTACAACATGATTTATATGTAGGTATGTGTATATATTATTACCTATATTAAAACTATATACCTAATATCATGTAACAGCGAACACGCATTATTATTTATTTCGAAGAGTATATATTATCAACTTTTTTTTTAAGACTAATACGCACGCAATTCTGACATTTTATTTATCCCTTATTTTTTCACCTTGCTTTTGATTCGTCAAACACACTTTCCTTAAACTACGGAAGTAGTGTTCTAAAAAAATATAAAACAAAAAAAATTAAGTTTAAATAATAAATAATATAGAAGAATAAATTAATATACTCATTATATAAGCAATGTATTTTTCGAGATAGTAAGACGTGTCCCCTTTTAAAAATAAAAACTCGTATATATACGACCCAAATACAATCTAATAAATTATGTATATTATTATTACTCGAACTCGGGCCCTAACCCCTCTTATCACATAGATAGAAAATAATTTGATGACGGTAAATTTGAATTTTCGTTCATGAACTCCGTTTAATATTAAATATTGTGCACTGTATAAAATTGATATCGGAATAAAATATTTATTTTTTTCTTTTAGGAGGCACAAACTTATACATAATAACTAGTTGCACACAACGACGGTATCGACATCAATGCGCAGTAATAAAATATAAATAGAGTGTTTGTAATAAAAATCGTAATAATTGCATCACTATTTTTTTTTTATACATTTTAACGATACCAGTATTTTTTCTCGATATTCAAAGGACTCGATATCTGATATTTTTTAACGGAAGTTAAATTTGTTTTTCTGAATATTTTCCTCCGGTCCCTTCCCTTACAGCCCTATCCATATTTTTCATTATTAACAATTAAATGAACACAATTAATGTAATTAGCAACTACCGTGTAATTTAAATTGGTTTGCTATCTGTTAATCCGTTTAACTGCAGTCATTTAGAACTTGTACTGATCACGGACTGTGCTTTTTTAAATATCTTAATTTAACATTTTGAATTAGTACTAATTTCAAAAATTAATAAATATATTTTAATCGGAAACATAAATGTACAACGCGGCCGCTTGATGAGACTTATTACTTAAGTTAAAATCCGACACGATTCCAAACATTTGACTTATTTTCAATTACGTATTAACTTAAATTTGTTTTGTACTTTTAAGTGTTGCTATTATTATTATATTAATGGATAGAGATTAAAGTTATTTCTGCTAGTGATACTATGCGATCATACTATGGCCAGTTATTATATACGTTCTTATTTTTAAGGGTTTTATCTTAAACGGTTATTATTAATTGTAGTGTATATCATGATAGAATGAAAACTACTACGGGGGGTGGTTTGAAGGAGATATATTTGAATCACGTTGTTTGCAAAAAGTTTCCGTGTTTCCGAAATAGTTTGAAAAACTGTTAAAGGTTATTTAACCACTAACAATCTTTGAATTCAATTTTTTGAGAGCAGTGAAAAAAGTTTTGGTGGTTGATGAAAAAATATTAAATGTAAGTCAAGGAAAAACAGTTCAAGTTACCACTGACTACAAGTATATGGATATTAGTGGTGTTAATTTTCAGAATACTAATTTTGGAGTAATTTCTAACAGGATATTTCAAAAATTTAATAGTTTAAACAACTTTAAATTTTTAATGCAAAACATAAATAGGTATACACTGTATAGTTGTAATGTAGAATATATATTATGAATGCTCTAGAGAATGGATATAAGTTTCGGACAACTATTTTCTGGAAAAGAATTCCCAAATTAACATCATGTCCGTTCACATAGACAATATATTATACAAATAATAAAAACTATCAGAAAAATAAAAAAAAAAATAATCATTCAATTCATAAAACGTGTTGTAGGTTAACGCGGATAATAATACCTACCCATAATATTATGTGCATGTATTATCATGGAGCACGCAGGTACATAAGTATACCTGCACTTTGCATAAATCTTATATTATATTACTATTATTATTATATCATATTCCAGCAGGGATCTCTCTCGAAGCCTCGTGTATTTGGTTTCTTATGCAGACGTACATAATAATAATAATAATATGTATAATTTAAGCCACGTGCATAAACATACACATATAATATCGTTTTGGTGTCGTATAATACACTACAATGTCGTGTGGCGAAGCCCACCGAGATCGATTGTGGTTTTTCCGACGGTGGGCACAAGACGTCGTCTGCATAGTCAGCGCAGCTGGTGCTTTTTTTTTCAAATATTGTGCCGTAATCGCATTTCGAATATCGTCGTCATGATATTATGCCAATGCCTCGTTTTGAGGGAAATAAGTCATTTAATCATTAGTACTCAGAGTACGAAAGAACGTGTACCTTCGAAAAACGTCGAGTTCCTACTCACAGCTATATTACACAGCTACAGTAGCTTTGTACAATTTTAGTACACAGATACTTATACTACCTAGTTATTAAGTTCACTTATAATAGGTAATTGATTATTTAAAAAGAATTCTTTCACTTGCCCGGACGGCGTTAAATTCGATAACCTTCAAATTATTACATCAAATATAATAATTGTAATTTAATAATAATAACATGTACAATTTAAATCACTCGCATATGACACGCTTATGCACAACTATAAGCTTTAAATCTTGTTGGCGTGGGCTCGATATAAATTGATGGGGCTAAATCATAGTCGGGGACATGCCCCGTAGATCTCTAAAAATACTTACACGCGCCCGAACGAACTGTTTATATTCTATATTACCTCGAACAATTACAATATCATATGATTCACACGGTGAAAAAACAAAATTAAATGAGTAAAAGTTAATTAGAAACGTCCGAGAAGTGGGAGCGGGGTGAAACAAGTTGCCACCCGGATCTGCCACCGCCTGATACCGCGCTGCGTGCGGTTTACAGCCGCTATATTATATTATACAGACTTCCGGTGTGGACAAAGAATCGGGAAGGAAACGAGCACGGAGTAACCAGAGAAACGGTATAAAAGGATTCGGGGATTAATACTTGGTCACGTCACCGGCAGTATTGCATAACATTATTCGCTCCGGGGGGTGGAGGTGTGCAGAAAATACACGCTGACGTCGACGTGGACAGGTCAAGCGCGCGCTTGGGACGGAGTTCGATATCACTTTTTGCCTAACCGTGGTTTTCGCCAGCTGGTCCTTCTGCTTTGACCGTTTTCGGTTTTTGATACCGTCATGTAGGTACATGTAATACGAGATGTTCATATTATATCAATAATTATTCTACGCGGGACGTCGAGCCTAGGCGCATGTCACTCGCGTGTATAGTGTCAATATCAACCGCGACAAAGATTATTGGTATCGGCGGGTAATATAATAATAATAATAATAATAATAATAATAATATCGTGCATCGTAGTACGAATATCAATTATACGATTTAAAACCGTTTAGCTTCATGATTTTAATCTTTCACACTGGATATGAGTTGCACCACGAACGCTAGCTTAACGAAATTAATACGCCATAATTATTACCAATGTTTACATTTTCGTTTACCGACAACTGCAGGTATAGGTCCTTAATTTCATACAAGCAGTGTTGAATTCAAACAATTTTTCTGGGGGGGGGGGGCTCACTTTTGTTTTATTTGGGAAAATCAGTAGATAGTACCCATACTGGCAATACGGTATAGAAACGGTATATTATAGTGAACACCATTAGGTGCGGTAATCGTAACGAGTAGTGTACATTCAATAAATAGGTACATATTTTTGAAAGTTGTATTTGTCAGGGTGGTGAAAGTAATTTCAAGGGGGGGGGGGGTATTTTTTTCCACTGTATGCAAGGAACACTTTACCAGGACTTTATGCAGTTAGAATCCACATTATGATATATATTGGGTTTAATTTTGTTTTTCTCGGGCACGAAGGAAAACAAATTTATTTTAAAAATATTGGTTTGATTTTTTGTCGTCTATTATTATATAGTCCCACTAATATTCATCAATAGTTTATGTTATAATATATAAGCTCGTATTGACGCGCACTAGACTATATTCATTACTAGATTACTATGTTATTTTTCATACGAATAAGTGGATTAACCTTCTTGTTGCCGGAACAAATACACACTCATACATAGACTACACACATATGGTATGATATAAGATATACCACGACAGCAGGCTACAAATTCTTATTAATAATTCCAACCGACTCGCTTAATTGAGCGTGTCACAGAGCACTTGTGTACTGAATTAGAAATTTTTAACGAAATGTATAGTACAGAGTTAATGCCATCCCAAGCACCACGCAAATAAATATTGTATAAAGCAATAATTTTCTATCAGCAAAATAGTTTAATGAAAGCATTATATATTCAATATTATATAACGTTAAATAAGTTTACGTACATAAAAACGTTTTATTATATTATACTATTATTTGTATATGACGTGTATAAAATTAAATGTATGTCGTTAGTTTGACCTAAATCACGATGTGAAAAATGCTTTAAAAAAAAAGTATTTAAAATAATTAACAAGTAAGCGTTAATCACACAAAGTTTATTAATATGTATTTAAACGCGTTTATTTGTATACTATATTTGTGTTGTCATATATTTTTCAAGTAATTTTTCTTTAAATATGCTTCTTATTTTAGAATAGTTTTTCTTATCAAAAGTGCCCCGCTCTCACCGATACTCAAATGATATCTTTAAGTATTAATTTATTGTAAAGTGATAATATTACTAAAAATATTTTCGTAGACATAATATGACTAAAACTATAATTGTACTGATATGGTATAAATACGACTATACTATAGTAGATACTAAGCAGGTACTTATTATAATATGTGTTTCATGCTTTCATAGTCGTCCTTCGAAGAGTAGTTTCGTGAACCTCCATAAATACTACTAAGCTACTGTGCTATTATTACTATACCTACTACTAGCTTATAACCATTAGGTATGTAGTTTACTCGGATTACTATCGACATGGTTCAGTGCGATTCCCATTTCCAATTCGCATATTATAATATTTGCCAGTATTCAAATTTAACCCATTATGTACCTCTCAATCAGTAATAGTCAAAGATGTTTCGATTTAAAATAAAATATAATAAAGTAGGTAATTAATAATTGTATAAGTACCTACCCGTTCAGAGTGGAAATATGAAATTTAATATAACTACGAGCAGAATGTAATGAAAAAGGATGCCACTGCGAAATGTCTGTACAAAATATACAAGACAAGAGGCAGTGTGTAGTTTGTAATAGGATTCGATTTAACTTAAATTGAAACGTCGGACGAGAGTACAAGACGCTTTTTCAAAATAAACTTTTTATTTCTTTTTTTCACGATTTTGGGTTTACAAAGAAAAATAAACCGTAGAATCGTTTTTTAAAAAGGAGTGTTTTCGTGCGATACATGATGTCACGAGTTCACATCATAATAATATAATAATATGTAACGTATTAGGTGTAAGTTGTAAGACTGTGGTAGTAGTACGAATATGTTAAAAAATCGAAAACAAATATTAAGATTGTATGAAAAATATTTTACTTTACACCGAAAAAAGAAATAAAGTAATGAATTCAATTCGTTCGAGGATATACTGATATATATATACTGGTATAATGTAAATTTATGCTTTTACCAAAATTACGATAATAATCACTTCCAAATGGCACAATTTAGGTGTAGATATAAGTACTTACCTACATAAAACGTACACGTGAGACACGAGTTTATTTTTGTTGGTTTTACTAAAACATTTTAATTTAATATTTATTTGTTTATTTATACGTCGTGAAAATTTGCGTATTTCTGTATTTTAATTAATGATCGTGTGCTTTAACGTTCACTTCAAACAATTTTTCAATAAACAACTGTTTATATATTATGATATTTACTACACATATTTTTTTATCCGTGTTACAACGGTTTTTTGCACAAAATAAAAGAGTAATAATAGGTACCTATGTCGTTGTTACTGGAGAATGAAAAAATGTTTTTTTGCCAAATTAAATTTACTTTGAATATTAAACAGAACCGTTTTATTTTTGATACCCTCCTGAATTGTTTTTAAATGTTTTATTTGAATATTTATGTGACTTTCTACATTAGTTTCTAGTTCAACCTATATATTTTACACATGTTTACTGTATCAATTATTAATGGATTTTCTGTTTGTTTACGACGCGTCCATTGTTCTTGTTTGCCTGCCACTTATAATTATTATTATACGTGTCCAATGAAATGACTTAAAGATTAAAGGTATAGTTTGTGTTCAGTGGTTCCCCACCTATAATAGCCTGCGCCATTTTCTGTGTAACTAGAGGTTCTTTATTCATATTAATGGTTTGGTTTTATAAACTAAAAAATAGCGTCTACACAGTACGCCTACACCCCGCCTCAATTATTGTTCAGATAAAGTTTAAATGCTTTTATGCTGAATAAGAATTTAAAAATAAATCCTAAAAAATCTTGTTACTGGAATTGGATGGACGCCATAATGGGCGTTGTCTTTATACTGAAAAACAATGATCTATAATAATTTCATTAGAAAAAACTTTTTTTTGGAGTTCGGATTATCTAAAAATTTTTATATTTCGTAGGTATGCCTTAGAGATGAGTATTAAGTTTGTTTTACTTCTAATAATTTATTGTAGTAGGTACCTACATAAAATTCACTATGTTGATTTTCTTTGTTTTGTAATATTATGAAAGAATATTAAAAAGATATTTTTTATGATTAATTTTTCATATTTTCTAATTCTAAAATTTCAATTCAAAACTTAGAGTTACTAGTAAACTTCAATGTATTGTTTCCGTAATTTTCAATGCTATTAATTTAGGTACAATTTATATTTTGATATATTATTGTCATATATATATATATAAGAATACAATAATATTTCTGTAATGGTTATCTACATTTGTTGGTACGGTTATTATACTAAAAAATATATTAATATAAATATATAATAACACAAAAATAAGTATATTATATTTTATAGTGTAAGACAACCTGTGACTTAACGCTACTTTAATAAAAACTTGGAATTTACAAAATCTACTATAAACTCATGACTAGATATTATTATACATATCTTAAAACGCACAAAATATACAACGGCACGTTGTCTGTCATTCTCAAGAACATATTTTTTTCGATACTTCAAATTTATCACTCAATTACACACACTACTCGCTGCTGCTCTCCACCAACCGCACATCCCCTCCATAATTAATGTTTTGTACGCCCAACTTGCCCACTGAATTAAATCGGGTTAGGTCGGGTTGGGTTTGGTAAATACCTATGCGATATCTACGGTATGGCACTACCGTATAGCATAATATAGTATGATTTATATTATTACATATTTTTGTACTCACCACGAGGTCATTACACCTGTGCACTGAATCCCCGCGAACATTTTGTCATCGCGTTTTGCATTAATTTCTATCTGCTCCATCGTCGAGCCCCGATATTACACGTGAAGGTCGGTAAGTGCTTACATTAAAATCGAAACACATGAACTTATCGATCATACGCGACGACTGTGCACGAGCATTTAACGTGTCTCTGTGAACTTTCGGCGGCGCGGTGTACGCGACTAACCCGCGATACATTTAAAAGTGTACGGACACGCTGGCGCGTACATCATACGCATATATATATATATTATATAATATAATACATTATTATTATATAGACTCCTATCCCGGTATAATGAAAACAAACACGAAAAACGAACCGCAGAAGTTTGCGGCGACTACGACTATGTCTTAAGTGAGGTTTTTATTACCGTTCATCGTACCATCTCACATATAACAAACTTGTGGTATACCTATATATATATATTATATATATATATACACGCATAAACACATGACCGCGCCGTGGTGATGGTGTAAACCGTGAGGTAATGGGTTCAGCTGTGCACGCGTCTCTGTAGACGGATATAATTACAATTCACAACTTTCAATAATAGTAATAATAATAACAGTAGTACCTATAACGCTATGCCTAGCTATACCTATCGACGGTAGCAGTAGGAGTTGTAGGTAGCTGTAATATTAGTAACACGGTCGATGGTTGTTATATAGTTGTAGGTATAGTAGAAGGTGCTCAGCCACACATTATATATCGAACGCTATTGGTGGTGACTGATAGCCGATACCGGGGATACCCGGGATACCGGGGTTACCAGGGTTACCCGTCAATATCGACGTACAGAGTAAAGCGCCACGACATTTTTGATTGATCTGCCAGCGTTTTGTGAAAGTTTTATAATAATAGTATTATTATTATTATTACTATTATATGCCCAACATACAGCTGCGCGAATACTCAAACATAATATAAGTGGAACGGCCACCGGAAGAACGGTAAAAAAAATCTAACTAGAGGACGAAAAACTATATTTTTTTTTAGCTTCCATAATTCAGACGATGGATGGAGGGATGGAAGTTGACAATCAATATATCAAACAAATATGTCATCTTACGTCCTAAGAAAATTATCGAGATGATTACATAATATAATCAGAACTTGGATAACTGCATCTTTAAGCCTCTCAAAATGACACGTGTGTTGTAATAGGAACTTCGTGACTTGATCGTTTTTGGATCAATCTCCATAATAATATTATTTTTAGCTCTTGCTTTAAAATATTATACTCGGCGGCCTGCTTAGATTTTTTGAAAACAAAATATTATTATTATTACTTGTATTTTATGCGTTATACGCCGAGTGACTGATGAAATTGTTTATGTTTTTATTTTACCCGTTTAGCGTATTAATTCCGTACAGCGATCACATAGGTATTGGGTTTAAGTAGAATTAAGTTAGTTTCGATTCCATAAAAAATAATTAAAATCCTATTATTTATTTATTTTTTGAAAGTTCCCTAACTGCAGGGTATCATACGATAGGTCAAACCATAATCATGTTTTATTCATTACCCATTTCAGATGGTAAAACACTTATTTTGGTCGTTTACACTGCAACCTGCAACTGTTAACGGTTTAATACCTAGTCCCTACACTAATTTTTACATTATATTAATTATTGTATAATGGATTATAATATTATATTATAATTATGTCGTATCATTTCTATTATAATAACAATCATTTATTGGGTGCGTTGTATACTATTTTTTAAGCTTTAAATATTACCCACTTACCTGTATAATATTTAATAAGACATGTGTTATATTATTTTTCAGCAATTTACGCGATTGAATACAATGTGGATCATATATTATGATAACGCAATGACGAACATTAAATTAATTTAATAGGTATAAACATTTAAGCTGTAATAATTTATTACAACTAACTATTTTTTTTACGAAGAAGCATTGCATTCAACACAAAACAAATTAATTAAAATATAAATTGTAAGAGTATTTTTAAAACAGATTTTTTTCATCGATGTGATAATGTATAATATTGTGTAATATTATTCAATATTTGTAGGTAATATTATTATGTATATAAATACAATTTGTTTTTAAAATGTCGCCTAAGTGAATGTATACAGCCTTTAGCTTTGACTCAATACTAAATGATCAATGATCATTGATCATAGTAAGGTATATTATAATGATTTAAACAAAATTTATTAGAGTGCTTCAAATATAAAAATTACGATTTGTACGATATGTGCCTAGATAAAAATTTGATTACCACGCAACTTCGAAACGAGGTAACTTTTAACAACCAAAATCGCGGGCGTTTATTACCAAATGGTTGTCGCTTTATATACTGCGAGTGAGTAAATCGATAAAAACATAACAATAATATTCGCTGTTATTCCTTTTTTTTTCCAACCGTTGTATTAATATCGTTGTACCCACGAGAATATCTGCGCAAATCGATAAATAAAATATCGAGTTTTTTACGACTAATCGACGAATGATTATAGGTAGGCGACGTAGTGTATATAATCCTCAAAAATAAAATCCTGTGGCCGATAATAAGACGTGTTCGGTAACGACATTATAATAACATCGTCATTTATTTTATTCCGTTTACCCTTCGCCGAGGACTATGCGGTATGTATAGTATATGCTTTCCTCGGCAGTCGAACATTTTTTTGAAATTATTGTTCCTCAAACCGACGGGTGTAAAACGAATTGCAGTTTATACGATAAGATATAAATATAATATAATGTTATCCAACAAAGGCACGCGGCACAAAGGTATAGTACCTACCGGATTATGTACTATACGCGTGTAAGGTGTGACCTCGTGTGTACAGGAATTTACGGTCCTAGAGTTTAGCGGGAAAATATTGTTTTAGTCGTAATTTAACAAACGTCGCGGACGTCTGCAGGACGTGTCGTCGAGCCGTTTGCGTAAAGTCAGGATGATGTAAAACGTTCCTCCGCGTGTTAAACATACCTGTAAAAAAAAATAATAAATTATATTAATAATAATAATTAAAATTACGAAAGGATATGACGTGACGATAATAACAAACTTTAAGAGGACGTGATATACCGGCACGACGCGGTGTCTCCGTCTGTCTTACAAGTGCGTAACATAGGAAATGTTACGCTCAGCAGAACACGTGTATCTATGTTGGACTAAAAATTATTATTATCTAGGGCCCCACAAAGGCTTTTAATGATATTATTATTTTTAAGTAAGGAATGACTTTTTCAAAACTGTACATTTTAAAATGATCATAACTTACTTATAATATCAATAAAAACCTACGCGTGAGCTTAGATAATAATCTTACCTTTAAATTTTATAAGAGGTCAATTCACTCTAAATTTTAAACCAACAGAGGTACAACACGTGATCTGCTGAGCGTAAAATTTGCTATGTTACGCACGTGTAAGAGATGGAGACAACACAAGTGGGTATCGCGTCCTCTTAAATTATTATTATTAGATAAATAAAATTGTAAATATCGAAAGGTTCTGCAGTTATATTAGATGATTCATTTTACGTAAGATAATCATTATTCTGAAAAGTACTAACGATTTAAAAAAAAAAACTGTTACACAGCTCCCATAGTCACTAAAAATAATATTTGTTATCAATTTTTGCATTTTTGAATGATTACATATTATAGTTTTAATTTATTATCCTAAATCAGAATAATTTTCCAAGTACCTACTTTGATACATAAAAATTGTATTTAGAGCGTGTAATTTATAAGTCATAACTAATTACATATAAGCATCTTAAGTTTAGATGAGCGGAGCAGTGGACCAACATTTTGAGTAACCGCATACCGCACTCCACTTCACTCATTTAAACTTTTAATACTTAAACTCAAAAATTACTCATCTTGAATTCGATTTTTATGTATCGAAATACTCAGAAAAATATTCTGTTTTGGAATATGAAATTAAAACTGTAAATGGTCATTAAAAAAGTAAAAAGTAAAAAATATGATAATGATAAAAAAACATTAAATATAAATTTTTTTTTAAACGTCCTTTTGTAAATCCTTGAAACCATGTAAAAAAAATACTTTCAAAAACGTCTATTATACCTTTTGAAATTATAATCATTGTCTTACGTTAAATGGATCATCCGGTATAAAGGTACCTGCTTATCAATAATGATCATCACGACTTAAACCTATGTAGGTACCTATGACGTATCGTTAAATTGAGCTTCGTGCGGTTGAATTATTGAACAGCAATGGTATTACGGCGAGTGAAACAACTTAGGTATAGGTACACACACAATACATTATATATTTGAATATATATGAACTAATCAAGTAATATAAAAGTACAGTTTGACAAATAATTTGGCTCTGGAGACCAAACGTGGAGGTATGCATTTTATTTATTATTATAATATTATAATTATAAAGTTATAAGTGACGAATTACCATTCGTAAAATCCAAAACTTCCAGTAGTTTTTTCCACATCTACGTCAAGAGACAGTTATAAGTTCTCTATTATAATACGCTTCTCTTTGCGAGTACTTCGTTACTGCAATTTTGTCTTCGTAATATTATAATATTCAAACAGACACAGCACAAAAGAGTTTTGAATCAAAGGCCCGACGGGTGTAAATTCCATTTGGATTGAGCGTTATGCAACAAGCACTTTTTACACATATTATTTATACTTCATCGTGGTATCGCGAAATACTATTACTCAGACTGTAATGCTAACAGCCCATGTCTAAGTAATTATTAATCTGTTAATGACACAGTCGGCCGTCCGCTGAAAACTTTTAATCCCCGTCGATTATCGATCGGAACCTATAATATACATATAGGTAGGTACCGCGGTCAGTACCAGGTAGAAACAATGGTTTCGGTTAAAAATATGGTGTAAACTATGCAGACTACGCGTCATATTATTATACATAGATTGTTCACAGGTTCTCTTATTTGGTTAATATTTTTTATATTAATTTCGCATTGTGTCTCAGTATTAAACCGCAGTCCTGTAATATTACAGAAAAGATAATGTGAAAAAAATCATGAGATGTGGCAATTAGGAACATTTATAGCAACGAACCATTAAAATATATTATGTCGATTCTCTTTCGGACCGATTTCCTCTTTGTTTAATATTATATACAGTATAATATCAAGAAAAACGAATGAGTCTGTTATTTCAACTATGTAGCACCGAATCGCTGTTGGCCGAGGATCGTGATTCTTCCTCGTCTTGACCAAAAGACCAATGCTCGCGAGTACCGTACTAAAGTGATTGTCATTGATTACAAATAATAAAATAGTTAATATATGATTGGATATAATCTTCTGTCTTGTCTATTATATTTTGTTATTTGGGAAAACAATGCTTTTCTATACAATTTTAAAATTTATTAAATGACAACTATTTAGAGGCAACGTGTATGGTCGAGGTTTATATTCTAAAAAAAAAAAATACTCGACTAAAAAGTAACTTTTTTTCTTACGAGTAGATAACCTACGATTGCTGGCCGAAATATGGTTGTTATTTTTGTCCAATTACTGCGTTGGTAGCAAATATAGTGACCGAATAATCAAATATAGGTTAAAAAAATATTTCCGATTTCTGTTGTAGGTAAATCTCAAAATCCTTGATGAGCACCTCTTTAAAATGCGAATTTTGGAAGATGTTTTCTTAGTGAACTATTTACATGGTGGTGCGAACGTACTGTGTCAAGTCCCCAGCTATTACAGTCTAGACTCTACGTTTATCGACTAGTCAGTCAGGACACATTCGATTATATAGATAAATGAGCGTACGGCTCAGAGCTCATCGAGTGAAAAAATACTCAACCGATTTTGACGAATCGGGGTAGGTTCGGGGCTATATATAAAGAATCCGTTATTTTAGCATGGCTTACCAGCTATTAATGTAATATTTATACCATGATCGCGTATTATTTTATTATTAGTTTACTTACGAAAAAAAAATGTACAATTATAATTACTATACACCGCAGGTGCAGGATTATTGACCATCTCGATTCCATATTTTATTCCCCGTTAATGTAGCTATAGTAACCAACTATTATAGTACTATATCCTACCTATATATTATGTTATAATTTATTTTATGAGCTCACCGGAGATCGCGGACACTGCAGTATTTACCAGAAATATAATACGTATATAATAACTGTTTAATATCATTCATCTTTTACACAACGTATTAATAATTAACATCGTACATTGTGACGTATAATGTATTAATGTCCATAATATTATATAATACTATAGACAAGCTGCTCGCTATTTGTAGAACAGTGTAACATATAGTTTGTTGTTTATACCGCGTATACACCTATAGCAGTAGGTATCTAATACTAATTATTATCGATGTAACTGGAAATGCCTTTGTAGTACCTATATTGTATTAAATTATAATTATAATAATAATAATGTATTATCATCTACACCCACGATACGGATAATATTGTGATAGGCGTTTTCCAGGGGGCTGATGAGCATAGACACGAGAAATAAAATAAAAACAATAAGGCGAATGACAGACGTAACTGCACTCTTTTGGATATTTTCCACTTCGAAAAAAATGTATGAACCGTAAAGTATATTATGTATTAATAAGAAACCATTAATTATTGTATATACACCTACCTAGTGGGAAACAGGTAATTTATACGTTTTATTCAGTTTGGTATAAAGTTTATTTACTGTCCCGCGGCCTTTAAGCATCTAGCCACGCTACTAGGGCAAAGCCACTGACGGGTCTTTTTCATTTAAATATGTAAAGCTCCTCCAAGTCAATAATTGAAATTGCGCCTATGAAACTAGGTATTTAAACAGGCAGCGCAGAGGCCTATAACATATCTTCGATGATAATAATATATATATTGTTGTGTACCTACATATTTGGTGGTGCTGTTGTTGCTGCCGCTGGCTATTATGTATTATGTTATTGTGTTTGCAGATTTTAATTGAGTTTGCTATACGTTCTAATCCAATCGTTTATCATGCAAACAATTAACTAATGGAAAATGATTTACCTACCGCGTAACAATAATATCCTTTTGAGATAGGTACTAAAACGTTTAGGTATTGCAGTCGATTTCATTTATTATTTTTTTTATACGTTTTCATTTAACGCTTGCCTTTGAACTAGGTATATTTTATGATGTTTCCAATCCTCAATAGAAAGTAAGTAAGTCGTCTTCAGCTGCGTAGCGTAACGTCTTTGTAAGAGTTCGTAATTTTATTACCCTCGGAAACAATTGTGCTAATAGCTTTTAAAATACATTAAATTAATATTCGTGTATAATAATAAAATAAAAATAATGATTTTTTTTTTTTAAATTTACTTCGCCGTAGCTCGTGAAATTATAATATTGCGTCTATGGCTATATAAGAACCGAGGCAAACTTTATACCAAACAAATGTAGGTATAAACCTTTTAGGTACTTTTTGTAATTGTTTCCTCCCCGTTCATAGTATTTTACCCGCCACAATTGAAGCGTGTCTTGGTATGATGACAGACGAGAACGTTCTCAAACCCATTTTTTGAGTCAATTTAATAATTAAAATTTAACTTAATTTCATTCAGAACGCGTAAGTTTTCGTATCGTTCACAATATGTATTGTAATGTAATATATTTATGTGTACTGGATTCGGAAGGCATAGTTAAATTTGATAAAAATAATTTGTTTCTTACTAGGATTGTACATAATAATAACAACACCAATCGAATAAAAAACTTTCAATAATGATTACAATCTATTGCCATTTACTAAACTACATGATATATGCTTTTACCACGTTTTTCGTTGTAAATAATTATTATAATACCTACAGTTATTGTTAATATTATATTTACTAAGGATAGCACTCTATATTATGATATATTTTTATATATTTACGTTTGTATGTAAAAATATTTATTTTAATATGTGACGACCATCACCAAAATTATTGACAATATTTGTGTTTGGCTCAGTGTTAATTCTATTATAATATTATAATACCGTGATATGTTTTTTACAAATTAATCCAATCAAATGTGGGTACCGTGAAAACCTATAAAAAACGAGGTAGTTTTACATCGAAACGACCGCAGACCGTGTGTTATAGTCTCTGTGGGAGGGGAAAAAGGAAAATTCGATTTCCTCATTTTACGAGGCCACATGGGAAAATAGTAATAAATACGACGTTTTTTGATAACATAGCCGTTTGAAAGAGACAAACACATTTTCCGTTAAAATTTCGGGTGCGAAAACCAGGATAAATTCTTGGGCAAAAAATGTTATTATTATTAAATAAAAATAAAATGGATATATATTGTATATTCTGTTACTTATTTACCTAGTCCGACTTAGGTCTAACGCATCGGTGCGTAACACCCCTTCATTAAAATATTTGAATAAAATGCAAAACGAATTAACTATACGCGACTGGCATGACAGGTATAGATCATGGTTGTGCTGGGTACGTCTCTATTTTCCAACCAACTTTTGTGAGGCCGATTTTTGTAACGCTTTGTATATTGCTATAGGAACACACAAATTAACAATAAAAAAAAAATTAACTAATTAAATTCCTAACATAATTTAGTATAGGTAGTGACTAAGTGATTATGAATATTTTGTCACTGCACTGTATCCAAAAACATAATATCTACACGATTCCTCAATTTTCCTTGCAGAGGAAAAATATTTAGTATCATGATTCTTAAATAACAACATTTAAATATAAATATCGATGAAAAATTTGTTTTCCGTTAAATAACACGTTGTGTACCAAGATTTGACACCCAATTATTGTTATGATTATGTTGTCGATTTGACGGAATTATTCGTTTTCCTCATCATATCAGAATATTTTATGTTATTATTTTACAATTTTCAACATCAGCCACAGTGTTTTTTCGTTTTTAAATTTATTTAGGTAAACGAGAAAACGCAGTGGCCCACCCCATCTATATTGATCATCTATATTATATTTTACACAGAACTCGAGTATGAATTTTTTAAAAAAAAAACCCATCGTTTTGTGTAATATAATATGATATTATAATGGAGTTTAAAAATATATATATAATATTATTATTTAATTTAAAATCTATCCTTCGTATAGAATTCAAAACGACCGTATAAATTAATACCTTACACGGTTCATTTATACAAAATATAATATAATATATATCTACTTTAATGCTGTGTATACTGCAGGATACCTAAATACGGTTCCAGTTACCACGTAGGTATAATATTATGTACAGTATAATCGTACTCGCCGGGCGTTGGGGAGTATGTAACCACTAACCGGATCACTGAAGGGAAGCGAAATTATAATAATATACTTCAGCCCTATCCGCGTCACCATCGTGAACATAATAATTATGAATCGGTTTTTTTTTCATCATCATCATACGAGTCCACATTGGAACATAATACCGTATCGATCGGGGCGAATTCCTTTGATGGTCAAATACACTTGCGTTAATTAGAAACGTTTATGCGTATGGTTTTAATATGAAGTATCTATATTTAAAATATGCATCGTTAGAACGAATTTAATTATCTTCTGTGGAACATGCCGTATACATATAATGTACGTTGTGCATATACTTACTGCATAGTTTCGTGGCATTTTTAACAGGTAGGGGATATTGTCTTGCAGCAGATCTCTTGAGGTTGATCCTAGTTGATTGGACTATAAAATATCGTACACATTTAATCGTATTGCGTATTATTATTTATAAAAATGCACGTAAAAGTCTGTAGGTAAAAGAATAATGGTAAAAATCAACATTAAATAGGATCTTCGTTTCGTAATAATTGCAATCTTCTAGAGGGTAATTATTTTGTACAAACATTCGTACGATATAATTTTCTGATACGACTTTTAAACATAGATTGACTACCTAATAACGATTCACGCACGAAAACAGATTTCAATGACAATAACATTACGTAGATGAGGATGACAAAAATATTTGAAATGACTGATACACGAAACGACAGCCATATTTAAATAGTTTTATATCTAAAAAATTCATTTCGGCCTTTTAATTTAAACTCGATGCTACAAAAAAAAAAAAAATCAATATTGAATTGAAAATGATAGGTACCTACTATATGGCCAGCCCTATGTCTCGTTTACCACGCCACTGGTAGACCACGTTTACATATACACGCATGTATACTCGTGTATTTTATTCTATCAAACCAACCAAAAGCAATTATAGATGATAATTTACACAATTACCTACATCGAGTTCCCGAGACCGTTACAGTTTATTTTTATTACGTAAACGACGGCCGTTCAATGTATATTATAATAATAATTATAAAAACAAACAAATCGGAGGCTCGTGACAACCCAAATATTATTATTATATTGAAAGGCAACAAGCTTCAACAGATTTATTTATTGCGCATAATATACAATTCACGCTACGGTACTATTACTGAAAAACCGATATTGTATTATGTCACGCGTAAAATTATATTTTCCAAAATTCAATATTCCCATTTAATTCTGAAAGGTATTGTAATAATTCGTTACCGGCCGTATGCTACGAGACAACTACGGATCTGCAGATAAAACAGTTCGATAGAGATAAAAGTTTATTTTATTCGGAAAAACGTACGCACGAACGAAAAAAATAACGACTGGAGGATTTTCTTTTTTTTTTCGTCATTCGTCGCCGCGGACTTTTAATCGAAGCGATTTCACGTCGTCGGGACATAAATCTTGAGCGGTACGATAACACCTACAACTTCTACTACTACTTCAGCAGCTATTCTGTAGGCGTACGATAACTTACAACATTGTAAGTAGGTACGTCACGTCTAACCACGTTATCGTCACATGGAGATCAATCGATATACATTACGTTGATATTATATTATAATATAATGTGTAGGGCATGTGAAACGACAGGCCTCTGACAATATTGTAATAACAATAATAATAATAATATTATCGCGATGACATATCATATTATTATACACACGAGTTTTACGTCAAATTGTATATAATATTTAATCGCGGATATTTCGCTGCCAAGCGCCGTTGACGTTTTCAGGACGTAACACTGCCGATCCGCCACCTGCAGCAGCTACTTGTTGCTATAACGACTCCTATCGCTCGTTGACATAATAATATCGGCAAAACGTCTGACTTTTCGATCGCCGAGTTTTAATTGTATAATATTGTTTCATTGTCAACGTTCGACGCCCCCCATCTCCGCGCAGACTATGATGGCGCGGGCAAGCTCCGTTTTGGACGATTTTTAAGAGGATGTCAGCGCACTATTTATTTTCTCTCTCTAGCCCACGCGCAACATAGACAAAACGGATTTACGCATTACAAAAAAGATAGAAAATAATATTTTTGAGGAAATGACATATCGATTTGTCCAAATATTGTCTCAAAACAATTTAAACATAATTAAATAAATGTACAACATTTTTTTTTTTTACTATGAAAGTCGAATACAAGGTCAAATAACAATAAAATATAAAATCGATATGTCATTCCCTCAAAAATATTATTCTTTATCTTTTTTGTAATGGGTGATTTTACTCTAAGATTAATTACTAACATAGAAAATGATTTTGAGTAAACGAGAGGAAACAAATAGTATGTTGATGACATCCTCTTAAAAAAAAAAAAAATACAATGACATAAGCTATTGTGCCGTTTGTGGATCAATTTCGGGGACCTCGCGTTTATAATGTTAAGTTTTTTTTATTTAAAAATTAAAGCTTCAACAGCGTAGGTAATTTTACATGATATTATGTTTCTTAAATATAATAAATGTATTACATTGTAGGTTAAGCCGGGATTTTAATATCCTTAAAAATCACGAAAAATGACCTTAAAAAATGTAAAAATTACTTAAAAAACTAAAAAATGCATTTAGAAAATGTCTTTTAAATTTATTTAAAATAGCTTAAAATTTAAAAAAAATACACAACGTGTACATAAATATTTTATTTTACTTCATATATTAATGTAAAAAAAATAATTCTTTATTGTTACACTGAATCACGAGAGCGTGCTTCAGGTTTTCAAATATAAATGGCCTCCGAGTGTCCGCCAATAAGTTTTTGTAGATAGAAAAAATCCTTTCTACATTTACTGAAGTTATAGGTGAGTATTTAAAGTACGCCAAATCACTGGCTGTAAGGTCATCCGGAAATTCTTTGTTTGTACCTTCTTGTCCGTTTAAAATATCAGATGTATTGGAAATAGTTTTGAATCCTTCATTTTAATTTAAAACCGTAGTAAGTTTTTGATAAACGATTTTTCCAATTTCAGTTGTCAGTTTTTGAATGTCATCTTTAATTTTATTAACAATGTTAATTTATTCAATCAAAAATAATCCAGAAGTTTCTAATTGAATAATAGATGTTTTATTAAACGATAAACCTCGCACTAAACGATGTGACTGGTGTGATGTGTCGACGGACGTCGTTATCGATTTTATTCCTCTATTTAAATTACTTGGATTCCTTTTCAGTTAAAGTTATGTACCTATTATTGTCTACTAAACACTTAAAAATAATAATACTCACAAATATATAAGCTAAGTTCTATTATACTATAGTGTGAAAAGTGGATACTCTGAAATGTCCGACAGTTTTCTAATATTTTTGCTAGATATTTTTTTTAAATTTTCGCTTCTCCGTTCTATATGAATTTCACAGACTTATTTTCAACACATTCATTTTTAACCACTTATCGCCGAAATTGAACTCAATTTTTGTAATCTTATTCATTATTTTACTCAGTTTTATTTATATTTCACTTTTCATTCTAGAATAAATTCAACACCAGGCACAAAACCTTAAAATATGCGGAATAATTTGCATAGTTTACAGCTACCAGTTCGGTGCGAATACAGCTCTCGAGGTTTTTTACTATCCAAGGTATTTTATTTTTCATCAACGAAATAGTTTTTTTTTCATTTTAATTCTTTACCAACAAACCTGTGTTTCTTTGTTTTCTTTCAATCCACTTTGATTTTTTTTTTATTTATTTACAAGCAGAGGAATTATTAATGTTCAGGGATAAATAAACGTTCAACATTAATACCTATACACAGTTGTTTACAATCCAGACATTATATTATTATTATTATTATTATTATTATGTCTGAATAGCTTTTCAGGAAAAAGTGAAATGTAATACTGACCGATATCAATGCTTAACCAAAAAAGGTTTCCTTTGAGATATATATTTTGCAAATTCGTT
Source organism: Nasonovia ribisnigri (assembly GCA_027563435.1). Taxonomy (NCBI): domain Eukaryota; kingdom Metazoa; phylum Arthropoda; class Insecta; order Hemiptera; family Aphididae; genus Nasonovia; species Nasonovia ribisnigri. The sequence goes on from JANEHU010004950.1 coordinate 76,085, forward strand.
TCGCATCGTTGTCTTTATTTCGTATCAGTTTTTAATAAACGTTTCAATTTCTACAACGATCAAATAACATGTTGTAATAATAAAAAGGTCGAAGATCAACTAAAAAGAAGTCACTTTTACTCGTACATTCAATATTGACGTTTTGCAAAAAAAATCATCTGTTACACGTCATTTTCATAAGCTTTAATTGTCGTGTAGTTAACACAATATGATTATTTTATTTTGGCGAAATAAATCGGCGACACGTGAAAATAATTTTACACAATTTTGAATGATAGGTATAGGTACCTCTAATTATAATAATTGTACATTTTTCTTAAACTAATTGGTATTTTTTTGCCGGAAAACGTTTGGCAGAATAAATGGCAAATAAAAATATTATATCTTAATGGTTAGTTTAATATCACTGCGATATTATAATGTTATACCGTGTCTATACACTGTATTACTATGTCTGTATAGTACACCGTACACACCGTTTAATGTAATTTTAACATACGTTCGTCCATAAGGTTTTTTTTTTGCAAAATACAACACATCTATGTAAAAAAAAAAATCGTTTTTTTATCACACCATAAAGGGCGACGACGACGTCGGCAATTAGCGATAAAAAGAGAATGAAAAAAAACTCAACGTCGGAGCATTATTGTCGTCGCAGCTTCGAAAAATGGAAAAGTTCTCCCATTGTAACGTTTTTTTTTTTTTTTCAATTACTATATCGAAATTGAAAATGTCTTAAGACGAGAAGCGTTTTTTCTCTTATCCCTCCCCCCACGGAACAACGCGCCAAACTTTCCCAGTAATTGTCATCGCCATTGTCACGGGCCCTTGGGTACCTCTATCTCTGTCCCCTCTCTTTCTCTCTCCCCCATCTCTCTCTTTTTCTCTCCTGGCCTGTGCCGGAAAACGATTATATAATATATACACTATTACAATACCTACAGTGTGTTGAGATTGCGGACCAGTGTTGTGTTGTTTATATATTTTATTTCCACACCATACGATTTGGCGGTTAATTGTTTGGAGCAGTTGCGACTGTTTACAGTGCGTTCGGTAGTTAAGTTCTTATCGATCGGTCCGAATGTGTGATAAAAAGCAAATGAAGACGAATGAAACCAACGAATAAGGTATTTGACTACCTGGACTCTATACTTTTATCAGCCCCGGAGTGATAATAATACACTCAAAGTATTTGCTTAGTGCTGCTGCACTATTGTCAACACGAATCCAAAAAAGCGAAGTTTTTATTTGTGTGTTTACTCGATTTTCAATTTACAAAATACATGTTGCCAGAATAATAGTGGTCGCCTTATGGTCCGGATTAAAAACTTCATTTTTCACTTAACTCTCGTCGATCGTCATCTGATGGCGTCCTCTATACATAGCAGACAATGAATTGAAGTATAAAATATCAATCAAATGAGAATGAAAAAAAACCAGCAAAATTATGAAGTAGTTTTATAGATACACTTCTTGTCATAGGTAATTTACTGTACCTAATGGATGTGTAAAAATTTAATTCAATGATAAAATGGATACGTTCAGTCGTATAAATTATATTATGTCTAGAAATTGCATATTTTATAAATATTTAATAACCAATTCCAATCGGTTAGATCGTTCATTTTTGGATAGTAACAAAACCAACAGTTTTTTCGATTTTTTTAATAAGTACCGAGCGTGTTTTACTTTTGATCCACTAAAAGTACCAACTATATCTAATTCGTTCCCAGAACCACACTCGGTGTTGAATTTTTCTGCTCCAATAGCGTTGATGATGGACATAATATGGCAAAAAGCACAAGTTTTAAAATCAAAATTGGTGTCGGTGGTCGTGTTTGTCCGATCAACAAATAAACAAATAGAGCGAACTCGTTCGTTTGCTTTTAAGCTTTAATCCACAACGGTATTATTCACAAAGCTTGTGTGCAAATCAGTCAAATATATATTAATTAACTAATGAATATTAAACAATATTATATGATAGCATTTCAGTTGACTATTACAACTGGCATATAGTAATATACCAATATGTTTAGTGTATTCCACCTACTCTGTCAAATGCGGGCGGCCAACTGACAATATTGATATAAAACTCCAATAAAACCATCAAATTCACTATTAACTTTTGAGCTCAACAAATAAACTATCTCGAAATGAAAAAAAGTTTGCATCCTCTAAGGATGTTACAGCACAACAAGCCCAAGAGCACATAATAATGAAACCACGCACAAACATCTCAAATATCCACAACACTGTATAACCCAAACGCATCGCAGAAACTATACCGATAAAATTAATTTTACTGAAATTCATCGGACCATACAGTTGCAACAAAATCAACGGAAAGAAAAACGAATCGGATAGGTACATCGCATAACCACTGTAGTGTAATATGGAAAAACTGACAGCATAAAAATAGAATGTTTTAGCTATACATTTAATTAGTAACGACTATCCGTTATTTCCAAAAATAGTAAAATATTAGAGACGTTTAAATTTCAAAACGTTAGATTAGGTTACAATAATATGTTCGTTGAGCTCTTAAGTTTAATTATATTATTATTATATTTTCAAAATATTTATCTGTTTATCAATTTTCAGTAAGAAAGTTGATTTTAATTTAAAAAAAAAAATTATATCACCACAGGTATTCTTTAGAATAAATCTGAATTATTGAAAATATGACTCTTAAAAGTTCCAAAAAACAGAATATGAATACATTTCTTTATTAAATTAAAAATCATGATGAGCATAATCATAGTGAATCGCCCAGTATAATGACACTCATATATTTATTGTAATTAAAGTATAATTTATTTACTATTTAACTCATGGTGTTCATGTTACCAATGGATTTTAATTGGCAACGTTAAAAAAAAATAAATGTCTAAATAAGGAAATGTTTATATTCAATTTCATTATTTTTTTTTTCATAATATAAAAGCTTTTTAAACAATGTGGCTTGAAATATTGTTTTAATAAATTAAATTTCGCATTACCTGCTCAGTGAAAAGGTTTAATTAAGTTTTAGTATAATATCGCTTCAAAAAAAAAAAAAAACTTTTTTCTTTGTAATTATTACCAAATTAAATGATTAACAGTTAAACGGAATTCGAAAAGGACTAAAAATATTTGTTGATCTAATATTCTAATAAAATACTTGGCTTACGAATACTATATAAGGTGTGTAATCAGTAATACATACTGTGTATGATGATGGAGGACGATATTAACATAATATTCATATTTGAACAATTTTCATGTATCTACGTATAATTTTTTTTTCATACGATTTCAATTCATCTATTACAACATTCATAAAGGACCAATGGTATAATTAAATTTACTAAGCCTTCTATATAATATATAATTAAATAGAACCAAAGGAATATATTATATGGACAAGTTAAAACTTATAAATTTAATTAATATTCGTATCGTTATTATGATATTATGCATGTGATATGATTATTACAAAATTGGTGACTACAATTGAATATTACGAAATCCGAATAACAATTTATTAGTTTGCATTATTAATGGATTAATGGAATCGAATTTGAACCAGAACATAAAATGTAAATGCAGTCTGGAATATAAATGATTCTGATCTAATCAAAATTATACTGAAAAATGATGACAGTTTGTACGAATAGCTATAAATTGGACGTTTAACAAATTATAAAGTCTGAATTATTGTTTTTGTTTTTTTTTTTTTGGTAAACGAGTTATGTATAAATAATATATTAATTGCTTAGTTCATAAATAATAATACGTAGCTATATGATTAATATTTTATAAAGTTATAGAATATAAAGTTAATTTTACATCATACCTACCAATCTACCTAGCATAGGCATAGGCGCAACCAGATAAATTTTTCTGGGGTTTGCTAGAATTGTATAACACTAGGTAGTAAAAACCTTGATAGTTGATGTTTTAAACTACCATATGATTAAAATACTGTGGAGCTACACATAAAATAGGTAGGTGAGGGAGTACTAAGCCTCCTTGATTGCGTCCATGCTGCCTATATAATAGTTTAAACAATTTTTTTTGTGAATTATATTTCCATGATAGCTATATACGTAGGTAACGAACTATATGAGCAATAATATGAATATAATATTTCCCTGGTTGAACGTTGAACGTTGTTTTCGAACTTCGGAACTCCGTCGACTGGAACGACTCTCGTGAATATTAATATATAAAATACGAGTAGGTATATAGCACAAGACGTATTGAAATCCGCAAAGATGCCTCGTCGTCGCGTACACGCATGTTTTCCAAAAATCATCGAATATTTTGAATCCGCATTCTATTTCGACTGGAAAACTACCATTGGAAAAAAAATTATGGGGCCCCACCCCCGATGGAAATAGTAATATCTATGTGCTATAAAAACTTAACAAGACCGCCGCCGGCATACAACGTAATAGCTGCAAGGATATACCAGTGCGTGTATACCTATATATCTATACCACACCTGTAGCGGCAGCAGCAGCAGGTGCCTAAATTCAGAATAAACGGTTTTCGTTCTCAGCTCTTGTACCGCATCTGGTGCTACTGTTTGTAAGGTAAACTTTACGTGTATCTCTCTCTCTCTCTCACACACACACACACACACACACAAACACACACGTATATATATATATATATTATATATACCTATATACATTCTGCTGATGGGAAAATATCAACGAAATTAGTGTGCAAACAAACTTCCGGCCGGTATACGACTACGGCTACTACAACTGCAATAGTGCGCCGAACAATCTCCGGTACGACAAATTACACCGATAAATCAGTAATTCGGTTACTATAATAGCTGTTGATGTGTGTGCACGTTAGCTGGTTAGGAAGGAAGAAAAAGACAGAGTACACTTTCGATGGAAAATTGTGATCACAGACCCGCGCACTCCGTCCACTAAAGCTCAATACAAACGCGCGCCGAACACTGTAAGTTGTTCAACAGACAACAAAAGCATTTCCAAATTCAGTTTTAAAATATTATGTAATTGTAAGCCGTCAACGAGCCAAATAAATAACAATAATAATTAATATTTTATATCGATGATTATTCATCCATAGTGATAATAATTCGGTATGATTAGATAATGGTATTGTAAAACAACTCTAGACCTTTGTACGCTGTGTTGTAGTACCTATTCCAGTCACCCGTCGTACAACATTACGGTTATAAATTTGAAATATTTTGAAAGTTGAAAATTTCACTCTTTTTGAAATTATGAAAGATAATAATATGTTTCTTTTAAACGTAGGTATTTGGTTATAGATGATTATAAATTATGATTGATTACACATAGAAAAAATATCGATGATTAATGAACTTATCAGTCAAGGTTTTCCAACTACCATGTTGATGGATATAAATCAGATATGTAAATGGTATTATAATATTACCGATTAATTTATCACTTATCAATCGGGACATCGGGTGCCTATTGGCTATTATTATTCATTATTTTCTAAGAATTCGATACAATACATACAATTTTAAAAATGTTCTCTTGCTGTAAGTTTATGGCTACACAGTTTTAGATAAAAAACAATTTTTATTTTTCGCATAAAAAAAATATTTCAAGAAAATTAATTTCATGAAATTTTAAAACACTAAATTTGTTGCAGTTTTGTATCATCATTTCAGATTATTGAACGATATTATAAAATAATAACAATAATATGTATTCATAAAAAAGACATTTATTGTTAGGTAGTCACTTATACTTCGTATAAAACGTGTAACCAAATCGTGAAATTATAACGTATTGTATTACCTATATAATAGATAGTTGATAAATTCTTAATCTATTGTTCAAGTAATTTTATTTAGGTGTAGGTATATAATAAAATATATATATATAATATATATCCATCGATACTGTGTACCTACCTATATATAAATATAAATAAATCTATTTAATGAAAAGTTATCTTTTTGTTCCGGTCGCAGGCTTTTCTTTTACTTTTACTGTTTTGCGTGAACGGATATCCGGACCTAAAAACAATGTCTGGCCGGCAACTAAACAAAAGGTTTTTATCTCAGTTCGTCTATGCAGTAGCTATAATGGATTACTGTCGTTCAATTAGAAACATTACTCTAAAGTCTCTAAAGCATTTTTTTGTCCTCAGCTCGCAATATATATCATTATAATATTATGGCGTCTCGTGTTTTGTCGCGTGTTCAATATAACCAAGAGAATATGCTATTTTTTTTTTATTCTGGAGATTTGTTAAGATTTGCTGCATAATTAATAAAATAACCATAAATCTAAGAGAGATTTTTATTCGCCCCTTTGGGCTATATAGTGAGATTAAAATCCGATGACGCAATTACATTTCCTTATTTCAGAGATGTTGGAAATAAATCCCCAGCTGATAGTACCAGCAGAGTTGCTTGTACCGTTTTTTTTTTTTTACCTCAGTAAAATTGAATATTCTAATACTTTTTCAGTAGGTAGTAGTTAATGAATAATTCAAAAAAAAAAATGCATTCAATAGTTATATTGACATTAAAATATATTCAAATTTACTATTAGGCATAATATTATTTATTTCAAGGTACTTTTATCATTAATTATTACTATTATTAAAATTAATGTAATTTGGGTGATGAATTATTTCAATTATCTATAAAATATAATTTTGTTTTGGTTTATCCTCGCTATAAAGACATATCCACCAGCATAGTTTAAGCCAATATATACCTACTATTATCAATTAAATTTAGTTAAATATGAAATTATATACGCAGTACGCACATTACCTGTATATTACTATGATGTTTATTTTTTTTATTTCTGAAAAAGATTATGTCATTAATCGTATGAATCAGATTAGTTTACAAATGGAAAAAAAAATAATGCAATTTTATTCGTCAATAATTTAAAATGTTGTTCCATTCAAAAATATAACTGAAATATTACTGAAATTATAATATAACAATATAACTATCAATAAAATAATAGTTATTAATAATAATAATATAATAAGGTACTAACAAAATGATTTTACCTATTAAATTTCATATTGGGACTGTGAGTAAATTAAAAATATAATTTAGTATAATGTGCCTACACGAAATATCATTGTGTAGGTTCTTGAATTTCTCTATTATAAACTAATAGCATTTGAACCCAAGTCACAGGATACGTATTCTGATAATATACGAAAAAGGCGTTGTCTACCATTTGGAAAAAAACTCAAAACTAAAGGGAAATGAAAGATATTTTCAAAAAAATACTACCTAGCTAAAAAACGCACGTTAAAACCAAGTCGCGGAATATGTCTTGTAATAATAATATATTCACGTGAGAAACGTCGTTTACGCCATTTGGAAAAAAAACCGAAACTAATGATATTTTCAAAAAAAAAAATAAATATATTTTCTAGTTAACCGCGTACCTCGATAATAACTCCTCGCGTTACCATTATTATAGTTTACTACGTTTATTATGTTTTATTATGTATCACATTGTAAAATATTGTTATCAGTAATTTCAGTGTTGTTGATTTTTACCTACGCCGCTGATATTATATACGCGTATGCCCGTACATTGGTTTTTAATGATTTGCTATACTTCTATATACGAGGTAGTCGTTAAAAGTTTTATGAGCTCATTAACTCCGCCAAAGTGCTTGCATGTTTTTTCCCCTCCGAGTGTGGTAGTCGCAGTGGTCGAGTCTATCGGTTTATATATATATATATTTTTTTTTTTTTTTTTTTGGTGTGTACACATTTTTTTTCTTTCACCAGCGCACTCTATAAACACGCTTTTTTTTTTTTGAGCTTCACGAGCGGATTTTCGTTTCTTGCCGTTGAATCGCTCGATTTCGTGCGTTTCGAAAACACCGGTAGTCGCATGTTACCACGATATAACGGGTCGTCGGAAAATTTGTCTAAGCGTCGCATTAAATCACCCCCGGGGATCGGTCCCTCCGCGGCGGGTCGCTCAAGACAAATTATCCGACCACATAAGTCCGAGCTTAAAATATCTTATAGCACTGTAATGTTTTCGAGAAAAAAACAAATTACAATACCTAGGGATACACGACCCGGTACGGAAATGTCTGCGGTCTCGGTAGTCGGGAAAAAGAGTGGTAGGTATTTTATCCCCGGAAACGCGAGAGTCGGGTCTTTACATTCGGACGGAAACGCAGGAGCGGAAAAATTAAAATTAAGACGACACGGTAGATTTAGGTCGTGTGTTGGTCTTAACATTAACATTTTATCGGAGTCGCATTGGCGAATTGAGAAGTCAGACGTCTGTTTGATCTTTCACTTTTCAAAGTGTGGCATTTTATGCAGACGCAATAATTATTATTACTCGGCTTGAAAACTCGTTATATGTAAATTTATAAAATACGTAAAACGTTATTTCTATGGACCCGCACGAGTTAATATTTCGTGTTCAATTGATATACTTTTAATAGTACGTTCAGGTAAATATATATTGAGTACCTACCTACCTACCTTATAATCCGCTGTTTCAAAATATAATTTTATCACAATAATATAATATGTAAATTACTTAATTCACTTCACGGAATATGCAGTACGAATTTAATATTAATATATTATTTTATTTTATAAAAGTACATTTTTTTTAGAGTAATATTTACAATTTTTGATGCATAGATAATGTTAATAGTTATTAATAATAATAACTGATAAGCAGAATAACTTATCATGCTAAAATCGTATTTGCTTGTTAAATATTGATAGGTAATTCAAAATGTATAACCATCGTAAAATATTGTTTGAATTAATTAATTTTAAATCTTAAGTGGTTAAAACTAAATATTCCATTATAACACAATATAATATCTACCTACCCGACTAATTAAAAACATATTTTAAATTAAAACTGAAATCGAAAACTTGATAGTCTTGTTAACTTTTAAAGCGTCGGTATAATACCTACTAAATTACAGGCGGTTGGTCTTAACAAAATCAATTTCAAAGTTTCGTTGTGTGTACATGACCTTATTTAAAACAGTTATTTACGCCCGAATAGCTTATACAGGGTTATTACCCAGGGTTATAACCTAACTCATGTGTTCAAACACAATATTATGATATAATCAAAAAATCAACAATTATAGCATATTCCGATGTAGCTCCCCGAACTACCCAATGATTTTCTGATTCGTCAAGTACTTAAATCATGTTTCGTTAATATTTCAAAGAAATCCGCACATTTAGAAAACATTATAGGTAATACAAATCATCGAGTTGGACTAAACGTATAAACGAACTCAAAATTTATTTATTTTAACTTTCATAGATCCTGAAAATTGCACATCCATATGGTATGTAGGTTTACCTACTTTAACAATTCGTAGGTACTTGAAGTTATTACATCATCGCATAACACAATATGGTATATCGTACATAGAGTATGTATGTAATTACGTCAATAATTATTACTTTATTAAAAGACCAAAAGTTCTCTCTATTTGTGATATTCCGTTTCATTTACCTACTGCGTTTTAAGTTTAATCGAGACGTTTTAAAGTTTTGGTCACTCACACATCTGGTTTTATGCAGACACAGTAATAATGTTTTAGTGTGCAACATCTCGCGATACGCTCAAGATAATAATAATAGTATCGTAAGATATTAACTGTTCAACTCTAATATCGTGATATTATTTTATGGATGATAATACGCATTTTTCGATCGTTTTCAATTAGCCTAAAATTTTTTTGCAAAGACTATATAATATGATACGGCTCGCTCGTACTACGAGCCTGTTTTGTAATATCTCCGATTTGGTTCGAATTCATAATACTACCTATCATTAATTAAACATAAAGCGTAGGTGTGTTAAACGTGTGCCACACGCAGTACGGTATACGAACATATATTATTACGATATGATTAACGGACGAACGATACAAAAACGTCGACAGAAAAAAAAAACAATACAGTCACCAATTACCGTGAGGGCGTGTACAGACGTATATTATGCAAACCGTATATTATTATTATGTCGAAATATTCTAATGTTATATTATTCGTTAATCGATGTATGACTGATGAATATGAGGCTATTCGCCTCTGTACATTTTACTAAATTTCACAAATGTTCGACAATTACCGCGAGAGCGTTAATAGTTAGGCAAACCATATTATATACCGTTATAAGGAGGTTTTACTGTATTATTATTACATCGAAATAACCCAACGTTATATTTTATCGGTGTGACTGACGAGTAAGACGCGTCTATTCGTTTTCGTACATTTTACGACATTCACGAAATGTCGTTGTTCGTCGTCGGTCGGACTAATATTATAGGTATGTTATAACGTCTCTGATTTTACACCGCGGTTGGACAGAACTTAAAAATTTATTTTCAAATCACGCAACTCCGATGGTTAATTATAATTACTCCAGCCAGCGGTGTGTTGAATTCGTTTGACGTCGTTTTGTCGTGGTTCGGTCTCTTCACACCGACCTTTTATAATAGTGTGACACTATATGGCTGCAATAGTTCAAACAAAGTTCACAAACGCGATTGGATCATAAAAGTGGTATTTAATAATGGAATTATCGTACAAACAATTCATATTTAGGTATTCGATACACCTCACGGCTGTTCAGCGGGCGTCGTTTTTAAACGAATTAAAATAATATTGGTCACGTCAACCATATACGATCAGCTCTCATTCTCATATTATATACGACATTCCTGCGTCTATATTTTTGCATCCATTTCTACATGACGTCCGTGTTCTTGCTGTTGATATTTTATAATTTTTGAAATTGAAAAGTTTTGAATTTAGTGTTTTCTGTAATAATTATAGCTTTATCAAGTTACATTTGATGTTTACTGTGTAATTCTGTCTGCAGTTAATTAATGATATATTTTGTGCAACGGTTACGAGGCAAGTATGTACCTACAATTCCTTATTTAAAATTATATACAGCTATTATCGATAAATTCTGAACACAATATGTATTTGAAAACATGTGAGTTAGTTTTGTAAATAATAATAAATCCAACTTCATTTAAAGCATATAAGAGCTACTTAAGATTGTCAATACGTACAGAAAGACACAATTACTGCGAACTTACAAATAATATTGACATTATATTAAACTTTTTCATTACAATATAAGATTATTATTATTTTTTTTTTTTTTTGATTTTATTTCGACTTTTTCTTTGGCCGCAGCTGTTTAAATACTTAATATAGTGTAAGTTGTTGGCACTTGGCAAGGACTGAAATAAAAAATAAAATATAATAAAAGTGATATTTTTTACTTTTTACTATAGTACCTATTTAATTTATCGTTTGTGGTTTGGTTATAATACTGTTTATGTTTCGCTAACAAAACGTAAAGGGTTTTATAAATTATAATCATACTATACTACTACCATGGTGTATACTTTGAAATCGTATTAGTGAATAGTTTATAATATAATATACCTTTAATATGTATTTTCAGAGGTATACTTCCTAAATTAATACAACTAAATCAATTTGTTTTTTATATGGATTCAATGGTTTAATTATATCGAATATCAATTCATTCTCTAATGTATTTATGAATGAATAATTATTTTATCACGATATTTTCGAGTGACTAACAAGATCAATACGTTGCGTTCATTTTATTATAACTAAACCTAACCTTTTCTGTTTAAATTGGTTTAATGAATAGTTCAATTGCTAAAAACCAATGGACAAAAATATGTGTCGAATACTTCCTAAACATGAATACAATGACAGGAGGACTAATAATTATTTATTTTCAAATGTTAATTTAATTTAATTTTAATTTTAATAAACTTTTATAGCTATATAATATGAGTTATTTAAATACTGTGATCATTTTTTTTTTAGAAATTTTACTTGTTATTGTATACATTTATTCTGGATATAATATATGCATTGTCAGGAATTCGTCAATTTTACACCCTATTCAAATTATAATAGGTATATTATTTACTAACATGGTATACACTATACATGTCCCCTAATATTTTATTACGTATCTCTTTATTAAGCGATCAATATATATTAACCAATTCTTCCTATTTGCGAGTTATCCTTTTATATTGACTTGAAACAACATGGTAATACATAAAATACTTAAAATATAAAAGTATGTTACTTGAATTCAGAGGGTAACTGTAGACTGAAGTCGTTGTCTTTATATTTGATAAACTTTCACATTCGAAAATCAGTTAAATATGAATCATGATTTTACTAAAAAAAAGGTGCTCGCCCAAATGTCTACATTTTTTCAGATTTTTATGTTGTACTTGTTTAATTTGAAATAACATAAGAATCTTTAGGTATTTAAAAAATCAAAAATTTACAATTTTTAATCGATTATTATAACCATCGTTATAAGATATAATAATTTATCCGTGGTTATAGAAAATAGGTTGTGCGACGAGATATAGTCTTCAAGGACAAATTACAGGTAAATAAAATAAACAAATAATAATAATGAAGAGAGAAGAAAAAATAAAAAATAACCTACAAGACACTATTATCATTGGACAGCGCATATTATTATCTTTTTCACACTTTTCTGAATATTAAAACAAACTAATAACCAAAATAAAATTAACTCAATATTATGCATTTTATAGATGCATAGTAAAATTTTAATTAATGACGATTTAAGTACCGATTAATCTTAATTATATTTTTAGTTATAATTATTTACGCTTTGATAAACACTTTTCGATATTTTAAGATACAATTCTCAATTATCGAAACCCTAGTGATAAGTTACAGCTGCGAAGTGCTTTTAGAAGCGATAACAGATTTGTAATAAATAAAGATAAATTTTTTCAATTTAACTATTTAACTATTTAACTAATTTTGGTTATTAAAATGGAAGAATGTAGGTAGGTATAAGTATATGTTATAATCTGTTATCTGTTGTGTATCAAAAACCATGATATTATCATCACGAATGTTGATACACAAAATGTGCGAAAAATAATTGACAATTTTGCTTACCTGTACTATATTGGTTGAGATAATTTTTTTATATAAAAAAAAAAGCTTAAAAACAAAGAGTCGTTAGTTTTTAATTATTTTACTTGTATATTAAATTTTCTTTTCGAAAAATATTTATAACCACTGACGTAATGTTGATGCCAACGCGAAGTTTGCTCATGTCGTTTAATTAAATTTCAAACTTTCATTAATACTTGTGGTCCGATTATGTTTAACAGTTTTCATATTTCACCAACACTACCGTTTTTTTTTCTTAAACTGTTCAACTTTTTTCGTCAGTGGCATTACTGAAATTAAAATATACGTACAAGATGCAAGAATATACACAAATAAAATAATATGTACAGTGTATGTCTACTGTCTGAGTAAATACAGCCGTATAAAATAAAAATATTGTAGATACATTTCACTTATATTAAATGTATTAAATTATCTTTGAGGATAGTTCACATCCGTTTTAATTAAAATGTTTATACTTTTATTAGAACCATAAGCATAACCAGAGGGCTGGAACGTAACTAGAAATCACATACCAGGTGTACCTAGGTCCGCTATTATATATTGTTGAGAAAGATGGTACGTTTTTATATAATATGACAATACATTCTTGACGCCATGGTTTGTATCCAATTATATTACATACGTTTGAAAAATATTTACGATGTGATTCAATAGTCATACAAATATGCAATACCAATTTTGATTCTTTGAAAAATAAATGTTGGAAAAAAATAGTTAATTATAATATGATAATGTGTTGATATCATTGTATATCATAAATCATAATAGAGCACCAGTATGATCAGGTGATGAATTCGCTGGATGGGGATGACGTTATGTATATTATTACTATAAGTTTGAATGCAAATACAAGTTATCACCGATTACTTGTTTTTAATCTTTATACGACTAAATTGATTTTAATTTTGTGTTTAAAATAAAATAATATTTAACACAATATTGATTAATCTGCAAATCAGCCTTATTATCTGAATAGGGTGTATAAAACCATTATTTTTTAAACGTATTAAAATACTGATCTGTGTGTAGATTCGTTATAAAAAGGTTATACCTGTAATAATAATATAATAAATTATAGGTCCCTTTATTAGAACTCTTTATGTCCCTTTTCAATGGTTATAACTTATTAAAATAATATAGCCAAACTTTAACATTTGAGTATAAAATTGTGTAATAAATTTTAGTTATTACTAATATTTTTTTGAGTATCATAGTAGCTACTTATTATTGTAATTTATAGCCCTATAGGTCAATATTATATTATATTATAACACATAAAAGGTCAATCGGTTTTATATTAATATTGTCAATAGACTGTCATCTGTATAGATATAATATTCTTCGTAGTTTATAAAACGTTTTGATTTAAAACTTGGTGATATATAAATAAATTATGTCTCATCTTGATTTCAATCAGATAGGTACAACAGTATTCAACACGGCAGCATAAAACTGAACAATGAAAATTTTATGGTTTTTTTTTATTTAAACTATGTACATTGTGATAGAGTCGTTCAATTGCATGAGTATTTCAAGAAATTTAAAATTGATATATTATTACGGGTACATGGCAAACTTCGACATTACCACCAGGTATCAAAATAATGTAGGTGGGTATAAAACAACAGTGTTGCTAGTCGGTACTCTTTTATACTAAATTATAAAGAAAGCTATATAGGTGTAATAGGTATGTTGGTAACCTAATGAAATTTAAACGTGTTTTTCATGTAAACACGGTTGTACTTTGGTTTTTAAACTATATAATATGTCCAGTATCTCACCTCTCATACGTTTAGCGTGTGCTTCTGATTTACGGCGTTGGATCACGCGAGTTCTAAACGTCCTCATTCTCCATATTTGGCAGTTTGCACGATATTCCTATAGCATTACTTGCGTCCGTCCATCGCATTACATTAGTTTTACCTTCCAAAACATTGATTCGTATTTTATGACCGTCCTCGTGTATCCATCAAAAGCCCCGAGCAATATTTAGTTTTAGATTAAGTAGTATATATTTGTATGTTCTGAGCACCTTTTTTACAGGGAGATTTCTTCAGTTCAAGGAGACGTTTCTACATGCCCCACTGTGTAACACGAATTTTTAAAAGGATGATAACAGTGTATGTGATTGTACAACACAAGTACACAACACATAACTGCGTCTTTATCACTTTGTTACACAAACAAAATAAATATGTTTTTTACCATCAATGTATTACTCATAAGCGTTGGCAACACTGAACTTTTTATAGTTACTCGTACTAAAATTAATTTAGCTAGGTATACATTTCAGTAGCGAATAATCTGTTGTTAAACCAAGTATTATGCTTTTTATTTTATTGTCTTGTTTCACTTATACATTTATTTTTTTAAGTAAGAATTTCCAATTTAATATTTTTTTCTTTAAAATAAAAAAAACATGAACTTTCAAAAAACAACCAGCGATTATTCTTCATTAGTTTCTTTAGTACGAAATATTTAGTACATTCATATCAAGATTAAAAACATATAATATATTTCCGTCAATTATACCTCAAAACAAATATGTATTGTCTGAATACGGTTTTATATATACTATATACAGGGGTTCAAGATACTGTGGAATGCTTATCTTGTGGACTTGTATTACATGACTGGAAGAAGGATGACATTCCATGGATCGAACACTCAAGACATAATTCCAAATGTATTTATGTATTATTATCGAAAGGTAGAAAACACTGTAGAAAACACTTTGTAGAAAACATAATAACTAAATGTGGAAGAACTTAATGTAATTGTGAAACTAAATATACCACTCGCTCAACTTGCTCGTTGAAAGGATACTTACCCGGCACACCGGACAACTATAATTGCTATAATTAACTATACATCCTATGATACACAGTTCTATGGTGTGTTACACAATCACATAAACTATTTAAGAAATCACACTTTTCAAAATTTTGTGTGGAACATGTAGAAATGTTAAGCAAACATTATTTGTTACACGGTAGAGCATGTAGAAATGCCCGCTTGAACTTATGAAATATCCGTGTAAAAAAGGTGCTCAGAACCTACATTAGGGTTTTTGAGATTATTTGTTACACGGTGGAGCATGTAGAAATTACCGCTTGAACTGAAGAAATCTCCCTGTAAAAAAGGTGCTCAGAACATACAAATATATACTACTAGATTATAAAAGAAAACTATCATATTTGTTATGCTATAATGATGTACGGTGTAGGTATATTATAAAATATATGCTGACATAAAATACGCTTTCTTCATTAACTCGATTTAAGAAACACGTGTTTCACTAAGGTTTGTAATTTTTTTATAGAATAATTTTTTATTGTAATCTGCAAAAGTCAGATTGGTGAAATCAATTTTACTCCGGATTAAGTTACTAATGCAAGCCCTGTTTGAAATACTATTCGTTAGTAGTTTTGAGTTAAAAACTATTGGGTTTTGAGTTTATATTAATTTTTAATCCATTCCAAGATAATTGTACAGTCACATGAATACGGTAAAATTTATATTTCAACTCATTTTGCTCCTGGCAGCTCGACCAGTAAGGATTCTAAGAAATTCATATGGTTGCAACTTTCAGGTACCTATGTCCTATATACTACCCATTTCAAGTAGCCCTTTTAAGGTAAAAAGATACGGAAAATTGTCATTGGTGAGTAGAAATGGAAACCTACGCATACTAGGAAAAAAAACTTCAAACAAAACTTAATTTGGTATTGCTGGTACACAGAATATGTTGGTTCTTTGTCGTCTTGGACATTTTCGATTAGTTTCTGTTCGGGAAATACGATTAAAGATCAGAGAATCATTTATATTGGACGTTTGGACCATTTCTTATTATGTTCTATTGATTGTTACATTTTGTTGTTACTCATCACCGCTGCTATACATCTTTCCAAATAAATACACATAGCAATTCGAATAGGAATACGAGTTTGAAGACGTTCTGTTAAGTGTTTTAAACTGATTTTTACTTAACATCACGCTCGATCTATAATGGTTGTCATTCTATGCCTAATAGCCTATACTATATAACCATTTATATATGCCATTGAACATCTCTCGGACATCTTAAAACCTAATTAGTAATTAGTATCCTCTAATTACTTGTTTATACAATTTGTCAACCCCGGAATAATGAGTCATGATTAATTAATGTTCATATTTGAACATCAAGTAGTAGTTCATATTTTTTTTATGACTATTATAGTAATAACTATGTTTGAATATAAAACTATTTTGTTCATGATTTTAATATATTAGAGTTTAATTATTTTTTATTCCATTTATGTTTATTTTATTTGGCATCTATACATATTATAAGATAAGATTTATAAATACTGCATGACGGGTACTAGTTTTTTTTTTGGTCATTAAAACACATTTTATTTTATTTTTAAGTTCTTCGTGGGAAATTGTTTTCACATGCGGTATACTATTAGGTAGATAAATTTACTGAAAGAGTGCCTTTTGTATTATTCACTTCTCTAAGAATATATACTGCAGAAATCAAGATATATTAGTAAATAATATTAATCATTAAAAAAGTTTATGTTTTCCGGTGCTACTAGATCAAGTATGGGACCTGGATACCCAAGCATATTTTTTACTATTTTTTTCAATGAATAATATGAGCTATATTTAAACTTATTTTATACTAAAACTAAAACCAAACAAAAATCTTTAGTACGTAAATGTAGGTATAAGTATATTATAAATCAAAATTTGTGAACATTTCAATGTTGTGAACAACAAATGTTGTTCTGATGTAAAAATAATAATTCAATATTTTCTAACATATGATTGTCGTTTTATTAAAAATATATTTGTCATAATTTTAAAAATTTAAAAATATATTTTATTTTTAATTGTACAATTTCCGTATGCTTTAAATACATTAAAACATATTTATGAAATATTTTCAATTAAGGAAAATGCATATTAAATCCAACGGGTTTAGGCGCTGTCATGAACTAATTATACTTTTGATATATATATATATATATTTTTAATTAATTTTTTTCTTTAACTGTAATTAAAAGTGATTTCCCTGCAGTTTATTTTACAACAAATTGTAAACTATTTATTAATTAATACTAATATTTTAGATGTAGATACTTAGAAGTAAATTATTCTTTAACTTTTAAACACTCACATTATTAGCAGATTTTTTCTTTAGTTACTTAACTGTTAAATAAGATACCTATATAATATATAACATAAGGCATAGATCATAATATTATATTTTAATAGTTTTAGATTCTGAGTGAAGCGATGAATGTATTGATTGTACAATGATGTGTGTTTTTTTTTTTTTTGTGTTTGTCATCACCTTTTAGTACAGTAAAAATGCTTCGATTTTCTTCAATATTACCTTTTCTGATAGGAAAGAGAATCTAGTTGGTATTTTGGGAGGTCAAAAAATTTCACAGTAGTTTTCAAAAGCGTCGTGAAAAACAAATGAAAAACTAAGGAAAAAACGGGAATTTTTACAGAAAACCAATTTTCGACAATATCGATTTTTGTTTTTGTTATAACTCTAAAAGAAATGACGGTAGATATATGAAATTTTGACTGAATGTTTATATAAGCATTTTCTACACACCATAACATTTTCAAAATATTCTGACTTATTTTGTGCTATTAATGACATTTTCAGTTTCGAATTTTTTTAGTTTTCCATAAATGTCAATAAAATTTTATTTGTTGGGTAAAAAATCTTATTTGCAATTTATTTTGAGTTAGAAATTCATAAATATTTTTCTTTTTAAATCTAAGGTTTGAAAATGTAATACGAGATTCCTCATAAGTTTGCCTAATTTCATCAATAAAAAAATATTTATAAGCAAGTCAAAATAAATTTTTATGAGCATTTTAAGTTCAAATTTTTACAAGATTAGATATTCATTCGATTTCTCATGTGGCGATTTTCTTATTTTGTTGCAATTCAAAAACTAATAACTGTAGATGCATGACAATTTCACTGAATGTTTATATAAGCATTTTCTATACACCATCTAATTTTTAATATGTTTTGACTGTTTTTAGTTTTTTTTTTTTTATATAAATACCAACAAAGTTCGAATTTTGACAAAATTCATCAAAATCTCGAAAATTATCAATCATTGTAATTAAACAACTATAAAATGGTCAGTTTTTATAACTAAGGATTAAAAATTTAAAACAAAGATTCTAATAAATAATACATACTGTAAACAAAAAAATCTAAAAAATATATAAACACAGTTATTTTTTACAGACATTTTAAGTTCAAATTTGGACGAAATTACATATTCAAATCAATTTTAACGAGTAAAAGTATATATTATCAGCATCACTGATCATTTTAGGTTAATAATTAAATAATATGATTAATATTAATTCAACTTAGCAGTTACCGTGAAATAACAATATCAATATAATTTTAAATATCCGAGACTGACATACCGTCTCCGCTCAGAAACGTTTTTCGTATACAATGATATTATATCATTAAATTCAAATTTAATACCATCCATTATACAGTGATCCACTTGTTACCTACTGTACAGCAGAGCGACATCCACTTGACCCCTTATTTTACATTTTAGTGTTGTACGTATTGAGCAAAGCGATGAATGTTTTGGTTTTAAAATTTTGTATATATTTAATTTTTTTATATGGACATTTGAAGTTCAAATTTGGATGAAAATAGATATTTAAACGAAGTATAACTATTTTAATAACTATTTTGTTGTTATTCAAACATATTATTCTTGGAAACTTGAAACTTTTATATGGCCTATATATTAATAGATTTTATGTACTCGATGTCATTTTCGAAAACATTTAAATCAATTGTATGCTTTAGCCAATTTATCACAAGAATCAATTCACACCATTACGATAATAAGGTGATGACATTAATGTAATATTTAATAATTTTAATAAATTATATAAATATATTCTTTTAAATGATTAAGTATTAATAGGCACCATTATAAGCGCAATACTGTCAGCATAAATTAATTTCACCAATACTTATAGTAAAATGAATTACTACAAAATAATGGCGATATCGAAAAACATACCATGAAAAATAGATACTTTGTAATAATATAGTCTTCGGCTTAGAATCGTTTTTTTGTGTGCTATGATTTATTTTTTAAATTAAAATTCAACACTTACATTACGGTTATTTTACTCAATGATGAAGTAGAACAAAACCTAATATTGTACGGTAGAGCTGTTACCTACTTTCCCCCTTTTTATCTCTGAAAATCACGCATTATTAAAAAAATAATATTCAAATATTCAAAGTGTCTGAGAATATTTAGTTGAAATATACAATTATTATAATAACCTGTTTTAACTACCTATAGGCTTAAATATTCTCTAAATAAATTGATACGGATATATTATATATATATATATATATATATTGTTTCAATGTTTTAAAATTTAAAGTACATGATAATTTATCCACTATATTTTTTGAATATATTTAACGGTAATAAAATATGTTAATTTTTTCATGAAGCTCTTATATACTTAACTTTTTATTTATGCAAACATGGTGTAGGTACAACGTGCGTCATTAAAAAATATATGATTCTAAACCTTTAAAATAATAAAGGAAGACTTGTATATAACGTACAAGACAGTAACATTTGGTTACACAAATAATAACCACGAATAAAAGAAATTATTTTAAGTCTTTGGTTTTTATTTGTATTATTAAAAGTATTTAAAAAAATTCGATTACAATGAGTTATTATATTTTATTGTCTCGAGAAACGGGTAGGTGTAATCGTTAGATATATTTATTGTCTACTGAACCGTTTAAAACGTTTCACCGGTGGATCTCGTTATTTTTCTCAAATATTTAGTCACTTTTTAGTCATTTATAACTTGAATACATTTTATAACTGTAAATAATATTATAATATAATGTTTACGGGGATCACGTTAAATCTTTTTGACAACAAACGGCGTTTTTTTTTTTTGGTAAAATAAATTGTTAAGTTAAATTACCACTGGGTGCGCTTTTTTTTCACAACAAACCGTCCTCCCCAATTAATGAATATCCATAGGAATTTCGTCCAATATCAATTTAGTGTAATCGTCTCTGACGTTGCGCTCCCCGTGATTACTAACGGTTTAATAAACATTCTCTCTTGTCGTCTATTATTAGGCTCCGTGTCGCATATTCAAACAAACGACGTAATATATACATAGAAATGTACATTATAGTGCACACCATGATGTGTTGTGTGTACACACAAACTCACACATAGACACTTTTTGGTCGGAGGGAATATCTCATTAAGCCGATTTAAATTTCGGACCGAACTTTGATTAAAAACAATCCTCCGGTTTCAGCGGAGCCTAATCAACAACAATAACACGTATCCGCATACACGAAGGATTAAATAACTAATGACAATAATACGAGCATTCTATACCCAAATCAACGTTTTCAAAAGTCGGGAAAGGGAAGATTATGTAGAAAAGGATTTCGGGCGACCGTTAGACCGACATATGGTTTAACGGCAACGGTGTCAAGCAAATTGACCGTAGTCAAGTAAAACAATCTATTCTGCGGACATAATAAGTTTTCGAATTTCGTGGAAAATGTGGTGGTGGCTTTCACTTCTATAAATATTTGGGATGAAAAGAAAAAGGACAACGGGTCGATATCCAAAATAAACATTGTGCGGTATTCATTATGGGTACCCACCTATAACCTATCCTTTCATCGTGATACGCAACAACACTCGCCAAAAGATTTACCGAATTTCGTTCTTTGTCAGACCATTATTTCCTGAAAATGAATTACCGGATAACAATTTATTTAAACTCATAAAAAATGTCCATTTCTTTAAATATTTCTTAGGAATTCGAATCGTACAGAACTGGTGGGGTAAATGTTATAAAAAGATATATTTATACTTGACTTTTATTTTAATTTTTACCATAGACTTTGTACAAACTTTGTTTAAAATGCACTAAAAATATAACCTTAGCAACGGTAGTAAATACCTGACTTTATCAAAAACGTAAGGCAGGTAGATCAAATTAAATATACATCTTTTTTATAACTAGTTTTTTCTTTTACATAAGTTTCTCGCAGTCGCATAAAATGCTATTTTGACAGTTGTTATTGACCTTATATTTCCTTAAATAAATAATTTATTTTATTCTAGTGGCTAGTAAAAAGTTTATATTTTTAACTTAAGTTCATTCAAGAATGAGACAAGATTTGTTTATTAATTACTCAATATTTATTTGAATTGTAAGAATATAAGCTATTCAAATGATAAGGATTTTAAATATTCGATGGTACCAACATCAATAGCCCCGAGTCATTTAAATAAAACGTTTCCACAATATCTGTATTTTGATAAACAATAAAATATGGTTAGAATAATTTGAAAAATAAAAATAAAAATTTACATAATACATTTTAACATAAACTTTTTATTATACCTAAACATTTTTAAAAATCAATACTTGATTATTAGTATTGTACTACAAAATATAAATATTTGCAATTGCACCAAAACCTCGGGTTATAAGTCAGCAATCAATACTGAGTAAAAGTTATTTAAAATTCTTATGGTGTATATATTTTATTCATTTTTATCTGTTCAGGCGTCCTACCCAAAATTTACTATTCTCAAAATGTAAAATAATAAATTATAATTTGGAGAAATATTCAAGTCAGTGAAATAGAATAAGTTTTCCATGATCATAATTTTCTTTTAAGAGCCTCAGGCATATAAAATAATATTAAGGTAATGAGGGCATGAATTTCGGTATCTTAACTAATACGGTCAAGAGCCAAGAGTGTTTTATGCGACTTTGACATCCTGGGCCAGGATTTCACAATCAACAGTTGATTGTTCAAAAGAATAATTTAAAAACTTTTTTTTAAGATAAATCAGTACCGAATAGTTTATTTATAGCTTTTGCATTACATAAATAAATAAATATTAAAATAGGTAGGGATAACATGTAAAAATATTTTTAGAATAAGTATTATTATGATATACTTTAAAAAAGACTGTATACGATAAATATTTAAATTATTTTGAAATATATATTTTACAGATTTAGGATTTTTTTATAGAAACTTGTAGGTAATAATAATATGATTTTATTTAATCCTTATATTATTTGACTAGAAAATACGTCACTTATAGAACTATAGGATACAAAACATAATTATCTAATAATTGATAAATTACAAATTTCCATTTTCACTTAATTCAATTAATATTATTTTACATTCCTGATTAAAATTGTTCAAACTTTAATTTAAATTCCAGGTACTTATTATGAAGGTAAATTAAAATGAAAAAAAAAATGTATGACGCTGTGAGTGCTGTAAAGTGTATAGTGAAATTATTATTTTATAATATAACTTTTTTTAAATTGATAATTTGATTGTGAAATAATGCATAGAATAATAACATTCTTCATTTATTTTTTTAATTACTATTTTTAATTTAGTAGTCTCTATACATTTCACGAAACCCTATATTTTTGTTTTAGAACTAGTATTATGAATTTATATATTGTACTTCCAAAAAACAAAGTACTTCCTGCTCAATATTTATCAACTTTGTGTATCGAATATAGTTTTTGAAATTCAACTAAACCATAGTTGTAATCATCGCAAAAAACAAATACCTATATTTGACGAATAATTCAATCCTCAATATTATACTTTAAATGTTACCTTATATTGTTGTATTTATACAGTTTATGAAAACGGTCTAATTTAATTATTATTTAATTTTTTTTTGTTTTTAGGTATAGTTAATACAAAAAGCGTAAAAAAACCAAATTATTTTTAATTATTTAAATTCAAAATTACAACGGTTCTATGTTCGTACTTCTCGCCGTGACTGCTGTAAAATATTAAATTGGTAAGCGAATTTCTTTTTTCTTTTATCTATCCATAAAAAAATTAGGGAATAATGAATGCGCACAGACTGCGTCGTATAAACTCGTTTTAAAATATATGCCATCACGAGTACATTTTACCCAAATCTCCAGTCTCGTAGATATGGTTCTACTTACCGTTACGCGTGATCTTCATCCGTCATTTTAGTCAAAAGTACTACACTTGCGCCGTCCCACACTGTCCTAGTTATTCTTTCGAATGTTTAAAAGTAGCTGAGCTCATGAATATTTTAACGTGGTCTTTGCTTAGCAATCGTGCTCAGTATTCTATATACGTCATGTTAAAGTAATTTGTGAATGCCTGGGTCATTAAAAGGTCACACTGGGTGTCTGGCACGCCGTTATAACACAAGTCCTTTTACGGGGGTGGAAAATAAAATAAAAATAAAGAGAGAACACCGATAAAAATGAAAGGGTTATATTATTATGGTCTAAGATATGTGACCTTAGTATATTAAACATCTGGAGCTTCCAAAACGCTTATCATAATAATACGTCATAATTACATGATGTGAAATGTCCAATTTTTTTTGGACGTAACTTAATATAATATTGTTTAAAAGCCCGGGACAAAAGTGAATACATATTTTTTTGAATCCTTATTGATATATTAATATTATGCTAAATCATATTTAAATACAAATCGAAAAATATATTTTTATTAATACAAAATATATATACTTCCAAACTATACAGTATAAATTATATTTTTTATTTTCCTCCATATTATAGGTACCTACATAAATTACATTTAATAGTATTTTTCAATATTATGTTTAATAATTTAATTTTTATCTTCAAGCATTTCTGTCTTTAGATTTTATTTACAGTTGAGTTACCATAATTTGAATAATATTTTCTTCTACAACAGGTTAGCCCTCGTGATTGTAGAGCTACTTACTTCTATAGTAATTTGTATAATACAAAGAAATAATTTCTTATTCATAAAAAATGTATTTAATACATTTGTTCTGGTCAACATCAGTGTTTAAACGGTATATTATAGAATAATATATGAATTATATTGTATGAAAACGTTAATCAATTAATTAAAGTCATAATTAATATTATAATCACTATTTTTAGAGACTCGATGGCTAATAAATAAAACGCTTGTCATTCCTATTTTTTTATAACACGACGTTCAATCGTATAAGGTATGGCGCATACAATTATTATTTTAATCACTATTATATAATAATAAAAAATAATAATAATGACATTTTTAATTTAATATGTTCTTTCAAAAATATATATTTTACATTTTCATAATTTACACTTGACTGTACAATTTATCGTCGTCCAAAGAAGCTCATAGATTTCTGTAACTTTCTATTTCCGCATTCTTTTCTATACAAGTATTTGAATTGTAACTAAACTCTATGCTGAAATGTATAAAAACAAAACAACAAAAAAAGGTCTAAGTGCATTTGGCATTCTCCAGCAACTTCCTCATCCAAGGGGTTATGTCGTGAAACTGGATTTGGCCCATAATCTCGATTCACATAATTGCATACCTAGTTAATTATTTATTCTCGGACGAGGCTGCTCTGATCTTGGCCTGCATGCCGCCAGCGGACCTCATGGGCTTGGAGAGGCTCAAAATCAGGGACCGTCTACACGCCACAATCGATCCCGGAGAGCCCCGTCCATCCAAGGCAGCCATCAAGCGGCAAGAGAGAAGGTCTACCATGGAAGGAAAGGAAAGGTGGGACGCAACCGAGAAAGGTGAGTGGACTCGCCAAGCCATACCGAATGTGAGGAGATGGCTGGAAAGAACCGTGCCAAAGGTGCCTCTGACATATCACATGACCCAGGCACTGACTAACCACGGTTGTTTCCAGCAGTACCTGCACAGAATGGCAAGAGCCACTACCCCATCGTGCTGGCACTGCCCTGATGACAACGACACAGCTGAACACACCCTGTTCATATGCCCCTACTGGAGTGGACTCCGCGATGAACTGGGCGTCAGACTAGGCCACCGGCCGAGTGCCGCCGATCTCCCCGGGATCCTCTGTGGGCCCAACTTCGACCACCTCCCAGAGGACTCGGGGGAGAGGGCAATGCTACTCTCAAACGCCGAAGAAGCGTTCAGGTTGTTCTACGGAATGGTGGAGAAGATCCTGTCCCTGAAGGAGACGGAGGAAAGGGCAAGACAGGCAGCTGAGAGATGACCAGACACCCCGGACCGCAACCAGACCTCACACCCAAGTCATCGCCATAAGCAACACTGTCTTTTATAACTGCTCTAAAAATAACTATTTTTGATGTAAGCTCCCCGGACCTCGTCCCCTGGTGGTCAGATACTTACCAGCATTCGCTGCGGAAAGTCCACCAGGCCGAGGGGGCATACTCTAGATAATATAATTGACAAACTCATGTAAAACCGTTGTTTTGTTTTGTCAATAAACGATGGGTGCCAGAGGAGAAGTAATGCTAACGCGGTTCCTCCTCTGGCACTCGATACCACAAAAAAAAAAAAAAAAAAGGTTAATTATTTATATCACCGATATATGATATAGATAGTTGTTTTTTTTTATAATACTTATGATTCATTGACAGTAATTTTTGAAAGTCTAATTTGTCCATGCTATTTAACAGTTGTTAAGTTAATGATTTATACATTCAGGACAGTTATTTTTTCTTTTCTAATCACACAGTAATTGTATTTAAATAACTTAGGCAATTTCGTCAGATATAATATAATTCAGCTTTAAATTTGATCATTATACAGCAGTTTTAATATTTAATGTAAATCTCTTTTTTTTTCAAATTTCTCAGTTTCAGCACCTATATTCCATATATTATCTATTCATTATATACTTTTACTGAGTTATATATATGTATATTAAACTGAAACATTGCAATTTTTAATTATTCAATCTGCTATGATGCTGCTGTTCAATGTTACTGTGTTGTTATTTAATTTTATTTATTTATTTATTTAAGATGATAGTTGGCCCCACCGAAAGAAGTTCGTTATGAGTTGGGCATTAAATAAATAGGTACCGTAATTTGATGAGAAATGGCATACCTACTAATTTAACTTTGAGCTTATCAAAATTCAAAGTTTTGAAACAATTTTCATGATAGCCACAAATGTGTAAGATCGATAATTGAATCAAAATGGCATGTTCATTTTGACCATAAACACTCCAAGTTGTAACAATAGTTATCTTTGAAATATGTCGAAACATTTGAGTTTGGTGAATTAGATTATTCAACCCAGATTTGCTTAATGTAACTTAGAATTCTTCACTCAGAATCGTTTTCTGTAGTGAGTACCTACTGTGTCTGGACTTGCAAATTAAATTATAATATCCATGTATGCTGGCATAAAGTATTGTGCCCACCCGCTGCAATAATGCGTTTGCACTATGTGTACCCAAATCAGTGGCGTGTCGATCAATACTGACCACTTAAACGACACAAGCTTGTTTGGTTATTTTTTACCCGTCCGCAAACGCATAATATTATTATCAAAATTATTTATTGTGTATTAACGCATTATTTCTACTTAATGAATTCTTAATAAATTCATCGTTTTTATAAATACAGATTATATTTGCATTTTTTAATTTTGCTTTATCTCAAAGCCTTACTGTTATAATGACACACTAATATTATTGGTTTTACGTTTTTAAGTTGTATGTCTAAAATTATTGTTGTTAATAATTTTCATTTTATCTTAATTTAATTATTCACTGTCAATCATAAAAACTGTAAGTGTCTTGTTAATTATTTGAAAATATATTAAATTATATATTTATATAGTTTTGTAGTTTTTAGCATAACATTATTAATGATTCGCATATATTTAAGCTCCGTGTAGGTTCTTTAAGTTAGAAAGTTTTTTATTTTCCTTTATACTTAATTATAATGTACAGTTGAAATTGATTGTCAGTTACCATAATATTATTAAACCTACTCTACAATGTCAATAATATTTTTATTTTGAATCAGTATGGGTACCTCCTAGATCATTATACAATATTTAATATAACTAGTAATACATTTTATAAAAGTAGGAAAACATATTGAAACTCATAATAAAAATTATTTTCCTACCGTATTTTTATTATCTTTTCAGTAATCCCGTATTATTAAAATTATTATTACTATACAAAAACTAAAAATGTTAGGAAATAATTACATATGGTCTACACAAATATCATTTTGCTCAATTGTAATTAAATAAATATTCAAAATACGTTTATTTATTTTTTAATAACAAGTTGAAATTAAAAAAAAACATGTCAAACGGTATGATTACGGTTTAAATAAGGAAAAAATTGATTTTTCTTCTTTACATCAAAATAATCTCCTCGCCCTGTAGAATAGATTTACATACGAAACTGTAAAAATGTAATTTTTCTCGTGATTGACGTGTAAAATTAAATTTGAATTCGCGGAAACACATTCTTCCGTTTTTATTTTTTACCAAACGCGTATTTTTCCAGAGTCGAATTACTTCCGATATCTTCTTT
The DNA here is from genome assembly GCA_027563435.1 of Nasonovia ribisnigri. Lineage (NCBI taxonomy): Eukaryota > Metazoa > Arthropoda > Insecta > Hemiptera > Aphididae > Nasonovia > Nasonovia ribisnigri. The sequence goes on from JANEHU010004950.1 coordinate 104,570, forward strand.
TACCGGGTTCATGGTATAAAAACCGTTATAAAATGGTCAATTAAAAAATTAAAATGTAATTATTTCCCATTTTTAGTTAGTTACAAAGAAATCAAAACCTAAGTGAATAAAACTCAGTTCGTCGTCATCCTGGACTATATTTTATTTTCGTTTGAAACGCGCGCAATAAATATAGTAACTTGTGCACTCGTATATATTGTTGTTTCATTTTATTTATCAAAAATTCTTTGCATTTTCTCGTTTAAACATCATTCTTTATATTATTTGACGCTCTTTTTCAAAATAATCACATCATTGCAATTGAGATTATGTAACATGCGCAAATATATGACTATACGAACGTTGTATAATACAAATATTTGCTTTTATCTTAAACATTCTATTGTCTTACATTTTATTATTTTACTTGTGTATATTACAATTTATAAATATATGATATTACTTCTCCTTATGGTCGTGTTGCTGAATTACACTCGCCCAGTTTACGGAACTATATTCTATATTCTAACAATCGCGCGTGTAATTAAATTAATATTTTATTTATTCTTAATTACAATAAGTAATTAAAGCAGACAGTTATTTATCGATTCAAGCATTTATGTACGACATTATAAATAATAAATTATTAGAAAATGTGTATGCGTTATATTTTGGTGGATAACTGACACTTAAATTCACAATTCTGTTTGTTTATTGTCAATTATGGTAGTAAAGACACATGTAATGAAGGGAATATATTATAATGGAGTTACATCTACACTTCACATAATATTGTGTACCCACTTTTGATTATAATATGATCACAAAATAATTTCTACTAGTGTAAGTGGACAATAATTACTTAATGTAATTTTATGTCACAAATTTGTATATTGTTCTTAAATGTATGAATAAAATATCAAAAATGAAACATTTTAAATTGGTATCATCTCATAAAACTATTTATATTTTTACAAATATAAATATAAATCCTAGTACTAACACTGTACTATGTTATAATGCATAAGGAATTAAATGCTTATCTCATAGAATAAATATTATTTTTAAACAAATAAGAAAATTGCATACAACGAATGTCATCATATCGCTCGTTATATTACTTACAGATCAATTATTTATTATTTTAGAATGTAACACATATCTAAGCAATACTAAATTAACATTAATTTTAAGGGGCTAAAATATTTATATAAAATATACCTTATTGATACTTTTTGAAACAAACAACTTACCCTTGTAAGTTGTCACCTGTTTATCGATTTCACCATCTTCCTATTATTCAGAAATTATTTTTTATGTTCAATACTATTCACAAATCAAAAAAATATTCGTAAACATTTAATAACGGTGCGTCTTAAATTGCTTAATATAATAATATTTGATGTACTCAAATAAAATAATGTAGGTTTAAATTAACCATTTGCATTTAGATTAATATTTGAAGTTAACGGCAATAGTGATGTTTATATATGACTTATTGAAACTAATCGATTTTAATATAAATTGGGTAATTACTTTTTTTACATAAGGCATGCAATTAAAAAAAATTACTTTTGGCTCATTTGTTTACTCTAGGAACAATTTTAAAGAGTATAAATATTTGCAAATGAATAAACAAAAATATTATAGTTGATTGATAGTTAAAACAAGCCTAACTAACCTAACATAAGAATGCATGATAATCTTACATAAACAAAAATGACTGACCTGAAGGTGTACCTATAGTTCATTAAAAATTTAAAAGTAACAAAAAAGTAGAATAATTTTAATAACATTATATTTTTCGCGTACAATAATAATGACGTATCCTACCGTATAATGTAGCATTGTGGCGTAAATCCGCTCTAATGAAAAAATACGAACGCCCATAAAATGTTTACAGCGGCGCATTAAGTAGGCAAAATGAGTACGCGGGTGTGTAGGTGCGTAAAAGAATGAGTGACACGAATGCAACAAATGGTGTAATAAATTATTATTTGTAGTTGTAGACAAACATAGATCAAAAATAGCAAAACATTTTAAAACAAAATAAAGGTGTAATAAAAAAAAATAATTAACGGCGTAATAAAAAAAAAAAAAAAAAACGAAACGAAATTAAATAATAAACGAGAAATAAATGTGTTTTCCAATTGGTCACTTTCTGACATCGTTACAACAGTAATATAATATTTTACTGTTTGCCGATTTATTATTACTAAGTTTTAATGTGATATTGCCAACAGTGCCGTAGCTTGGGTGGGGGTGAGCGCGACAATAATAATATCGTATGCTTTGAACTAAACGCGTGTGTACGCCTCGATAATTAAAATAATCAAAACAATTTCAATCCATAATGAAACCGTAACATAACCATTATTATTAAATAATATATTTTCAATCACGGTAACGGAGGGTTTAGTCGATTTATACATTTACCGAAACATAGATGGGAAAAACCCACAGTGTAATTGTCTTGTTTAATATTATTGCTCAGGATAATATAGGTAGTTATTATAAGATTATAAGAAGGTACTACCAAAACTATATATATTGACAATAGTTTCAGTTATCATATCATTGATACAATGGATTTTGTATTTATTTCGCCGCAAATCCACGTCGAAAACAATAACAACGCTCTCACACCTATACAATATATCATTTCGTTGGCCGGCCGCGGTTGTAATATAATTGTTATCAATGAAGGCGGAGGGACGGCAGATGAACACGTTGCGCAATGCGGAGGTCAAAAATAGTGGACAAATTCTCGTATTAATAAAAATACAAAAAAAAAAAAACTGTGTAAGAAACAAAAAAAAACAACCGCATTGCTACCGGTGTTTGCCTCCTCGTTCCGAAAGTTTTCATGCGCAACCAATTACAGCCGCCCTCCGCGTTCGGGCGTCGGCGGACGTCGAGAAGTCATTTCCGGTCGGCGGACGAGACAGCGGCGGTGCAGCGTTGGATCCTCGTTGCGGGCTAATTAAAAATGTCTGGACCAAGGCGCGGGGAGGAGGTGCACCTCGAAAAGCTCCTGCTCGAGACTGGTGCGCGTGTAGAGTATACGCAGCAGCGGTTGAACGTGGCGAAATCAAATACAATTATCGGAACGAAAATGTGTTTATATCTACGTCCTGAAAATCCGCGAAATGCCAATTTATAATATTGCGCTTGGTCGAAAACACACCCCGAATACTTGTGTCCGGGGCCGATTCGAGCCACACGTGGGTGGTAATACGAAATAGTGTCCTGTTCCCGCGTGTCGTTCCTATTCGTGCGGGCCAAAGGCCATTTCACGAGCTAGTGTGTATGCGTGTTTGTGAGTGTGTGTGTGTGTGTGGGTGGGTGTGTGTGGGTGTGTGGGTGCGTGGGTAATTCATCAGTGACGGCGGCTCTCGTGTTCGGCAAATAGACCCAAACTTTTTTTCCTATCGCGCGCCAACACACAAACACACACACACACACACGCACCCGCGCGCGCACTCACGTTCGGCTTCTTTAGCCCTTCGTGCGTACGACGACGTCAAGATAAAATCACGGAAACCCGGGGGCAGGGGCAGAGGGTTGACGGGGCGGTGACTCGGCTACCGGTGATATCGGGGGTGTGGATCTGGGAAGAGGGGAGCATTGATGAGCGATAATCCGCCACCGACACGCCAACGTTCTTAAAACCGGCGGCGGCGGCGACGGCAGTTCCGGCAGTTGTGCTATATACGTATATACCTATATCATTTACTTGGCAGGAAGTGTGACAAAGTCGTCGACTGTTTGCCCGCGTGCCGATCGATATAAATATATATATATATACATAGATATATATATAGACGTGCGTACATGTGTATACGTATATATTCTTACGGCGTTCGAGACACGTCCAGCGGCGTTATTCGGTTGGTCCGAAGTGGTCCGGCCATCAGATAACGTATTATTTTCGCAGGGCCTCCGCTTTTCGAGAGACATCGGATCTTACACGCTTACTAGTTCGCGATAGAGTTCGACGGCGATTCTTCAACCCGCCGCGTTTATAATATTATAGTATAGGTATAATAGTGCAGTAGTAGTAGTGGTGCCAGTATGCATAGTATAGTGTCCGAGCTGCAGCCGCGAGGGAGACTTGACCCTTGCAACGATATCATTGTACCTACAATATTTTATGAGAGACGACCTAGGGTTAAACTTGCGTCCGTAAATGTATTGTACTTGAATATTCGTGTTCAACGTTCGTATAATAATAGTTCGGGTCGTCGGAATAGATACGAAACTATAATATTATTATCTACTCGAATAATACGGCAACGGGCTATCTGCTTTATACATATAGCATCATATTATTTACATTTAATTATTCCTGTCGGCCCGACTGACCTAAAAATAAGTGGAGCACTAGTATGTGTGTGTACGAGTTTCCGTGTTGTTTTAATAAAATAAATATATTAGTTACTATAAAACACTGAACGAGCGTGACGAAACGGTGACGGGGATAACAACTCAAGTCGACGAAATGTGCTTTTTTCCGTTTTCGGAAAACTAGAGCGTGGGTATCCGACAATTAACTAATCGCCATCATAAAGGGGTTTAAATATTTAATGAGTATTGCAAACTGTGGAATGTGCGTATAATTTATGAGTATATTATATACCTATACGTGTTTACTCGCCAGTCACGTAGGTAGGTATATCGACCACACGTGATATTAACGGATTAAATGCTAGGCAATTAAGTCAAAACTTTAAGCCCGGTGGCCTTTGAGTATGTTAGCGGTTGACTTATTTCTTGTTTCAGACAATGCAGGTGGTTCAAAAGCGCACAAAAACAACGCAGTGATAGTAGCCCAAGTTAGATATGAGTTTTTTCTATTATGTTTTTTTTTCGTGGACGGTATACCAGTTTGCGAATAAGACTAAAAATAAAAAAACCATTAATTAAATTGACCATCATTAATATTATCATTTTCTAACGAGCAAAATTCAATCTCAGTTAAAGACATTAGAATATAGTATATTTATATATTAAAACAACTAACACCTGATGTCCAATACTCCAATCCACAAGTATAAGTAGGTACAATAGGTACACACTTATATATCATCAGTAGTTTGAAAAAAAATTCAAAACCAATAAAGCAATGGAAAATTTAAATTTCCTTAAAGTATTAGACATAACGTTATGCGTTTCAAAACAACTATTGTACATCGAAACGTTAGAGATATTTTATTTTGTGTATCAACCTTTCGAATGATCTCCATTTGTCTACAACTAATTAAACCCACATTGTATTGCTACTGCAGTTTATCTTAACTTTCTATGCATTATTAACATTGATACATTATTATACATTTTCCGAGCCTTTAGGCCATTAATATTTGAATGAAATTCTTCGTCAGTTGATTACAATAGTGTACGGCGAAAACCTAAATTAATTAAATTTTGCGCAGCTAGATAGATCACCAACCACAGTTATGTGATTGTAATATAATGTACCATATTATTGAATTTATATTTGTTAATGTACAAATTCAAAGCCCACCAACTCCTCCATTTAGTTAATAATTATTCAATCGTCGAGTGTTAGTATTTTACCGTAAAAAAAAATAAATGACAAACCCCAGAGTGCCTCAAACATATGATTGAAAACGATAATTAATTAGAATCGACAAATAAATCAAACTTAACATTTTATTTATGGGTAAAGTGCTATTACATAATTTATTTATATCTACTTGTTGTACTTTCCATAATATGTACCAACACGATAATATCCGTATGATAAATTCTTGAAGATTGTGTAACTGACAAAAATAAACGTAGATACCGTATAAAAAACCATATGAGTACGAAAACATTTTGTACACTTACCAACATTTATTTAGTTCTTTCCAGATGCAGTAAAAAAAAAAAAAAATGTTTTCGCCTAATACATAATATTATATAAGTATTTATCGTAAAACAAAAACAATAGATAAACAAACACTGAGCTAAAGGATGCATATTATTTAAATTATTCTTGTCCCGACAAGTTTTGACTTCAACAAGTACCGACTGTTTACCGGTACCTAAGCATACTGCTGTCAGGTATTGGTATATAAATACATTTTCGACGTTATGTCAAAAGTGAAACTTATGAATAAAAATGTAAATTCGAGCGTATTCATCATGTGAGGATGGTAAATAAACGGTAATCAGCATAATAATACAGTGCTGGAGCGTTGGGGTAAGGCGAGGGGGGAGGAAGACAAGTCATTTAGCGAAGCGAGTGACGGAAATGATAAGAGTGGGCGAGGGGGTGGGAGCGAGGGGGAGTGTGATAAATGAGAGTCACCTTCGAGATGCTGCCTGTGAAGAGATGATGAAACGAGCAAGGCAACATGGAGTTAGATAGACGCACAAACGTAACACTAGATATGAGATAATATTATACAAGTTTTATCAAATAGATTAATAAGATGGATGGCGAAAAACGTGGCACAGGTTAAACAGGGTTTTTTTTTTTACATACCGTTATCAAAATATATATTATACGATGTATACTCAAGAGCGTGATAATACAACTAAATTATGACTGTTTCTCGATAATAGGGACGTTGCCAAGAGAGGGAAAACGGTTGCTTTTTCTTCCTCCTCCTCCTCCTCCTCCCCACCTCACAATACACAGACTCAAAAATTCTCCCCAAACCCGCGATGTGTACCCAATGGTACTGGTTTCCCCGTACTTACAATTACTGCATGGCAACAATGCAATTCCCCCTTAAAAGTTAAAATGGCGATTTCTCTCCCTGAAATTGATATCTGGCTACTACGGCCCCCGCACGACAATAATGATATTTTAGGAGGAAAATCACAAATTTGGTAGGCTACAATGTTTTCGTTTGTCGTTGCGGTCCGCGAGCGTTTTATTTCAAATGAGCCGTCCCGCGACGCCTGGCTGATGTGAAACATTGAAATTGTTTTGTATAGCAAACATGCAAAGGACGGTTTATCAAAGGAATTAAGCATGGCATATAATCAAAAATAAAATAATATTCGGGTTTTTTTTAAAAACAATCATTTTTTATTTCAAAAAGGCGCATTAGATGTTTTGCCACGCCAACGGCATTAGATGTTTCAACATCAAAAAGTTATGCGATAGAATATCGGTAACAGGGTCCGCGATTTCTAAAATTCCTTTCATCAGGTGTCCGCGTTCTACTGAAGTCGTTAAGAACATCTGAGTCCCAGGAGATATTATTTTACGTATCAAAAAAAATGTAAACCATACGATTATACACACAACTGCTTCGATGGTGTTTCGCGTCAATTAAACCGTAGAAAAATCACAAACTTGAAAGCTTGCAATATTTTTGTTCGTCGTTGCAGCCCACGCGCGTTGTAATTTATTATTATGACGTTTGACCATAATTATTTTGATTATATCCCAATGAAACCCATTTCATCCGCTTAAAATAATTCCGCATTAAATGCGAACAGTTACATCGTTAAATCGTAAAGGTAAAAATATGTTTAAAATAAATTTAATTTAATTTACGAGACTGCGAGCGGCCGGAGTAAAGGGAAACGTTTTATGGAAATCGTACAAAAAGGAACTATATAGGCTTTTGGATACGCATTACGGTGGCAAAAAAATAAAAATAATACTCACGTTTGAAAATATGAATTATTATAATCCAAGTTTTAAAATACATATTTACGTATATGTAGGTATACTTAGCCGTATTAATATTTTTTTAAATATCACTAGGACGTCAAAGCATAATACAATAATATTAAAAACAAAAATGGATACTATATATATATATATATTATACATATACTACTAGTATTATACATACAATATTTTAACAATGCAACTATTCAAATATTTAATTACGCTTAAATAAACGGTTGAACCATGTCGTTCAAATACTTTTGTTCATTTTCTATAATTAACAAAAAACTGCCACATGTAATTTAAATGTATGTTTGATTACGGTCGGGCCTTTTTTAACGTTTGATCTTTGAAGTCTCTACATACTTAACCGAACAGTGTTTGAGCTATGCAACTGGTGCGGAAAATGTAAATCGTGAAAATGTATCGATTTTCGTTTCAATTGAGTTCGATAAAATCAAACAAACATTCATTATTTATATGATTTAATCACGCCAACCGCCTTATACGTACAACAAAACAAAATAATATCACATTCCAAATTGATGCACGTGTTCGTATGACCTATACGATTATCATTTCATGCACATTTTGTTCATTATATTTATATTATATTCTAATAAAAGTGGAATATAACACAGTAAAACCTCCTATTATAGCGGACCCAATATAAGACAGAAATCTCCCTAGAACAGAAAATAACAGCGTTCCCGAATAATCTATATCAAGTACCGTATATTTTAGTCTTCCAGTAAAAAAAACTCCTTTATAACGGAAAAATCATTATGTAGTTTGGTACTGAGCGATTCCGTTATATGACTGTTGTCTGCAAGTACTTAGTTATATATCGTATATGATAAAAACAAAAAATAAAAACAAATCTTACGTTGATAAACTAATAATTAATCGATGTAATATATATTATTCACATTGATTTGTTAATAATATTCATAATAATAATTTAGTATATTTTTGTATCATACCGAACAGAGTTTAGTTTTATTTCCCATTGAAAAACTGGGAATTTTTTTATGTTGTTTATAATAGAATTCTTTTTTCTAAGAAATAAACATTATTTTCTAAGATTCTTTAATCCTATTAAGAATTAGAAAAAAATAAGCCCCTTTTATCAAAAATTAAATTCTGCAGGATAAAGAAAAATTAAATTCAATGGACTGTCGTTATGACCAACCAACGGACTATTTTGTTGAAAGAAATGCCCTCCTAGTATGATCAATGCAATAGATTATTTTTTCATTTTTTATCCTTTGTCGCGTCACATAACAAATTACACATCTGCAGATCCCGTGTCCCTTATGATGTTACTGAAAATCTTGTCATGAATCTGTTATTGGATTTTTTTTGCTAAAAAGGTTTTTAGTTATATATTATATCGTATTATTATTAAACATCTACTAAACTTGGGAAAGAGATATCGTAATAATATGACTGACCTAGAATCTATGTGTAATATGGAGCACGATCTAAGTAAATATGTTGAATAAAACCACGATATTCTTTTCGCATTTATTTAAATATTTATCCACTTATCTTTGAATGTTAAAGTTTAATACCGAATCGTATATTTATATTATACCATTGCTGAAAATTCCAATAACATTATCCATAAAATCAGTATGAATATATAAATAACAGTTTGATGTATACGGAACCATTAACCGTCTTTTTCGGCAACGTATATATAAGATTGAACGTAATAAAAATCTCACATTATTTTAAAATATGACTCGTGATCGATATTTTTATATTTTCCTCGCCAAGGGTGTAAACGTACCCCACTTTTTTTTAGCTCGTGTGTTTAAACGCCTAACAACTATCATCGGCGACCCCATCGTGAAATCGTATTTTATTTTCGTTTTGGCGAACTCGTTTTTTTTTTTACTACAAACAATAATTTCGTACGATTCTTTAAAATTGTATCAAACGTTTTCGTGCACAAAAATTTTTATTTGATTGGACATAACGTTTGATCATTTTGATAACCTTTAAATGTATGACAACCTATATATATTATATGTGATTATGTCACAAAGTCGGTTTAGACCACGCAAAACCAATCGATTATGAACTAACGCGGTTTCATTGCGCGATGCGGTTTCCTTAAACAGCGTCGCCATAAATGTAAAATACAATTTTCTATTTTTAGTGTCGTAAATTAAATTGAATTTGAGGGTACTTATATAAGATGGAACGTATGAGGACACTTGGGAATACGATGAGTATTGGTTTTTGCGCTACCTACCTACCATCATAAACCGAACGAACGTATATACATACACATATATGTAGGTTAGTAAACGAACTTTTCTTCTTTTCCAAACTCTTCAGTCATAACGAGCGGAGCACAACTTACTGTCAAATGATGACTGAAGTGCTGTCGATGAGTAACATTAACTGCTGCCTAAAAAGACATATGACGTTTTTGTGAACATTTAATATCACGTCGTTATATTATGCTGTGCGTCGTCTGTGTGACACATTTCCATAGTACCTATCAGCTACCCACATATTATACGTTTTCAAATATAATAATAAAATATAATAGTTTGGCGTCTACCGCGGGGCACTCTACTCCTCGATACCTAAGCATTGAACAAAGAAGGAACTTTATAATACTTGTAACGATAAGTTTATGAGCATATAAAGCTACGGTGCAAAGGAAATGTCAACACTGCAATGTGCTTTTATATATATATATATATATTATATTTCATAATAACGAGTTGTAGTGGGTATAAGTTTTATTTCATGGCGTTGATATCCGGGGGAGCGGGGGTGGAACGATAAAACGCGTACACGTTTTAAATAATTATTGACATTCAATTTAAAATCAATCATTTTCGTCAACAAAAACTACGTATTTGGTATAATATTATGTAGTTATGCGGAAAAACACAACATAACAGTTGAATGTCGAATTTCATCGGCCGGGCTAATGTTGTTGAACTTCGAAATCAATATAACAGCCCAGCCTACAAGAAATTTTAAACATACTGACGTTTACATCGGAATACGATCGGAATTCATTTGCAAGTACAGTATTTTCATTTGGCATGGACGCCGCCAAATATTTTTTTCGACATTTTATAGGGTGTTTGACCGTTTTAGAAAGGTGCTGCACATTTAATCGCATGGTATAACTCTCGTGGGATGCTCACGTCGTGAGGATTAAAAAACGTTTTAAAAACGAACAATAATATACCTATTAAATTATATTTTTTTGCTCGAAAGAATAAATACAGTTTTTATAAATTGAACACTACCTATAACAGTATATGTTTTCCTTTAATTTTTAACTATTATAATTTAAAAGACATCTCTAGTCTTTATATTTGTATTTATTGTATTAAATATATAGACTCTACGTCTTAGTTCAAGGAATAAAAAAAGGTGTCAATCGTGATAAACAAATATAAATCAATAAAACTGGTGGCTGCGTAGTATTGTCTACTCTCGTTCGAAAACTAACAATATTCGACATTGTACTGCAATACTGCAATTTTTTTTTAATATTAATATACCAAATAATTAGAAAATCAAAGAATCATTTTCTAGGTAGTTCAAAGTACAAAAAAAAATCGATATTTTTTACTATAAAGTATTTTAATTAATAATTTGATAGTACAAAATTATCTGTTGTTCAGAATAAATGAAATATATATTATCAGAAAATATTATAAGTACTCGTGTCCCGAAAAATAATCAGGAACAAATAATAGAAAACAAAATATACTCGATATTTTTATTATAGTACATAACATGTAGATCCCTATAAATATATTCATATTTATGCGATTTTATTACGATTATTTATAAAAATTAAATAATCATTTCATCGTCGAAACCACCGTAAGAGGTATACGTTTTTAATTCCATTCTTCTGCTGAAAAGGTTTATAATAACATTTTGTTGAAACGATCTATTCACTGATAAAACCAAATCGTGTTGCATAAAAATATGGTCACGATTAATTATTACTGCCGTGCGTTAATATCGCATTGTCCAATTCTTCATCATAATATTATGCTTACGCCGTGTTGCAATAAATCCGATAAAATTATATTATATTATTATTATGGGACTAAAAAATAAATAAAAATCCCAATCGATCACTCGGTATCCTCGTATACAATATACATATTATGTAGTTATTATATGTTAGTGACAGTAATATGATGTTGATATTTAGTAATTTTAGTGAATTACCAATCAAGAATGTTAGTGACTATTTTAGTAGGTAAAGAACGATATTTTCTAGCTATTTTAAAATATAATGTCTAAATATTACTGTCTAGGGCAAAGATGAAATACTCGTATAACATTATATCACCTAATACCTATTGTCATAATCACGTATACGCATGCAAAGGTTCTACCTAATAAAATTATAATTATAATGGCCTATTAGTTATTACAAGCATGGCTTTCAGTTATAGGGAGCCGCTAAACCCACAAACATTAGGTAGTAAAATCCAAATATTTCAATCGACCGAATGCCTTCGTCAAATAACCAAAGCCCAATCCTACAACGTGTCATACAACAATATCCAGTCTCCTAAAAATTATCTATCCATCCAAACAGAGAAAAATGTCACCAAAATTGTCTACAAGCGCACGCACTCCAATTGAATCAACCACCGCCACCCATTGATCTCAGAACTATCTGTTCCCACTATTTCTGGTGACCCCAGGAGACGCCTAAAACGAACGTGGTGTCGTGATCTACTTTAAAAGACTAACCCTCACTTTAACATGTTATGAAGTTCCATAAATGGATAGCCACTTTGCACAAGCCCACTGTCTGAGTTGATGTTGTAAATTTAATTTATTTTATTATTTCTAATATTCTTGATAAATCCACAACATCACAAATATTCCTTTACAGATTGTACAATATTGGTATATAAATAAAAAATAAAAATGTTATTACGCGCCATAAGAAACCTCCAATATTTATCACTGAGGAATGTCTATTTTTTGATTTCAATAAAAAAAAAATTGGGCATATTTTTAAGTTTAAAAAATGTGTAGAATGTATAAATATTATACTATAGTTGTTACTGTTTTATTATCTACGTATCAATAATAATAATAATAATATTGCACAATCGAATCGTACGCAAAACCGAAAAAAACCGCATTGCGATGATAAAATCAAACGTGATAATATCGTTTTATCGTACATCGAAGACAACCTTCGATATGATAAATTCTTCATCGATGTTTTCGCTTTGGACGGAAACCCATAACATTTTCGCGATATCTCACCGGCCTATCCTCGAAGACTCGCGTATTTCTTATGCTTATTGTTTGGGACTCACACCGATGTCGTAGTCGTCGTCGTAAGTGGTTGACTATAAACCGTATTTGAGATATTGCTTTGCGTGTGTGTAATCGGTCGCCACTATTACGCGCCGTACAAATCTCTAGCAAGTCGAATGCTGCGAATTCGTTGCCAAACGAGATTTAGAAAATTTTAGGGAAAGTTTAGTTTTTTGCAGATATCATGTCAGTATCGTCGTTTCTCCGTTTTGCGGCCGTCTATCCGTTTTTAAACGTCAAAGCAGATATTATCGGTCCAGCTCGTAATTTCGTGTTCTTATTTTCGTCCAAACGGTAGACTGGTAGACATATATAGCTAAGTAGTAGTTCAAATGGAAATCCTTCAAATTTTAACACTACAACTATAAATTCCATCATCGGTTTGGGTGAAATTATTACAACGCATTTATGATTACTTTCTATAGTAGACAATCTATATTATGGGCTATTTTTAATAGTTGTTTCGAATAATTATCTGCACCACCGAGATGTGCTGAATAAGGCAAAAAGATAATAATTTTTATCGATTTATATTTCTCGTGTTAAACGTTACATTTTATGGATAAAAAAATAAATAGTTGAAAATCAAATAACAGGTTTTCACTTAAATGTCTAAGAATGCAAATGTCATCTGACATAATATGTAGGGAAGCACTTCTCCCTAAAATCGAAGAACTCAAAAGTTAACCATAATTCTTAGTGCTTGACTATCTTGGAGGTAGTTTGGTTGGTACATGTGTCAAACAATTAATTTTAATTTACACACCGCGCCCGCTATTAACACCCGAATTAATTTTTAAACCTTAATCGCATTCGCTTCGAGAATTACTTACCTAATATCATGATTTTCACTCGAGAACATTATACTGCATTCAGTATCTACGATTTCCATTGTATGTGATATTTTTCAATCTTATTGAATTGTAATGTTACGTCATACGCCTAACTATTGTTTGTTTTCCGTTATAAACTATTTTGGATCTTGATCGCATCCAAACCCTAAGCACGATTTATTATTTGCCCATCGTGTACGTACTACTTAATATTGTATGTGACAGGGTGCCCTGCACCCTCAAGAACATATTTTATTTACGTAACGTAGAAAAAGTTTTATTTTGAACCTACTTTACTGAACACGTCATGACGAACGACTCATTATACGACCACCGCGTCAGATTTTTGTGATAATTTGTTCGTGGGATGTATTGATACGTTTATGTACACCGTAGACCAGTGGACATGTGACACGTTAAACCTTTTAGGTTTAAATATTTATTTATTTAAACATTTTAAAATTTTTATCAAATATAAATTAATAATTATTTCACGAAAAATCAATATGTAGGCGCATCTCTGTAATACCTGTAGTATTAAACACAGTTTTCTTTATTTATTTATTATAAGAATAAACGCCGACCGGGCTTTACAAAACGGTATAAATAATATAACTAACTTAAATAGGTATAAGAAGATAATAGACTACAACTACAGTATACGTATAACACAGTAAATAAACTATGAACAGGTACATTATTAAAGGGCAAATGTCAAATTAAATCGGCAGACCTAAGCATTCAGTGCGCGGGACGAATGTAGCTGGAGGAAGTGGAATTGAGTAAGAGCAATTAAAATCATATCATATTGTTTATTTTGGATTTATCAATTAGATTAATTAATTGGATTCGTATTAATATAAAACAAAAAATATGTTTTGCCGTGGACCTATTTAACGTTATTATTATATAATAATGGCCCACTGGTAGTTTGGGTTTGAGGCCATGAGTGCTGCAGACGGACGACAATAAGGATAGCATTTATTGGGTAGGCACGTGAATGGGATATTGTGAACAATACCTTTATCAACTAATTGCTTCAATTGTTGCGGCTCCATTAATTAGTCTTCTTTAACGCGCTGATTGTGCAACTCATTCACCGGAAATAAGTCGCTGGTGGCTGGTCGCGCAACATTCAAGTTTAACAGAAGATCCTCAAACACATGTTTAACCATATCCTTAAGCAACACCATAATGTGTCGTCCGCTTATAGTTTAAAAAAAGTCATTAACGTTAACGCCCTCCCGTGTGTTCTCACAGTTCCACACTAATATTATTATTAAATAGGTAAATAGACAAAAATCAAAATGATAGTTGGATTTATATTTTATTTCTTTTTCGTTGTCATTGAAATTTCGTGTCGTGAGCATATTTTCGTTACACACATTTTTCGGGCTACCTACTGTCCGTAAAGAAGTTTCACTTCAATATAATATCAAATTGGTTTATGTGCCTTCAGCCCGTCATGCACCACATTAAGAGTCATGCAAATTTTTCATCGAACGGAAATAATTCAATCAATGCATAAAGCTATAGCAGGTGCCTACGTTGGAAACACAAGTCGCTAACAAAAAAATGGTAACTGGTGTTCCATTTTTTTTCAGTTTGCTATTATAATACCTGCTCTATGATATTACTGAATCGCAGTTAAACAAAAAGTCAACCGCTGGTGCAGGTTTTTTTATGGTCCTATTTTTCAGTAAAAGCAAGTACTATCTACCTTTATCGCCTAGACCAAAAGTTTTTTATGTGAGCTTCGCGCACGCGCGATTGAGTGTGTGTGTGTGTGAGCAACTAATTTGAATAAAATTATAACTTTTAACCGGGAAAAGCATTTTATTTAATGTTATTACTGTGCATCAAAAAAAAAAAAAAAAACTATTTTTTCATTTTTATTTTTATTTCAGACATATAATATTATAATAAATAAATATTAATATTATCTGCACGATTCGCCGTTTAAATCAAAAAATGTATATTTTGTACACATAAATTCAAAACTATGTAAAATATTAAAATAATTACCAAATTATAGGTATTCGTTTTTTTTTTTATTGTTTTAAAATACTTAATCAAAACAAAACCGTATTATTGTATCAAATACGTACAGAGGATTATAATATATCTAATATATCTTTATTTTACGATAATAAAATCACTTTAATATAATATTATAACGGCGTTTTATCACCTAAGCTTAAAAATTAAAACTTGCGCCAGAAAAAAGAAACTTTTAGTTCCTGTACCCACGATAATAATGACAATGAAAACATTTATAAACTCTTTTTGTGCCAAATAAAAATATTTAAATTGTTCTTTATATGATATTATTTTTCGTAATATTCAGTAAGAGTTTGATCAAGATGAGCACTTACGTTGTCCACGCTAAGCATAAATATAGTTTGCATTGAAGTTTGTTATTACGTTTATCTTTGTTAAAAAGCGTAGGAGTTTATAAAATATAGTTTTAAATTAATATAAAGAGTTAGGTAGTCGTAGAGCTTTGTTAAAATCTGAAATCAAAATATTAAAAAAATAAATGTGTTATTGTTCATGCTACATGGAGATTTTGTTTATTCTTCGTCACATTCGTTGTTTATTTGTTAAACGACGACTGACTATTCGTTCATTTCGTTCAATAAAAAAATATGCTCAACAATTGACTGTGTTTGTAATTTATCGTTTTGACTTGCTAATAATTATGGTTGCAGCATAAAAAACTATAACGATTCTCAATCGTTTTTTTCGTGAGTATAACAAATGTAAGTTTTTTATTTTCAACTTTATAATAATACATTTTACATTTTGCATTTAAATTGTTTCCAAGAAATAGATAATTATTGATATGACAACCAATACGAGTGGTTCATACTATTTACCTCCCCACGTAATAAAATAAAATTGTTCAATACAATATTTTAGATAAAACTTTGTGCACTTACAATTAAAAATAATAATATAATGAATATTCAATAAAAAAAACAATTTGTAATATAATTTGAATTGAAAATATTATATTTAAATTATTCTTATAATATTTATATTAGAAAAATGTATTTTTTAAATATATGAATCGTTAAAAAATCAATAATAATTTATTTATTAATATTATTAACTGTCAATTGGAAGGCAACTAGTAGGTACTAGAACATTTTCGTTTACTGTACAATGTAGGATACTTCGGGAGACGATTCCCATAAAAATGATTGACTTTTTTAACTTCGTGAGGCAACTAACTAGTAAGTATGCGCCCAACACAGTGACTTCACAAATATTGTCGGGAATGGTGACTTACCTACTCATTTATTGCCTGAATAATATTATTATTATTTTGCATAATCATTATGAACGCTTTGTGTGACGATTTGCATTATTTTGACAGTATTATGATCCACGCTTTTTGTTGAACTAAATTGTTTCCCCTCATAAGCGTTTATAAAATATAATTAAAATCAAATAAATAGGCAGAACATATCATTATGACCATTATGTTTTAATGTGGTACATTAAGTAATCAATCAAAAATGTGACTTATGTTCGAATATTGTTTATCGATTGGTGGAAAGGCGTAGGTATTTGATATTTCGATTTAGTTCACAACTAATGGCTGTTGATTGCTTCATGGACTGTTCTATCGATGCTCAATTTCACAGTTCTTTATTTCTAGTACTTACGTACATTCGATTTAAGTTCTCAATACATTTTTAATGTGCACTCTCAATACTTCACTAATATCATACAAGTCTCGCTATGCTTTTAGATATTGCTATAAAACATTTCAATATAGTGTGGTTACAGTATTGATTTATTTAGTGGTACAAAACTACTGCTATTAAAAAAAAATACAACATATTATATATATGTACATATATAATACAGAGGAGGTACAGTATTTGGATTTTGTATACTTTTGGTGCGTCGAAAACAAAACATTGCAACGTTTACAGGAAGAACGAATTTTAATTTGTACATGCGTATTTATTTTTATCAAACATGTCATAGGTTTTTGACCAGATCAACAGGTTGGAAATAATGTTTCACTCGGAAGTCGGTTGATAGTCTCAAAAAGCTTACAAAATCTATGGGGACAATATAGTTGATGAATATTCTGCATTCATAAAAATATTAGAGTTAGGTTTTCAATATTATCAAAAGAAATATTGAGTTAATAAAACAGTTTCAAGAGTTATCAACAGTTGTATTATAATATTATGATAATATATTTATGGTTTTCATTCGAAACGGCTGGTTGGATCAACTTTGCAGTCGACACATCGAAATAATTAAACCTACACTGAAAAACGTTCAAAATATACTGAATACACAAGTATCTATCTAATACTGAACACATAGACAACACTGATACGTCGACGCGTGGGTATTAAAATATTTTCGAATTTGATCGATCGCGCTCAATTATTATGATAGCCAGCTGCCAATTTCTTTACGTCACAAAATGCAAAAGTTTTTATATGAATAATGCGTTTTAATTTGCGTACTTGCGTGGTTGTTTAACTAAAAAAAATATTTCATGTTTTGGGATATCCTAGATCAACAAGTTGAAAATAATCTTTCACCCTTACGTCGGTTGATAGAAGTTTCGAAAAGGTTGCAGAGACTATGATGAGACAATGTATTTGATGCATATTATAATAGAGTCAGTCTAAGTTTTCAATATTATCAAGAAGAACATTGAATTAATCAATAGCTGTACAATAATGTTATGACGACGTTCGGAAAATAATACAAACGATATGCCAGTTTTTCGATCGAAACGTCAGGCTGGAGTGCCATCAGTCATCACTATCGACACGTCCAAATAATAATAGGCTGACAAACGTTCGAAACAAGTATAGGTACCTACTCATAATGTTGTTTGCGAAATAGATACTTCGACTCACATGAAACGTTATAACAATGTACACAATATTATATTATATTCGGGACATTGAGTTCGTTACCAATCGTGATACGTCACCGTGTGGGTTTTAAAATGTTTTAGCATTCAACCACTCGTACAATCTTATGTATAAAATCCTTCTGTCACAGTGTTTCAATAACAATTGAACTCCTCCCAAACGGCTTGACGGATTTTCATGAAATTGATTGTGTGTATTTAGTAGGTCTGAGAATAGGTCCTAGGCTATTTTTTATGGGTATAAAAAGTGGCCCACCTCAAATTAATACCTGTTATACAACAGTAGAGATTTTTTTTTGTAAATGATTGCTATTGGTTTTTATAGTAATTATTATTATTACTAAAGCGATGAGCCTCTTGGCGCGGTGTCACTTCTATGTATTTTAGTACAGAATGTCTCATGTTTGAACCACGGTTTCGATGGACAACATTTTTTCATTGGTTTTTTTATTGTTTTTTTTTTTTGTCTTTCTTCTCTATCTATACATATGATGGGCTTTGGTTTTTTTTTATTCATCGGATCTTAGTACGGTTAGGTTGGGTAAAGATTTTTTATTAATTGATTATATTAATCCATAGTAGGTTGAATTAAGTAAAAACGACAAACATAATTTTGATACTTTAGAGTTAAATATACTCTTACGTACAAACAGCACGGGGTCCGCGAACTACGGCAGGTATATTATTGCCTACATAATAAAATACTGCTGCAAAACTCACGGAAAACGCCGGCCGAGATGGCTATATATTAAAATATAATATAATTTACACATAAAAAGACATTGCTCCCACGGTGTGCTACACCGAAAAGGAGTAGGATAATCAGAATTTTTTTCCTGGCAACGCCGGGTTATTATAACGTTGTAGCAAGCTATACATCACATAATGCAAACATATTTATAGGAAAAACACGTTTTAACTGGTATACTTACGTAATTGTTTTTCTTTTAAATGATACAGGTTTTTGGATATCCCAGGTCGACAAATTGAAAATATAATCTTTCACTCGGACGTCGGTTGATGGTAGTTTCGAAAAGCTTGGAAAGTCTGTGATGGGACAGTATACTTAATATTTGAAGCATATTTTATGTTGTATTGATAATAATATAATAACCAATAGGGCAGTTTTTCGTTCGAAAAGACTGGTGACTTCGCTATCTACACATCGAAATAATAATATCACTGAAAAACGTTAGAAGCATACGCGAGTATAATATGACCTGATAAAGAGAGAAATACCTACTTCGACTCGGATGAAACATTATATTATAATAATTTACACACAACACAATGTTTTAATATCATACTGCGGAGCTCATTACCAACACTGCAACAATATAATACTCCGCGCCGCCGTGTGGGTATTAAAATATTTTCGCATTCGATCGCTCGCACTATATTATTATAATAGCTGTAAGTATACCTACCGCGGGTGAATAAACACTGTGCCGCGCTTTCCGCTCTCTGCGCAGTATACCTACACCTTATCGCGAGAATTCTCGATCCCCGATTATCTCGCGCAAAGCTCCCGGAGACTTTTAAACAAAAACACGGTCGTTTCATAAATATTTGATTGTTGTTGTGTGCGCACGTACCGCAGATATACCATAACCGTGTTATTATTATTATTATTATTATTATCATTATTGTGCATCGTTAAGTCCCGATTGACGTGTCACACACGACAAAGGAATATCCCCGAATATACATGTTATACGTTATACATAATATACATCGTATTGTATCTCGTGCGATGTACGTATAGGTATACGCAACCCGACCTACACACGATATACATAATATATTATATATTATACCGGCGTGGTACAAACAGTTTTACGCTGCCGTACCAAACCGCGACCGTGGTTTAGTTTTTTCGGTCCGCACCATCCGCGGCGACGTAATATAGGTAACATTTTTATTTTGTCCTTTCGGTCGTCGACTTTTGTCAAAACAAACAGCATCGCGACGCGATGGATCCGTATAAATATATTATATTATATTATTATAACATCGATATTACTGTCCAAACGGTTTTTTTTCTTCGGATGACACAAGACGTCAAGATCTTCCGAAACTCCTAATAATACGTTGGCGCAGCCCTCCGTGCAATATCCAATCTCTGAGGTATTGTGACATTAGAGTCAACACGGCCGGTCTCGCTGAATTGTGTGCAACGTGCTTGTTATATAATATATACTAATATATATGTGTTAGAGGTGGATTTAGCTAGCCTGTCGGCCATTTCATTACCATGTACGTCAATGTGGCTGGGAATCCACATAAATTAAATAGTTCGATTAGACTGGTTGAGGTAATTAATATAAGATTTAATAAGAAAGACAAGAGGGGATAATTTAGAATTAAAGGAATTGAATTCTAGGGCTTTTAAACAAGACAACAAGATTTAATTATTAAATAATTCCTAGGAACTGATTTTTAAATAAACAAAAGGGTTTCGTAAGTCGCATAACACTCTGCTGTATTGGAGGAGGATGAAGGGGAAGGTTATTTGCAAATGAAATGTGCAGTTCAGGTATATAGAAGGAGTTTCCTGTTGATTGAGGAGAAACTGCATTCGGTAGAGCCGTCGGTAGAGATAACTATGAAGTTAGGAAAATTAAGTTTAAGATCTTCCGAAACTCCCAATAATACGTTGGCGCAGCCCTCCGTGCAATGTTCAATCTCTGAGGTATTGTGACATTAGAGTCAACGCGGTCGGTCTCGCTGAATTGTGTGCAACGTGCTTGAACACTGGTGCATCGTAATAGCAGTATTTGTACGATTTCGCGACACTGACGTTTAATAATTCACCGTTAACGGAGCTCTGCGTGCGGGTGTGTGACGAGCGTTTGTCGTCGAAGTTTTCTGGCTGCCGTCGATATCAGCTATCGCGTTTCCGCCTCCTCCTCCTCCTTCGTTTCCGCGTTCGGGGGTTTCGTCGGAGGGGTGATTTCGCGTCCACTTTAAACCACTTCTCACCCCCGTGGGCACATGTCATTACGACGGTACGTACTTACACGTGTGCGACTGCGTATCCAATAAAAATATATACCTGACGTCGCGCGAGGCGGACAGGGCGTGTGTGAGATCGCTGAGACAATAAATGAAATACAAATGTGCTCGCGTTTGATGCCGCCGGTAAAACTTTTAAAATTCATGTGCTACGTGTGTGTGGGGAAGGGAGGTGGGTGGGTCGGTATCTGTGTGTGTGAGCATTAAGTAACAGTGCCCCGAGGATACAATGAAAACGTGATGTATGTACACCACACCAGGTTGGCATGCGTCGACTTTCAAAAACGTCTATATATTGAACCTCATAAAGTAATAACCAACTTGTATGCTAGTCCACGATTGGTGTGTGTGTGTGTGTGTGTGGGTGTGTAATGTTTGAGATTGAACGCCCGATTGGGTGGATGGGTGGAAATTGTTCGTTTTTAGTTTCTACTTTCAACGCATTATACCACTGAGCGACCGTTACAACTATTACTGTGGCGTCGCAACACACACCTTGTGATATTAGGTACCAACACAAAGTGTAACACGAAACGCCAAAGAGTGAAACTCACCCAACAATTTTCATTCTACAATATCTGCTCCAGGATGATTATTTTTTTCAAGCGAAACATTCGTTCAACTATTATCAAGTTTTTTCGTGAATTCCATATATTTTCTGCTATTGTCATTTCAACGGCACAAAAATATGCATAAATCATATCTGTTTTTATAGTTACAATAGTATTTATAAAATTTACCTATTTTGTATATAATACCAATACGACAAAACCGTCGTACTTTCAAGTTATATTCGTGTGAGTAATGTATAAATGTGTCATATCACAATATATTATGCCCATCGATCAGCGGAGTCAGAGGCACAAATCATTTTTTGTTTTCACGGGGGGTAAACATAGAAATTTACCAGCCGACGCCCCACCGTCGTTAATCGTCTACAGTTCCAAACGTCTATATTCACTGCTTTATGAGTTGATAATACAATACAGTATTGTCAGTATTATACATTTACAATACTATTATATAAGTATATAACATCTACTAGCTACTGGGATCCACCACCTACATACATACCTACTACCTAATTATTTTTTTACGCGATGTCAAGTGCACCTCCTTACTTCGGGGGATTTTCTCCACTGTCCCAGAGAGGGGAACGTATATTTCAATTATTTCTTTCTTTCTTCCTTTTAGATGAATGCATACGTCCTACTGTCCTAGTGGCTAATATATACATCGTCACTTAAACAGTTTTTTGTAACTCCAGAGCACGAACCTTTAACTTCACTTTCGAAATGACTGAGATTTTTCGACTCCTCCCCTAAATCTCCTAACATATCCTCAAACATCTATTGCATAATGTTATGTACAATATTCGAATTGGCGTCGTAAGCTGTTGTGGCGGATAATCGTCTTCGTAGTGATAATTATATTAAAAGTTTAATTTTTAATCCGAGCTCGTTTTCAACGGCGTTTTTATCGCCAAGCATCTAATTACCATAATTAATCGTTAACTAATGATAGCAAAAACGAAAATATATCTCTCCCGCCCATGGCTACATATGTTTATATAGGTATACGGTGACAGGGAATACGATTGTTTAAGGAAAAATAATTGGAGTTTAATTCCTAACCGAGCGAACCGAATCGTTTTTCCTTAATTTTTTACGTCCTAAACCGTTGAGCAGACGACGAGGGTAATAAAATGTAAAGCGTTTACATTAACTTTTCGTCCAAAGCGCCTTAGAAAAATGCATAAGATGGTCATAATTTCTTTACATTGGGCTTAAATAATGAAGTTATTGCGATTCTTTTTTTTTTAACAGTAATCTTTAAATACATTTTATATACTTTGTTTAATAACATAAATCATTGTAAATCGTTTTCTGCGTTTGTAATTATTTATTATTACTCTAAAGATAATATTTAAATGAATTATAAAAACCTATGTCGTAATATACTGTAAAAGTGCAGAGTAATATTATTGGTTGACATTTTGCCTTGCGTCAAAAAAATAAAGTCTTTTTTTTTTAATATGTCCGTTTACACTTTTTCCGTGCAGAATAAACGTTCCAAAAGTTTCATATAGTCTTTCTATAGATTGAAAATTCTACACAGATGGTGCTTTGAAGATGTCATCCTTGGAATTTTCTACCACTGTTACAAGCAACTGCAAGAAAAAAAACTATACCGAAAAACTGCTGTCCTAACGGTAACACAAGGGAAACCCGTGTTCGAGCAAAACTTATTCCACTATTCCACAACTTTTTAATAGTTTTAGAGATTTGACACTTTTGCCGATTATTTATATTTTCACATAATGCACTATATACAGGATGATTCTTTTAAAAGTAAACGCGTTCGTTTAAAATTCTAAATGAAATATTAGTCGGAATATGAAATTAGAATCGTACGCCGTCAGAAATGTATACGAGAAAAACTTAAAACAGTATTATGATGACACAATGATAAAAATAATAATGAAAAATAACTTTAAAACAGTAATCACCTTTTATAAATATAAACACATTTTTATATAATATATTTTTATACATATTAACATCGACTGTCGTGAATTGTTTCAAATAATTCGATACAATATTATATTTAATGAGTATCATTATCTCCTGAATCACGGAAAAGTAAGCGCCTGGGGCCACCTGCAATCGTCTGAAAATGTCGGACACATAAAAATATAAAGTTACGTTGTACCAGCAGCTGCAGCTACGTCTTCTCGTTCGAAATTATTTATAAGGTTTTCCTCGTTTTTTTATTTTATTATTACACAATATTATTATGAGTTCTGATTCAATTTTTATAACCCTACATGTTTTCAAAAAATGTAATATTGCACTTTGGATCGGGTACGAGCGCGGTGATAACTCTGCGTTTTTCACCGATATATTTTATCATGACTCTGAGCCATGGAAATTTTTTTTTTTATATAGGCACAACAAGACCCGCCAAACCGAAAAAGAGTGTTTGACGTTTGGCCCCTAATTTAATGAGGCCCCGCACTAAAGCCTTTATCCCGGCTTGTCTGTACCATGTGTCTGTATATATTCGTTTTTGTTTTCGTTTTTCTGATTGTGTCACTTGTCGTAAACGGAATTACACGTTGTATAAATTACCCGTCGTTCGGATTGCGTTTTATAAGCTGTTCAGCCCCGTGTTTTTGACACGTTTCCGTTATTATTCCTAGGTAATTGTTTTTATGTAAATATTAAAACACTGCTATAAACATTTTAATCAAAACACACAGCACATATATTATAGGTATTGTACCGTTTATTGTTTTTTATTTCGTTTTTCCGTAAATCGAGTAAGTTAACAAACACGCTGCGTTATCTTAACTGACAGGCAATAGTTTATAAGAATATAATATAATAATATATTCTAATATAGAGAGGTACCAATTTACATTGCGGCCTTAATTTCCAGACATTTTCACATTCTCTTCCTACCCATGATAAATTACGAAATTAAATTGTTCACTATACGTCTTATTTTACTGGCGGCTGGAATTTTGGACTGTCCACGTAGAAGAACGTTATTTAATCTCCACGGTAAAGTGCCAAGTTTAATATCTCGTTTAGATAAACCTAGTAAAATAGGTATACACATTAAAATATAGATATAAAATATTAAACTTTTCTTGAAAACATAGTCGCAAACAGGCGGGGTACGGTAGGGGGGGAGGGGCTAAGCCTACTTAAAAACTGTTTAACTCCAACCCCTCTAAACTCTGATTAGATCATGGCGTCAATATATTATTCTATATACCACGAGATAGATTTATCTCGTCAAAATAACCTAAAACTCCATTCAAAAATTAATTAAATGATTTAGAACTTATACTTGTTCCGGTGTAACTGTGACATTAACATCAGCTGCTGTGATTAACACCACATTTTTTTGTATGTTATAAAAATATGTTTACTGCGCCAAATAGCCAATTAAAAATCTTCTTACAGTTCGTCCTCATCGTAGTTATACTTTAGAAATTCGTTATAATATAGACATTATACGCCGTCATGTATCACGGTCGTATTAAAATTAAAGCTCCAATTACAATGTCGTGTCGTTAAAATGTTAGCTCATCTCGTAATAATTTTCTTCCAAAATCTGTTTCTACCTTTCTTTATTCTAAAGCTTATTATAATTATTATACCTACAGGGTACTAACGTTTGATTAAATCACGTATTGTTACAATTATCGTTGCTATTATTATTATTATTATTACTATTATTATCATCATCATTGTTATTGCTAAACAACTTTCAACAGTTTGCATATAATGTAAACAGAAATTAAGCCGTTGTGGCGAGGCTATTTGATTTTAATTGAACTAGAGGAAGGAGTTTTGTATCATCAGACTGTGATATAATTGCCTTGGACTATGATTTTATGAGTAGGTACCTACCCTTAATAAAATAGTTATTATGCCATTTCTATTGACCACTATATACCATACCGTCATAAATGTTATTATACATACATACATGACAAAAATGGTTTATGCACGACAAAAGTGATCAATAGACTATTTTTTGAAAAAAAAAAACAAAACTTTACTTTGTAATTAATACGAAATATTTGGATAAAATGCCACTGATTTGATGTTTGATTCGTCAAAACCTTGATGATACATTAATGTTTATAATATCGGAAAGGGTAAAACAACTATGAACAAGTAATAAACTATCAATGACAAAGTTTGAAATATTGGTAGGTATCTAGTTTTTATCAATTAATTTTCATTTTTCATATTTTAATATTTTTAAAGTAGGTACCTAGATGGTATGCTACACGGATATTTATCTTAATATTTTTTAACAATTGCGTTAATATGATATTTTTCAAGATTTTGAGTATCGATCCCTGGAATTAAAGATCTGGTGGTTAATAATTTAAAAATGTTCTATTCATGCAATATTCATATTTTTCAACTAAAAGCTTGTGGATTTTCCTTGCTCGTCATTAACATGATAAATAGGCTCATAATTCATGGTTTAAAAAAATTAATATATCATTAATGCTAACTTTTAACTTATGAAATAATATATTTTTAGGTCGTTAAATACCAAAGAATAAATTTCCATTTAAATTCAAATAGTAACATAATCTCATTCTTCTTATTTATGGTATTACGAGGAGTAATTAATAATTACATTATTCAATATAAACTGAAGGCATTGCACAATACACATTGTAGTTAATGCTATTATAAAATATACTTAATGCTATATATATACATTCTACTCTTATAAAGTTTGAAAGTTAAAGCAAATTATATTTTGAGTGTCATATTTTATTTTAGCTATACATTTATTATATTAATACATTGTACATACAAATATAAAATGACTATGGAGAAATATTATGTAGGTACTCTTCAAGTTAGATAATCATTTAAGTAATCGAAAATCAAAAAATTGATTTCAACCTTACATGGCATCTACATCTACATGGTACAACCGTAATTTATATTCTGTCTGATGTAGGCGTGTAAAGCATATAATAAGAAAAAAAAAATGTTCACCGTTTCCGTAGAAAATATTTTTACAACTGACAACACACGATAGTAAACCTTGAAGTCTTAAACACTTCAAAATACTCGAGGGGTTTTTATGTGGGTACCACGGTCCAGAAATACTTTATTTCTTGTCTATATATATTTACAGAAGAATACAAGCGGTCGGAAGCATAAACAAAATTCTTTACATAGCTGGGATATTGAAATATGAATAACATTTATATAGGTATAGGTGCATATGTTTTAGATGGATTAAATATTTTATAATTACTCTATCAAAAAAAGTTATTATTTTGAAGCATCCGAAACGTTTCTATATGTAATGGTATGAAACTATCAAAATATGATTTTTTAAATTTGATGTATTGTAGTACACAATTTCAGATAGAATATTATCATAATAATAATAATTTATATAACTCCCTGAATAGTACAGACAATACAATAAGTAATAAAAGAAAAGATAATACTACTAGTGCAAGAGTTGAATATAATATTAATTGTATACAATATTAATACGATGGTAATAGAAATCAAAATCTTTAATATTATTAAAATTTATTTACTGCCAATAGGCCAAGAATGGCTGTAATTTTGACGGTGGTGAGTAATAAAAAAAAACTCTTGTCAAAGTTAAAATATGGCACATTCAAATGTATGACTCGTAATAATTCAGAACAATCTATTTTAGTATTAATAATAAGGTTATAGATAAAACAAATATAAACAATTTTCTTGTCAAAAATAAAAGGTCATTAGTCAATACCTAGTTTTAAATTGAATGACGAATTAGTGTAAACTGAGTTATTTGGTTTAATTAACATATGGAAAAAATTATTGTAGACCTTATATATTTATTAATCAACATAGATTAGTAGGTACTGCATATAACCGAACCATCTAAAATTGAATATTATGTAGTTTACATCAGAATTAATATACTAAAATTTGTTCATAAACACACTATATAATGTTTTGGTCAATAAAACAAAATAAGCGGTTATAAAATTATAATTTACTGAACTAATTACTGAACGTGCACAAAAATATTACCTAATACAGTTTTTAATTTCAGGTTTTAATTAAATATTTAATCCAAAAAGTATGAACTTTGAACTTTTAATTATAAGAAAATATCGTACTTTGCGAGAGGGCACCTACTATATCTATTATCATTTCAGATTAAAAAAGGTTACAAATAAATGTAAATACCAGTTTGAATATAAATGTACAAAAGTAGAAATATGTAGATGCAATGTTGTCATGTCTATGTAGCTGAGTAAAAGCAATCAGAAGCAATAGATATTATGATAAAATAAAAATTCAAAGTAAGTCTAATGTAAAAAAAAATAAGCTTGTTATAATTTTAAATGGACACTTTTAAAAAAAAAGTTTTTCTGTAAACCTGGTTACTTATTAACAAGAAACTTTTTATGCGGATACTTGTAAATCTGGGAGCTCTGGTTTTTAAAATACCTATAACGGTGTTTTTTAATTAATTTTAAATTCGACGATAAAAAATTTTAGAAAATTTTAATAACCTTACCAAGAACATAATCCCAAACCAGACAATATTAGATATATGAATTAATTTTACTAAATTCTCAAGCCTTTCTTATTCTGTTATAAAGCAATATTGATGGAAGTTTGTGTTGTGAAATGCAAAAAAATTATTATATTAATTCAACATCCATACTATAAACTATACATCATAATGAAGTAAAGTGTTGTTTCTTTCATAATAAAATATGAATCAATAAAATATTGTAAGTACACCGTACCTTTGCTATTTCTACTGTTTTATATTTTGTTTTCGCTCAAACAATAACCATATTATTTAGTAAATTTAAATCAATATCCATCGATGCGAACAGTAATTATGACTCTCATAATATTTTAATTCTGTACAATAACGTATTGAATTATTTTTGTTTTGGATATTTTCAATACTTGAGTACCTACTCACAACAGTATTTTAATATTTGTTAGTCTTACATTTAAATTTAAAAAAAATGAATGTACCTACTCATTGTTTTCTCAAACAACTATTTCACATTAATTATTTATTAAAATAGAAGCACTTTAATCAGTTTAATCAAATAATAAAAATCACTGCAATCAATGTCTATAATTATTCGTTATTTGTTATTACTATGTAAAAAATATCGATTTACTAATGTATAATATTATGTAAAACTTATTTACCTATTCTCTACCAATATATACAATACTAATTACTAAAATTTAAATATTTTACAGATTCGTTAGTTCACGTTTTAATTACAAGGATAAAAAAAACAAACACCATAACAGATTCGATTCCTTTCATCTTAAAATCACATTTATAATGTCGAATTATTTGCCATGTTTTATGTAAATATTAAATATAAAATATTAACTATTGGAATACAGTGATATTAATCGATTTAATTATTATATTAAATATCTAAATATTATATTTATAAAATATAATCATAATCTTGACTTATATTTCTTGAGATAACATTTTTTTAACAATGTAAATATTTTGTAACGGTTTTTTTTTTAGAACCAGAAATGTCTTTGAATTTAGCTTCTATAATATAATGTACGACTTCAAAAAATATTATATTTATTTAATGACCACCGTCCTCCGTGCTTGTTTCGAAAAAAAAAATTAATCATCCACTTATATTTAACAAAAATTAATTAAATTATCCGCCATACTTTCATAATTGTAAACTAATACCAACTGCCCCAAGCAAACCGCATATCTATATTGATAAAGGGTTACTCTTAGAGTAAAATAATATAATAATATTATTAACATAATTAATAGTTCTTTTTGGCGTATTATTATTGGACAAAAAAAAATAACAACACAAAAGAGACGCTAAACTTTTTAATTTCTCATAGAAAAAAATAAATATCATTTTGAAACATTTTATTGATATATTGAATATTTATTGTATTAAGAGAATCTCAACCGTATCTGTTGTCTCTGTCTTACACACGTACTACAAATCAAATTTACGTTCATCCGTTTCAATAGTGTGCTGTTAGTTTTTATATTAGAATGAATTGACCTTTATGATCAAACTTTTAGGTAAGAACATTATCTGTGTTCTCTCTTTGTTTCTAAAAGTTTGATGATAGATTAATTCATTATAATATCAAAACTAACCGCACACTATTGAAACGAATGAACGTACATTTTCTACGTCGTATACGTGTGTAAGACGGAGACAACATAATAATATGTGGGTGAGACGTCCTCTTAAACATTCAATTCTTGTGGGTTAAAATTAAAAATGT
The DNA here is from genome assembly GCA_027563435.1 of Nasonovia ribisnigri. NCBI lineage: Eukaryota > Metazoa > Arthropoda > Insecta > Hemiptera > Aphididae > Nasonovia > Nasonovia ribisnigri. Next base: position 135,131 of record JANEHU010004950.1, read on the forward strand.
TATTAGTGTTAAACAACAAAATATATCTTATAGGTAGGTAGGTAATATGTTTGTGATTTTGATGAATTCCCAACAATTTGAACTTAAGACGTTTATAAAAAATTTTGATTTCACATGTGTATTTTCAATATATTAATTTCGGTAAAAATAATTTATAAGGAACTTTGTATTACATTTTAAGCTAGTAGACAAAAATGTCGTCCACACATAAATTATAAAATAAATACAATTTAAAATTTCTAGTGTCTGTTGGTAATAGCACAAACACACTAGAAATATTTTTAAATTGTATCATGTATAGAAAACTATACCAATGTACATATTTAGAGAAAAATATAAGTGTCTTACAATCATTTATTTTTGAGTTACAACAAAAAAAATTTTTTTTTGTCAGAAATCAAGATTTTGCTTAAGAATTCCAGATATTTTTCTCGTTTATTTATAATTCTTATGGAAATCGTTGACCAGAACTATTAGTAGTCTCTTGTAGGAAACTACAAGAGACCAACTTCAAAGTTGAAGACTCAATTATGTTAATGCGCTCCAAAAAGTTTTGACACACACCAAAAAATCAGATACCTATATATACTATACTTGTATAAAACCGATGGAATCTAAAAATAATGACAATATTTTTTCTGCTGAAAACTTTGAGTTTAAATTTTTTATCGACTCTTGACCACCTACAAGTGACGGTCGATAAAAATATTTTAACAGACTAATAGAGCGATCCCGAGTTATCGGTTAGGTGAATATTTAATTTTAAAACTATTGTCATAATCATGCATCATAAAGTCATATTGTGCTCGTGATGCGCAAAATCAATTATAACTTATACGAATACGGATTATTGATATAATATCGGCTACTGACCTGTAGAATAGGGTCGTCCGCGTTCTGGTGTCAACCGGTCTCCATGACGGTTGTGGCGGCGGGGGTTGTTTTGGCGGGCTGTTCACGCACGTCCGGGGTGCAACGCCGGCGCGGCGGACGGACCGCGGCGGCGGACGGGCATGTCAGAGGAGAAGATCTGGAAAGAAAAATTTGAAAATCTCGAAATACTCGTCGCGGCGGGGGGAAAAAATTGTGGGCGGGGGATGGACGGTGGGGGAGGAATCGAAAAACCGCAGAGAGTGAGAGAAAAACCGTCGTCGTCGAACGGACGGAAAACTATTGAAAAAATCTCGTCGTACAAGTTCACGCACTCGAACACACGCGCACGTCGACACGACACGACTACCGCGATATTATACCTGAGGACTGGTCGCAAAAATAACACCCGGAAACGCGCGCGCGACACGACGGCGACTGCGACCGCACACGGCTGTTACGAGCGGCAGTGACGGCGGCGGCGGCGGACTCGATCGAACAGGTGGTCCGGGAATGATGAGCGCGCGCGAGTGAGCCGACGTATAGCGCCGAGGGTTGCAACACTTTGTGCGTGTCCGCCTGTGCGTGCGCGTGATCGCGGGGGTACGGTCGCGGGGGTACGGTCGCGGGGCCGCGCGGCGCGGCGGTGATGGCGTGTCGGTGGTGTACGGTCGCCGGCGCGCGCGCGTGTGTCACACCCGCCCCGCGTGACCACCAGCGATCATGTAGGGGTAGTCTGGTGGCCGCCGGTAGGCCGGGTTCTCTGTGGCCACCCCGCCGTATTGTGTACATATTCCTCCCTCTCTCTCTCGCTCTCTTTCGCTCTCTCTCTCTCTCTCTCTCTCTCTCTCTCTCTCTGTCTCTGTCTCTCTTTCTTTCTCTCTCTCTCTCTCTCTCCCACCGTCCTTCGTCCCGTCCTGTGGCCACCACGAAGCGCAGCGTAAACGGCCCGGTGCACCGCCGCCGAACGCTCGCGACGGCCACTCGCTGTTACGCCGACATGTTTTCCCGTCGATGGAAAAACAGTATTTTTTTTTCAACCCCGCGAAATACCTTTTTTTCGCTTACGATATTCAAATACCTCTAGTGTGTTAGTGATTTGAAAATACGGTGTTTTAATTTTTAATTTTTGTATTATTATACTATAATTATACTATTAAAATTTGTTTAATGAACTACCTAATAATTAGTACCTATAGTACAATTAATTTTTGTATTGTATTAAAAACTATATATTTTATATGTTATAAAACTCAAAATATTTTATTTTAAACGGTAAGCGCGCATTTTTAGGAATTATATAAAAAAAAATTTGGAAGAAAACAATGATAAATAAAGATCTTTCAAAATGTGGTCAACTGTTGTACTTCAACATGTTAAGTCAACAATCTAACTTAATCACTTAGCACAAAACTTTTTTTTATACAAATTGTACACGATTATGCCATGCGTGTATAGCAGGTATAGTGGTTGGTCCTGGGGGGTGTTTTGGGTGTTGAAAATATAATAGTATGTGGGTAGGTTGGTACCTATACTATATGGTTCAGATTTCTACAAAATATGTTGTCGTAAGGTTCTATTTGATATTTGATATTATTAATATGAAGATTGATGACAGCAATGAAAAGTGTAAATCCCTCCACATGTCATATTTTTTTTTAAATATAAAATATAATACCCCCTAAAAGACCGGGTTACGTGCCTATAGGTGTATACCGTGTACGGATAATACGGTATTATAATTGAGTATTGTACATTTTATTTTACTTGGGTAAAATTTAATTTTAATTTACTATACATATAAGTAATAAGTATATTATAGTTCACCGTTTATATTTTGTCAGGTGAGTTGTAGTCCAAGTTTGGTGACACAACCTATCACTTCCAAAAAAAAATTCCGTTCAATTTATTACGTAATTTTTTTATTCATATTGCATAGTAATATTATAAACATAACATCTATTTTTTATAAATAACTTAGCTATCTGTTTCGTTAACATGGTTGTATTATTGTAGATAGTATGTATCAACTTTGTGATCTATAGATACACACACGTGTGTGTTGTTTTGGCTCTATCGGCAAGATTTTCTTCAGACATCTATTAAAGTTCAAATTCAATTCCTAGTAACTACTCGATAATTGACAAGGCTGCAGACAGTGCACTTGAAATTGTCTGCCCAATTCTCAAACTAGAAAATTCAATTAACTAACGTACCACATAATACAACTCACTCGAAATCAGAATCTCTAACACCAGTGGCATCAGAATGCCCGACGATTACAGCATATTGTTTTTTTCTAGAAAACCAAGAGGGAATTCAAAAATATTTTATATTTTATAGTAGCCTCTCCGGCCCAGATAGTATACAATCAACGTTTAATTTCCGATTTATAGAAACGCGATATCGGTTGAAGTTGTTTAATCATAGTAATCATAGTTAAACCGAAGTTATCGCGTCACTTGCAATAATATTATTGTTATTCGTTTAATTTTCGAAAACAAAAATAATCGACCCTCCAAGTGTTATTACACTATATAAACGTGAAATCTAAACGCCAAATCGCGTCTCACGTCGTATAGCACTTATGTCTTACATCATTATTACTATTATTATGATATTGTTAATCGCCACATTAGTAACCGCCGTGCAACAACACACACGCACGAGTATTGCACGTTATAACGTTACTAATTAAACCCGACCTGGTCGGTTCCACGTAATTAATTGGCACTTAATGTAATGAACTCGTTTTACAGATTAACTCGTTGTGGTCTTAGCCTACCGTCTGACAAATGCAGTACATCAGTTTTCGTTATTAAATCGTCGTTGTCAAAACGGGCCAACTCTATCCATCCGCGAGTATGATAAAGTAAAACGCATTATTTCCCGTAGGTATATAGGTAACAGACTATAATGCGTGATACGCAGCAGATACAACCTCTAACGTTTCTTCAAGGAGAACTTTTTTTTTTAGGTGATGTTTAAAATAACAACTTGAAATTTAAATCTGCAGACATCACCACGAAGATCGGTCGTTGTTGATAATATAAACGTTGCTGCGGAAAACTAGAAAATTATGGTTTTTATTCAAACGACATGATACTATAACATGGTTGTGTCATCGTGAGGGGTGATGTGGAAGGACGCTTAGCCAGCGCCGGACTGAAACTATACAAATTGGCCAAATGAAACTCACCATAACCAGTCTTGAGTAAAAGTATTCAAATACTTTTTAAGTACTAAAATACGTATTCTAAATACATTTTAAAAAAGTACTTGGGCACAATATTTGAATACTTTTTTGAAAGTATCTGTATTTAAAATCAAATACTATTTTTAAATACTTTTTTCGTCTTACTTTATGTGCAGGGACGCCAAATTTAAATTAATTAATACATATTGTAATATTTTTACAGGCCTAAATTATAGTATTTGAAGGTACATACACCTGCAAAGACCAAAAAATGCTGCATTCTTATTCTAATGATTAAACTTGTCTATAAGGACAATGGACATAATAGGTCAAAGTAAATAGGAAAAATAACATGAAAAAAAAAAGGATTTGTAAGTATCTATAAATAATTTTAAAAAGTATCCTTTACAAGATTGACCATAACCGGCCTAATACTGCAGATACGACCACTATGACGTTCTCTTCAGAGTGATCCTTTTTCAGGTACCTAAAATATCGACGAGTAATATAAATCGACAGACATCACCACGAAGATCGGTCGTTGTTGACAGTATACGTTGCTGCGGAAAACTAGAAAATTATCGTTTGATTCAAACGACATGATATTATTATAATATGGTTGTGTCATCGTGAGCGATGATGCGGGAGGATGCTTAGCCGTAGTGGGACTATACGAATTGTCCCCGTGAAACCAACCATAATAACCGGCCTATTAATTATATTCTGGTTATAAGTCCTCAAGAAACTTCCAAGAGATATAAAATGTATAGGCTACGCACTAGCAATAATGAACCTCTAATTCATGGAATTAGTTTTAAGTTAAAGGTTTTAACTGTGTGAAAAAATTAACTTACATTTAAAAACCAATACATTGATTTAAATTGTTCATTCAATCACTATATCCACAGGATGATTTCCATTTCATCGCCACCCTGACCAGTTGGCTCATGGTCAGCCCTTTCATGTAAGCAGCACCAAACTGCAGTCACATATTTTTTTATTGCTTGCAATATTGAATATATTTGTAACTTTTTAACTAAAGTTTATTTTAATTTAATTTTGTATGGTCAATAGTTGTTGTCTTTGGTTCGACACATCTCGTCCAACAATTACAATAAAACAATAGTAAATTTAAATTTAATAAAATATTAGGTACGTTTGATTTTTGCCAATTATAAAATATAATATGTTTAGGCCCGGATATTATGAAAAATCAAATAATTTAATGGATCAATAAAATGTAATTGGCCAATCATGGCCCACCATTAAATGTATATTATTATGTATATTAGTATATTATTATTTATTTCACAATAATTAATATTACGTACCTAATTAAGATAGGTACCTATGTGGAAAAAAATGATAGGGAAGTGGAGCCGTGTCAATTTGTTTGACTATATAAATGCAATAGCTTCATTAAAAATAAACATAGCCTTTCTTAAAATTCTACAAAATCTCCGCCCAATGTATTATCTGATTGTCATCACATTATATTACACACATTTTAACATATTCACGTCTGATTCGATAAGGAATGGGAGATTTACTGTCAATATGAGACTTCTCGGTTTTTATGCGATTAAGTTTCCAGGCGTCAGACGATGATAATATAATATAAATTTGATTAACTGCGTAACTATAATATCGTTATTCATTCCAACGTTTTTCCCCATTTTGTTATAAACCAACAGATTTAATGTTAAATAATAATACGTTTCTAGAGCCTTGAAACAAAATTATAATAATAGGTAGTTATTATTATTTTTATTATTATTATTATTATTATTATTTATTATAACTTACCAATAATTATTGCGGTATCGTTGCGATGACTACATTTATAGTATTTTCGTCATCACAGTAAAATTTCAATAACAGTAACAAATATAAAAAAAAAAAAAAATGGGAAAACAGACGAAGGCGATAAGTTATTATTTGCGTTCAGTTATAATAGAGTAAATAACACATATCAGCAACCCACGCCTATGTGTGACAACAATAAAACTGTCGAGGCTATTATCTGCACGATGCGAACCCCTTAAAATAAAAATTAGAACTTAAAATACTTATAAAAATTTATGTTGACTTGCTTATAAACATTTTTTTATTGATAAAATTAGGCAAACTTATGAGGACTCTTGAATCACATTTTCAAACCTTAGATATAAAAAGAAAAATTTTTATGAATTTCTAACTCAAAATAAATTGCATATTTTCGTCATTTTTACGTATTTTGTCAAAATTTGAAGTTAAATGCATATAAAAAAAAATTGTGACTACGGATTTTAATATTTTTCATCTGTCTTTGAAACTATATATTATTAGAAGCCTACTATTAAATTTTCAAGATTTTTTACCCAAAAAATGTCCAATTGGAAACTGAAAATGTCCGTTAACAGCTCAAAATAAATCAGAATATTTTGAAAATGCTAGGGTGTGTAGAAAATGCTTATATAAACTTTCGGTCAGAATTTCATGTCTCTATGGTAATTTCTTTTAGAGTTATACCAAAAACCAAAATCGATTTTGTCAAAAATTGGTTTTCCGCAAAAATTCACAGTTTTTCCTTAATTTTTTATTTTTTTTTCACAGCGCTTTTGAAAACTACTGGAAAATTTATATTTTGACCCCCAATGTACCAACTAGATTTGCTTTTCTATCAGAAAAGGTACTATTGAAGAAAATTGAAGCATTTTTACTGTCCTAAAAGGTGATGACAGACACAAAAAAAAAATAAAAAAAAATAAAAAAACACACATCATTATAAAATCAATACATTCATCGCTCCGCTCAGAATCTAATGAATAAAAAAATTAAAAAAACACACATCATTGTAAAATCAATACATTCATCGCTCTGCTCAGAATCTAAAAATGGTTTGAGGTTAACTGACTAGCATAATATAGTTTGATGCAAACCGGCACGTGGCTTTAGGTGTTAGTTGACACAAAAGTCGTTCTTTTATTTTTTTTTGCACCAAATTTAGTATCATTATATTGACTCATAATGACGATAATTTCGTAAGTATTTAATATTTAGTAGATTTTAATATTTTACAAAGCGAAATAAAAACATTTGATAATTTATAGAACAGAGTTATGAGCGTGAAAAAACACACAAAAATTTGTACCAATAACAAGAAAAGTGTGTTAATTAATCTTTCACTTAGGTACTAAAAGATCATATTTTCGAACACCAAGATTTTGTACCATTTTAAGAGTATTATACGGAGAAACAAACTTCCTTTTTGTCAAATGACAACTGCACTTTTTATTGTAAATAATGACAATTTTAATGTAAATAAATCGAAATTAGTTTCCTGGTTTTATACACTCAAAAATTTAAATCACCATTTGGATCGACACGGATCATAAACACTCTTCATAATTGTATGAAAAATCGAAGTACCTACCCATATTTGAAAATATCATGTATATATACACTTAAAAATTCCAGTGATCTTAATTTGAATAAAATATGAATATTATTAAAAGGTAAAAGGAGGTATAGGTACAGGGCTGGTGAATCAACATGTACAGTATAATTTATAACACTGTACAATTGCACAGACCTTCAAAGAGTATTATATTACCTATCGTTAGATATGCGTATATTTGTTTACTATAGACGTCGTATATTATGACATTGTCATATTATAATATTAAGCAATGGCTCGACTTGCGATGATATATTGTCTGGCGGTTGGGGTGTAGGGTGAACTGTGTAGTTTTGAGTTGTTAATCACTATCGAAACGTTTTAATAAAGAATACCGCGCGTTATTCACGATAAACAATTTAATATTGACTCAGTGGCGCCAAGATAGCAGGGGGACACTGACAGAGAGAGACTCGGCACTTCACGCGAACAATTTATAGATACCTGCCTTGCTCACAGACACGTTTTCCGGCTCGTAGACTTTTTTTTTTTTAGCACATTTACACGTGAGATCGTTATTAATAATACGATATGTGCGTGACTCATTTCGTACGCGGTTCAATAGATTTCACATCAATATTTCGTACGCTAATGACGCTGTACAATGCGATGTGCTCTTTTTTGGGGGGCGTCGAAATAAGTACCGCGTATCCTGTATCATGCAGGACTTTGTGCGACTCGACAATAAGTACTCAAGTTCATAATGCAACTACAACTTATATCCCACCGTCAATAACAATTCACGTACAGCGCCTAATTAAAGACGGAAAAAAAACATGAATGAACAACGATAATAATATGTCGAGCACATACTATGGATCAGTTCAAAAAAACCTAAATCAACTAACGAAAATCACAACCGTAAAATGGAAACTAGACAACCGTTTAGATTTAACTCCTATGTGTATACAAAAACGTGCGTCAAAAATAAATACAAATGACTTATGAGCTCATGAATTGTTACGACTATACGCGATATTACCATGGTAAACCCGCATATTATATTATACATAACGTCATATTATCGCCTTTTGTACCTAACCTAAATGCTTGATTTAATATTTTATCATAACTCATAATTTATATATAACAATCATAATATTATTCAATTATTACTTTTGACAGATAATATTATTATTAATTTAATATACAGAGTGATTCAACAATCATGCTCACCTCTATTGTTTTCCTTTTAATGCATTTGTCAAAGTTTTGATTTTAGGAATTTGGACTTTTTAACCGTTTATTCAGATTTTTTAGATTTTCTTTGTAATATTTAAGAAGTATCACGTGGAGATGCTAACTTCTTTTTTTTATAAAATATATAATATCGTACGTCGTTTTGTTAAATATTTTTCCAAACTGATTTATCAATGTATTTTAATTTTTAACCGACAGAGAACAGTTGTTGTAACTTGTAATATACTTGTGTAATATCTTTTGAAACAGGGTATAGTGATACTAGTATAGTTACAACTTAACAAGATAAATAATATCAATAAGTTTAAGATTTTGAAAATTAGAGATTGCTATTATAGTAAACATTCAATGAAGACGTATTTAAGTATGATAATATTTTCACATATTTTAAGAAAGGTATATCGATAACAAAATAACGATTGCAATATTAACACCCAATACCCAAATTAAATTAATCCACAATTTAATAAGGCCCCACGAATTTATATTTGCCCTATGATCCATTAATCTTGAGGACGGTCCTAGCAGTACCCTTAGTTTATATTATTATCGTATTAGCCACAAACATAATATAAAATGTATAGGTACAAACAAATTATTCATATTTCATATTTTATATTATAATAATATGTTGGCTAAATAATGTATTTGTTATTAATTTTATTTTAGCATAAGAAACTAACCATATTACACTATTATTATAACTGTTTGTTCTTTATTAATTTTATTATCGTTTTGATCAGTTTAAGCTTTCGTGAATAATATTTATGTTTTTCCAATTACTCTTTTAATTTGTAATTTCTTAAAGTTTTGACTTTCCTTAGATTCTTTTTCTTTGTGAACGTTAATAATATGTTATAATTTTATTCATTTTCAAATTTTAATATAAAACCATTACACCGTTTTAGATTCATAGATTCACAGTCAACATTGAATAAAATTGTATATATTAACAAAGCCACAAAGGATTTAATTTCTCAGAACGCAGAAAATATGAAATAGTTGTATTTACTTACCTCAACATTTTATCGCTATTAAGCTTTATTGAAAAGTCATTAAGTCCAAGTGATAGTAAGAAATTATTTTTATATAAGTCAGCATAGCTATAAGCTGAACTAGATGTCTATATGCCAAGTAAGAAATTTTTTTTTTATAATTGATGTATTTAGACATATTAGGTATACCTATATAGTACATACTTATTAAGTATTTATTTTAGTAATTTATAATTTTATTTAAGTATCATAGGTTATAGGTAGCTTTAAACTAGGTCCTATCGGAGTGAGTGGTTGGAGACTTTAAGATTAGACTTTGGGTGATCACTAAACGGTAGTAAATAAAATATTATATATGTATAATAAAATATTTTGATAAATATAATAGTAATAGTACATTAGTATATAGTTAGAATATTAAGATAGTGTTGAATTTCAGTGTTGAGAGTATCCGAGGGAGAGCTATCGTGCTTCGAATAATCAAAACTACCTACTGTCATTATTGTATCATAGAATACAAGTTAGAATATTTCACTTGCCCAGCCTCGTCACACGAATAATATTAATTTGAGGAGTAAAAACGGCGTGCTTATCTTGCAAACAATTTTGCCCGTTTTTGAACTAGAATCCGAAATATCTTAGGCCATTTTTACTCCTTGGGCTAATGGACAAATCACAAATCTCTCAGCGCCTGATCAGCGTTGTTTGAGCTTTACCCGGGGCTGACGCAAACTTAAATTCAACACTAGTAAGCTGGAAGTGAGCGAATGCCGTACTGTGACAAAATAAAGTATCATAAATCAAAACCAATATTAAAACCTATTAAAGGTATCATATAATTATGTTTTATTGATTTATACGACGCATGTATTATACCTACTCGAGTAGTGCAGTTTTTGCTGTATACCGATCCGTGTAAATTATTTTTGTAGTCGACTGGCGTTCGCGCTTTCTTGCTTACGATGTGGATTAGGCCTACTGGGGACACCACAATAAAAAAAACGCACCACGTGTAATACCTCATACTTTTGAACAACATAGTCGATGTGATATTATGTTGTTTGACAAGAAAGGTGGTGTGGAAACTTATACAACATTATCATCATATATCTCGACTCAGTAGCGTAACTACCGAGGTGCTAGGGGGTGCTGAACATTCTATGATTTCAGGATATAATAAATTCTAACACGGAGTGTTTGTAAGAAGAAATGCTTGAACTTGACTGAGATGCCGTATGGTACAGCAGATTTTTACCAACTTAATTATTATGACTATTGAGAAGGATAACTAGCAAATGAAATTGGTCAGAAAGAAATATTGAACACATTTGCTACCATGGATATAAATTATGTTTAACACCACAATATTATAAAATACAATTATTAAAAATAAAATGTGTTTAGTTTGTTTTTCTGATAATGGCACTGTGAATATAATCATTAGCAACAGTATCCCCTAAGTATTGGAAATGTGTAATGTTGAGCATTTGTAAACGATTCAAAATAATAATTAAATGTAATATATTCACAAGATTTTAATTTTAAACTCTAGTTGAGTCAATGCATCGTGTACTTTCACGTACCTATTTAAAACTTCGATATATATCTACTATGGATAATAATTATTATTAATGATTACTATATATAGGTATTATATAAATCAAAATATAATAATAAAATAACAATAATAATATTAAAATAATAATAGAATAAGGTAAAGCGGGTTCGTTATAATAATACATTAATTTTACCATATAAACTATACAACTAGATAAAGTGATTATTTTGACAGTAAACGCTCGTTATAAATACATGTAATAATAATTAAATACCAATTAAATAGTTATTTGTATCGAGAGACGAGAAGTAGTGACGATTTTTTAGTCATTACAAAACAATAGTTTTTAAAAATAATTGTATTCATCACTATTTTTTTTCGTTATAATTTTTTTGAATCTTTTACTTTTTTGAATGACAGCGTACATTTTTACGTTACTAATTTTATACTACCTACCTAAGCAGAATCAAATAAAAATCAATTACTAAAGTTTTCCAACGCCATAGCCCCCACATCTTATAAACCCATAATCATGGATCTGTTTTTCTTAGTACACAGAGTTAAATAACTCAAAAACTACTTGTTCGAATTTTGATTTTATTGAGTCAACGTTTTCAGAAAAATTACCCGCTAAATATTTTACAGTACTAAAATGAGGGCTTCTCGTCTTAAAAAAACCAGAAGTTTTTATTTCCGAAGAGCACTCCTATTAAGTTCCAAGAAATATTATATATGCGAGCTTTCTTCATCAAAAACTTCTGTTTCTAATTCTAACGATACGTGTTCATTAGTAATACTACTAACGATAATTTACGACCAATACAACGACAAAACTGATTGCCAAATTTAAAAGAGATTTCCTATAAAACGTTCCTTATTAGAATCCAGTAGTATGGACTATGGAAGACCTTTTAGATGTAATACAAAAAATCTCCAAAATTGAAAATTTGGTCGTCAAGTATGTTTAAAAATTCTGAAAATCAGATTTTGAGAATAGCTGCATTATCGAAGAAGAAAAAAACGGGAGTGAGCGTGTTGTAGGTGAATCACTCTGTATATGCATACTGCATACATGTAAATACTAAATACTTTTAAATGTGCGCGCAGTTCGCCGGCGAAAAAGCTTTTCCGCTCGAAATAACTCTCTCCGCAGGAACAAAAACGATTATTTTTTATATATACAGAATTTCACTTTTAAGTGATCGGAAAAAAAATGTGTAATGCAGTGTGTATGTTTGGGGCTTTTTTATCTCGCAATAAGTTTAAACAAATAAATCACAAAATGTTCACTTGTTCGAGTAGCTAGTCGGAAAATGCCGGCGACTAGCTCGGCGTGTAACGCTATATCGTACCGGAACTACAATAATTTATACATTGACACAATATTATGTATAATAATATCATCTCGGGCGTATAATAAATCGAAAGAATAGAACCGATTTACGATACCTATATACACATAACTATACCCATAGTAATAATAATATACGTTCTCATCGTCGCTTTCAAACATATCGTATAGCAGCTGCTGCAGAGGCATTCATAATATTAAGACTTTGGCGTGTTCACGTGCCTTATTATTATTTCATATTATTCGTCTTGGACTTCCGAGTATATAGTACGGCGTAGGAATACGCGTGCGTCGTTTATTTCGTCTCCGGTAACATGCATATAAGCATTACGTATATCGTAGGCAGACGCCGTTTTAATATCACTGAAGGCGATGTTAACAAGAAATGAGATTTAAAATGAATACGGATCGTACGTGTAAGATTATGTTACGTACATGATATACACGATCCTCGTATAGGTATAATATAGAGACATCGGCGACGCAGTCTTATTATAAATATATTATACAGACCGTGTGTGTGTGTTATTGTACGAGAAAAAGAAAATGTCGGGATTACAAATGATTATTATTATTATTATTCGTCCTGTTCCTTCTTATCCTCGCCGATTTCCCACCGTCGAATTTGAATTATACCCGGTGTAGGATAACGTGAAATAACATTATAATATTACAGCGTATTATAAACCTACATCGCGGTACCTACCTGCAGCCAATATTATAATACTCGTATTATTATTATTATCATCATCATCATCATCGTCATGTCTATTAGTACTCACTCCTCCGGATTTGGTCGAGCCTGCGAAATGGCGCAGGACGCGAATTCATAAGCCTAACCAGCTGTATAACGAGCATAATATAATAATATTAATAATATTGTGCTGCTGCAGGCTGCATCGGAATTACGGTTTTATTTCAATCGATATGTACTTATAGGAATATGATATTATCGTACGTATTTCTCGGTGCAGCACGGTTAAGAAGACAGACCGAATAAGAACGCAAAATTCACTGTTATAATATCAATCTCGTTAGACAATATTGCAGGTGTTTGGAAACAATATAATTGGAATATAACGATAAACCATTGAGCGGTTAGCCGTTTATACTAAATAGCATCAGGTTTTTGTGATAAAAATGTGTAAAAATTATCGACTTGTACACGTGCATAGAATATGATATACTATGTTTATCAGTATGGTAAATATAATATTGTAGTGAGACCAGGTTTTGGAGCTCAACTAGATTTTAATGACTGCAGCCTACAATTATTTGAAACACCGCATCACACAGGTCACTTTTGATATTTTGTGGTTATATTTAAATATCTTAAAAAAATAACAAAATTAGGTTTTCCTTATTCGTATAAAAATTCAAAATGTAGTTCAGAATGCGAAAAATAATTAATTTAATTATAATAATCCTATAAACGAGTATCAATATTGGTATCATTTAAATATTTAATAAAGGTATAATATTAGTGAGACCTGAATGTGGTTCTCATTTACATTGGTAAAAATATTCACCGAGAACCAAATTTGCATCTCACGGCAACATTGGAAAAAACTATAAAAACCCACATGGTCCTCGGCCCGTTATGGTAGTGATGCAGTAAAGTAAGTAGAAAGTTCCTACTTGGTCTCTTTTAAATTATTTTAATATATTATAAAATGTATACAATGTACAGTATACAGACCTTTTGTACAGTTTGTCCAAATTCTAAACAGTGTATGTCCGTTATGTTATTAAATGTATTATTTTAAAATTCAGAAAGGTATCTGTATCAAAAATATAAACATGTTTAGGTATGTTTCGTTTTCGAATTATTAAATTTCATAAATTCCTTAAAAACAAAACGTTCAAAATTCTACATCATCTACATCAGCTATTATAATATAGTGTACAATAATAGAGTGTTGTTATTTTGATACATATCCGGGAATAGGGAGGGGAATGTGAAATCCTGCAGGATTTCGGGGTCAAGAGCGATGGCCGCGATAAATCGATTGCGGCGTTTTCGAATACATCAGATTATGATGCGTATGCGTTCGCAGTAATATAATAATAAATTATGGTAATATTGTGTAATTTGCATGCCTCAGCTATTATGTTTGTACAACATAGTACGCCAGGCCAAGAGGTAGGTACCTTGGGGTTTCGACTCTTCGTGCGTTTTGCCCCGCAAAGTTGAAACGGGTGAAACTCGCGTAATGACTTCGACGCGGTTTTATGCGGAGCGTGCCCGGGGCGAAGTAGTCGACGCAAAGGCGGTGTCAAAACCTCGAAAAACCTTTTCCATTATATATGTATATATGTTACGGTTAAAGTACGAATACCGGTTAAACCTAGAATTTACCGGTAAATCCTAGGTTTCGCCGACTACTGTTGGTAAATGTCCGAAATTCGGACATTTACCAATTGATTTCGGTAAAACCTAGGATATACAACATCGTTTGGTCAAACCCCGAATGATTTTTGTAGTTCGGACTTTTACAAACGAGATTTGGTAAATCTTAGGATAAACAATCAGTGTTAGTAAAAGTCCAAACATGTTTGCCAAAGTTATTAATTATTATTATTATTTAAGTATATTATAGGTAGGTACTATATCAATGACTAATATATTAGTTAGTATATTATTTTATTATTATTATTATTAAGTACTAATGCAAAAATTGACAAATTAAATTTATTAAGTACATTTATTGCTAGTATATTATTTGTATTATAATTAAATTATTTATTTGTGCAGGCTTGACTGCTGTGACATCTCGAGTTGCATAATACATTTTTAATAAACAAACATTTTTACCAAAGTTATTTTATTTTTATTATATATTATGACAACTAAACTGCGATCGGATTTTATCTTGACTATCATAATTATTATTATTTAAGTATGAATTTTGGGAATTTTCATTTCAATTTTCATATACATTATGATAGGTACTGGAAGACCTTGACACGTGTACCTACTCATACAATCAAATCACTATCAATAGAATCACAATACAATCAATAAATTAGCCAAAAAGGTACTCTAGGTATATATGATAAAAGTTATTCCTACTTTATACTGTGTTGCACATACAATATAATTTAGTTTATGATAGGTAACCTAACCATAGGTATGATAAAATGTTTGTTTATTAAAAATGTATTATGCAACTCGAGATGTCACAGCAGTCAAGCCTGCACAAATAAATAATTTAATTATAATACAAATAATATACTAGCAATAAATGTACTTAATAAATTTAATTTGTCAATTTTTGCATTAGTACTTAATAATAATAATAATAAAATAATATACTAACTAATATATTAGTCATTGATATAGTACCTACCTATAATATACTTAAATAATAATAATAATTAATAACTTTGGCAAACATGTTTGGACTTTTACTAACACTGATTGTTTATCCTAAGATTTACCAAATCTCGTTTGTAAAAGTCCGAACTACAAAAATCATTCGGGGTTTGACCAAACGATGTTGTATATCCTAGGTTTTACCGAAATCAATTGGTAAATGTCCGAATTTCGGACATTTACCAACAGTAGTCGGCGAAACCTAGGATTTACCGGTAAATTCTAGGTTTAACCGGTATTCGTACTTTAACCGTAACATATATATACGTACCAACCCCCCGACGACGACAGTAATCACCCGCGACAAATAAAAATAAATGTATAGAGGAGTTTTTTACGAGTGATAGGTGCGACGTAAAAAAAACACCGTGTCGTATCCTATATACCTATAAGGTTTGCCGCCGTTGTGTCGAGATGTTAATGGACGTCGTGCAAGGTGTGTACAACATCTCCGACGACTATTAAAAACAGAACTTTTTGATGGATTACTGGGCGGAAATAAGAAAAAACAAAAAACGCTCGTGTCCGCCTGACATTTATTCTCTTCGAGCCGCGATTTCCGTGACAATACATGTAACGGCGGTAATCGACATGACGTTTGATGTGTTTACACAGAAAACGAGTGCTAAGACTTTCGGTAAAGTTCGAAGAAAACTCCGAGAGTGAGAGAGGCTCGTCGTGATTATGTTGTATACATTAAAACAAAATACGGGGAAAAAATCCCACCGAGTATAATATAACTACGTCGTACATTTTTTTTTTTTTTTACTTCCGTGCCTAATTCGCCGTCATCGCGGCATAATATTAAATTATTTTTTGTCAACTGCTGCAATATTTGTTAGTAACCGTCGTATAATAATTATTGTTAAATTACGCTCTCTAATTGTTTCGGACTGCATAACGGCCGCACATAAAATTCCTTCGTATAAAATCAGACGATTATTCCACATTTTCATGGCGGTCGGCGACGTCGATCGTAAAAAAAAAATACCGAACGCTCCAAATCGTTTTATAGGGCCCCCACACGATATACGGTATTAAACGAGTCTGCGGGACTCTTGACGCTCGTGTTTAAACAACTGGCTTATAGTGTTTTATATTTTAAGACCGTATACCGCGTATATACCAGCCGGACTCGTAACAAAATATCATTTACAGCTGCAGCTGATTGACTCGCAGTATGACGCTTTGCGTACAGGTTTATTGGCCAGTAATAATAATTTATCGCGAGTGCGTAAAAAAATATGTCATTCTCCCGAGCGATACGCCTAAAATATTAATCAACGTAAAATATTATTATTGTTTCATTACTAGGCTGTATACGCACCTCATACAGGGCGATTCGCGCCCGCCACCGAGCACGATGACACTATATCGTCTATTGACGTCCTTCGTATACTCTGCTTTCAAGTTCAGGTTTTTGGAATTTTCAAATTTACTATGTTAACGGTTTGGGTACCTATGTTTCAAAATACTTAGATTTTCTTTTTTACCAATCAAAAAACGTGTCTTGTGATAAAACAAACTTCCCTTTTTCGAATCAGAATCACCGCCTCTTTAAACGAGGTTTGTTTATCGTTGGATTAAATACATTTGTGTAGCATCAAAACACTCCACAAACGATAACATACGAAATCTGAGTATTTGAGAATATCGTAAAGGATGTACAATTAAGCTCCCGAAAATCAGAATAATTAGTATTATCAGAGGATTAATGGGGATGAACACGATTAGCGAATCATCCTGTATATTATACTATATATGAACGCCGATAAAAAAAACAATATTCGTGTCACGATAGTATGCCGATAGATATGATGATACCCATATCAAAAGGGTGTAATAATGGTTTGCCCGAGTTCGAACATTTTAATACAAAGCAAACTGTTCCAAAAAAAAAAAGTGCGCAGCAACTTCCGAAACCACCATCACCGGCAATCTGCTAGAAATGTAGTGTGTTTTAAAAATTACTATTGTTATTTTGAAATAATTATTTCTCCCAAACTCGTGGCTTTTTTTAGCATCATTGTACTGAGAAATTTGTCCACAGTACAAGTCAAAAGCCGTTAATCATTTTCTATTAATAAAAACATGAATTGTCTGACCTTCACCGTAGTGCCAAGAGTAGGACGAGTATAATTATTTTCAGAAATATAATGCACAATCCACGAAGAACTTCTCAAGAAACGAGTAAGTTCACGGTTATTATAAATAACGGCTTTATAAAGACATTTTAGTATTTTACGGTATACGGGCCGTAAATTATTATTCCAAAGTACATGTTAAAAATAATAAACATAATTTTTAAGGCGCATTGGAAAAAGTTTGAAAAACTGAATGACTGAAAATCGTAGTACCTACCTACCTGTTATAAAAGAATAAGACAAAATCCCTATCGAATAGTACCGCACTAACGTTTATGGACGAGGATTAATTGTCATCGTAGTATTTCAAAATGCGAAAAGGCATAAGTCAAAATTTTTTTTTTCCATAAAGGCACAAATTTTATTTTTGTCATGTTAAATCAATTTTACTAACGTTTTTTTTTTTATTTTATACCTACCAATTACTACAACAGCTTGCAAGTTCTATATATCAATTTACATACCAAAAAACGTATACAGTTATAAATAAAACACAAATTAAAAAACTAAGATTAAATAAATTGAAATATTTTAAGTAATTTCAAGGTAATATTTTGCGTCCAGGTACTGAAAACCAATGAAAGTTAACTAGTCACATGAAACCCTTCCGCTTTTGGGAAATAATTCGAGAAACTATTATGTCGAGCGTTGAATTTCAGAGAGGAAAAAAATTGACTCGAACCACCGCGAACTCGACCTGCACATATTGTTAAGCGGCTGTGAAATACTACTCCATATATAGGTACAAAGGACTTGGATGGACGTCATCGCGACAAATTGCTTTCTTTACATTTTATAAAGGTATCGAGTATTGCGTACGAGTGCTCACTAGTTGCATAGTATAATATTTATACTATATTATATTATAAACATACATCGTTATCAGGGTTGTTGATTGCGTTTTTTTTTTTTTTACATTATACGCGACTAACAATATTAATTGTGTTCCCAATCCGCACAATATATTATAATATGCGAATCTAATATACCTACAACAATATTATTACAGTGTCGTGATGCACTTTTTCCGTTGCGTTCTAAAAAATGTTTGGATCTTATTATTTGTTGTTTCGCACGAAACGCGTGACCACGTTTTTTTGACCTTTGATTTTGCTCTTTCGACGTGTGCGTTTCGTATGGAAATTAGATTCCTACGTCATCCGAATATGTGTGCAGCAGAGAATAACGATCAACAAAACAGTCGTGGCGTTACTGAGGATTTCTGTGAGGGGAAAGGAGGTGGTGTTAATATAATAAAAAACATGCAAACGCACTCGCTATGACTTTGATTTCAATTAAGGCGCCTGGGTGATGTACGTCGCTAGGTGCCAATGTAATTTTGTCCACAAAAATACGCTTTACGGTTTAATATTATGACCCTGTTCTATAGAATCAACCGAATTGTATGATTTTTTTTTTTTCAATTAATATATTTTACAGGCCGCATTGAACTCCGCTTTTCATTGTTTTAATCTCAAGCCATATAATTTGTCTTCAAAAGTAATACAAATTTAATTTTTTTTTACAAATTATTTAACACCATTATTTGAAATAAAATTAAAAATCGGAGTTCAATGCACCTGTAGGAAGTCTTTTTCTTTCAGATAAAAAATAGTTGTCAAAATCCGACAATTCTACAAGGCCTGAGAATTATTCCTTTATTTTTTTTTTCGACATAATACAACCCCCCTAAATAGGTATCAGGCCGTAGGTTAGTGGGAAAGTATTATAAATAAGGTGACAACTAAAATACAATTTTCAAATTTATGGAATTTGCTAAACCGGCACTGGGCCCATTAACAAAAATATTTATAAATTATGTCTGTTATGAATTATGATTATAATATTGAAAAAAAAAATATATTAATATTCCTTTAAAGTTTCATTCGTGTAAAGTTTCATTTGTGTAACAATTTCTTATGACAGATCTCGTGGCAGATGTCTTACCCAGTAACCCCAAACAACCCACCACCCCTAGGATACGCCATTGGAACTACAAAATAATACAATGGGTATCTAGTATATACAATATAATATTGTATAGATTCGAGTGAATTTAAATCTTCAGAACGTGGACGTCGAGTAATGTAAGCAGATTTAAGGTGACGTGGCGATTCAATACTTGTTTGCCACGTGGACACCAGAATGTTTCATGACAACATATTATAATATAGTCAACTCCCTCAGTCTACACTCGCGGGTTCCTCAAGGACCCACATTATTTTTCTACTTAACTATATTATAAGTTCTTAATAATTGCTGTACATTTTTATTTCAGTGCATATTATTGCCATGGCAACTAAAATAATACAACAACAAAAATTAAAGTTATGAATATTAGAATATTTATCTTTTGGTTCTTTATAAACACTATTTCCGTGGCGAAATATAGAGGGGATGGTGAGCGGAGCATGAGCAGTGGGAGGCAAAGCCCCCTAGTGATAAAAATAAAATAAAATATATGCGTATAAATAGGTACTCTAAGCCCTCCAACCTTGTAAAGTATATTATTATACACCCAAAGACATTTTCAAATACAATGTCGAGAAAACTAGGCAAAAATTAATTCAACCCTTCATATTACTAATAGGAAACTAAATTACTTTAATAGCAATGATAGCATAAAATATACTTAGTAATAATATAGACTGACAGACCGTCTTCGCTTAGAATTTAGTGATTCTGCAAATGTCATGGCCACGTGATTGGCAATGCAATAGTAAACGAGTTGCAATTAAATAATCATAATGTGTTTAAGTTTTATTGCGTGAACGTTATTTTTGATTGTTTTCCTTATAAATCGTTTTGAACATTTTTACGCAGGCACAAACATGAATTATAAACATCTTTAAGTGAATACATCGGCTATTTATTGTATCATTTTTGTATCTGTATGGCTGGTTGAAAAGATTGTGCTAGTAATTGAGTATAGTATTTTAACCATATGGACCATTTGCAGTTGATATTTTATTGATATTCAGCGCGCGAGCTCCGAACAATTGCTCAGTAATTATTTTCGCAGCATATATTATAATAATATTATAGTCTCTACCTTCGTGTCCGTTTATATCATGTCGACTGTCTTCCGTGAACGGAACTGCGGTGCAGTCGTTCCTTCTGTGGCGAAGCTAGTGAAGTTGGTGAAGCTAGTTCTAGTCACAGCTGTCCACCTGCACCGCATCACGTCCTTTGCGTGGCACGGTGATGAGAGGAGGAGCAGTAGTGGAAGGAGCAAGAGCATGTGGAAGAAAAAAAGGACCAGTCGCAAGACCACCGGCCGCGGGACCGCCAAAACGTCTGCGGCACACGTCTGGAGCTAGAACCTTCGGGACATCGCAGGAGCGGTGACGACGATTGACTTAATCTCACTAACGTCTACAACTTTTCTCGCAAAGGCTTGCAAATGGTCACATTTTACGATCGACGTGGAATCGAGTACGCGTCACCGGAAACTCGTCCGGCGTATAACAGCCGTCGCTACGGTCTCCGTGACAATGTGGCCGCTTCCGCTTCCGCCGCGAAAGCGACCACGTCGGACGTCCCCTGTACCACTACATCAACTACTATTATGATCGTCAGCGACATTAGCAGTACCGGAAGTGAGAAGCTGAAGTGGCCGCCGACATCGGGAATAATGGCACGGCAACGGCGACCGCGGTTCCGCGTGGACTGCAAGTCCGGATCGAGTTAGACGACTAATGGACCAATCGATGAAGTAAGTGTAATATAAAAGGAGGGTCTACAAATAAACTAAGAAAATAGTTACAGGAATCACTATATGTTTATGGAAAATATTTGTTTTGAGTTATTATAGGCATAATATCTTAAAAAGGAACACTATAGAATGATATAATTTCAAATTTGGTAGTGGTGTGATAAAGAAATACTATCAGTGACGGATTTACGAGAGGTCTATAAGGTACTGGACCCCCCCCCCCCCCACCCAGAAAAATTTTGAAAATCTTCCACTGAATAGTATTATCTTAAATCGATGTTTACTGGAATCGTACGATGTTGCGGATGATATAAGCGTGTGAAATATATACATTTCAAGAGTCATCTCTGTTAGAAAAAGTATTAATTAGGACATAATTTCTCAGGTGAGTACCTAAAAATCTGAACAGATATTAAATAGGTATATATTAATTAATGGAATTGGTATTGATCGCGACAACATTATTATACGAGATCGTATTTTTTATATAGGAGTAATTTACTACCTACTCAAAAATACGGTCCTGCGTAATATTGTCCCGACCGCATTAATTAATATCCTTAATTAGACCCTGTACCTGAGTAATAATGTATTTATTATGTAATATTATTCCTAACAGATAATAATGATTATTATTCCTGAAATTTATTTCACTATATTAATATCATATCATCCTACTTATTACGATTACAGTAAATATCAGGTCTGATAATAATAATCCTGTTTATTACCATTCCTGAATCATTATATTATTCTGCAGAAATATTGTTTTTCTTTAAGATATAATTCCAAACAAATATTTTCCCGAGAAAATGTGATCCCTATAATATTCCTGTTAAATAAGTTCCGGATTTATATTGCCTTCCTCATTTATTAATATGTGTATGCGCCCCGTAATTTCAATCTCATACTAATAATATATAATATAGTAAGTCAATTTTTCTGTGTGTTGATAAATTGTGTCTCTCATTTCGTTATTTATCTATCGATTGAATTTATGTGCATCGAATAATTCTAAATTTGACAACAATTTATCATTGACAACAGAAAGTTTATTTTTATGTGGCTTATCATTTGATGATTTAACTGGGGGGGGGACAACTTACCCCATGATGATGAGAGCCAATCAAGAAACGGGATAGGTTGTCACAAATTATTCATTTAAATTTTAAATTTTAAAAATGTATTGCGGCCTCGCTACGGATATTATTTGAGGGAAACATTTAAGCAGTTTCTAATCTCATCTAGTCACCCGGGATCTATATTGTGTTAGTTGTAAATTATCCAGTATACTCGCCGCTCCTGCAGTCGTTATCACAATAATATTGCTGTGTACCGTCTGGCACGCCGAGACACGACGAACTACATACTAAACGGTCGCGAGACGAGGATGAACTGGAGTTAGAGGGTTTAAGCCTCGTTCGACGTGCCGGGGGCAGACGTAATTCGCGGATTTGTTTTTTACAATATAAAAAAATAAATATGTACACACGTAAATACGAGAAACTCGAGAGGTAGCGTCTCCTCTCTCTCTCTCTCCCTCCTCTCTCTTTCTCTCTCACCTCTCTTCCTCGCTCACCTCTCTTCCTCTCCCTCTCTATCTCCCTCACTCTCTCACCCCTCTGCCTCTCTCTCGCTCTCACCCCTTTCTCTCTGTCACTGTACAAACACATATACTACCTATCCACCTACGTATATAGGTATACACTATAACGGGCGTGGCCCGCAATAAATTCGCGCATATAGTACGAAAATAATAATGTCGTACACTCTTTGTTACGCGACGGGGCGGAACAAAAATACTATTCAAACGAGACGGAAATATCGTAATGCCATACGTACACACTACACCCGCACACGTCTTGTACACGTATTATAATAATATTGTGTATATATATATGTATACTTTTTTTTGTCGCAGACGACTTACTGCAGCTGCGATCGATCGCGATTCGTGGGGCCCGGGCGATCCCGATTCGAATAATAATATTTTATTGTACGCCTGGTGGCGGCTCCGACGTTTATTTCAATCTATTCGCGGTCTCGTCTTCGTGACGATTTGCCGGTTCGCTGGATATAAAGACGACTGTGACGACAATATTATTATTATTATTATTACTATTACTATTATTATTATTATTATCGTTATGATTATATTTCTCGTTATATTATTGTGCGGGGCAGGAGGAGAGAAGAACATTAGTGACATCAGCAGTAGTTATACGTCTTTCTTTATTTTATCATTGTATATAGCACTCAAAAGGCGGAAAACGCATTGACATCCTTCTCTGCATATACGTGTATTATACGTCGTATAAACACCACTATACAACGGCTACTGTCACTGAGAAGAGTTGTATATTTATTTTAAATTACGACTGTTGGTGTAGGTACATAATAATATCATGGTGGTATTGAATATTTCGAGTCAAATCGCGAGTTTCGGTGGTGGTACTCGGTTAGGCTAAGTGACAATAATTTCTCCGACGAATAATGATCTGAAAATGTTCCTCAAGAAATTCGCAATCGGAGCGCGTCGTCGGTAGAAGTGGAGATTTGAACAAAGGACTACAGCGCGGTCCTGTATTATATTATAATATAATCGTATTTCGTTCAAATAATATTATTTTTATATTATAACGATGACTATAACAATATTATATTGTGATTGGACTATACGTCTGACTCGGGAGTCGGCGGTGAAACATTAATTTTCATATTTTGAATGATTATTACCTACGTTATGTGCCGACGAATCGCATTCATATCGGAGAGTTGTTTTTTTTTCTCCGAATATCCATGATTAATAACTATGCATAATATTAAGTCTCTATATATTATTATCGTATTTATTCAAACCCTAATGGAAATGGATTTTTTCCACCTTTCGTTATTTAGATTAAAACCAAACAATACTCTTGCATAATACACAGCTCTGCAGACGTTCGGCGAAAACGAGAGGCAGAAAAACTAACTTCCAGGCTATGATAATATTAATTGTACAATATACGCTGCAACAGTATAGTACGAGGGTAAAGGTACGTCAGTTGAAATAACGATGAATTCATGATTGGGAGTCGCCTCGTGACAAACTTTCAATCTCTATGACCTGTTGTACGAGTGATTTTAAAAAGTATCATTTTCCGTCGTACACATTTAACGAGAAGAACGACGTTGTATTTTTTTCTAATTACACTCTCAGAGTATATATTTTGAACGAACAAATTTTGCTTCGCTTTTGAGCGTTTTAAAATCTTCACTCGTCGCTTCGTGTTAAACTCGTCGATTGTTATAGACCCGCTGTAATTTTATTATTATTTATTATCTCCCATAGGTACTAAGCCACTCATTGCAACTATATGCAACGCTTTCGCGTCTGTCTTGTAGATTTTTTTGTTTTTTTTTTTGTTTCATACAAGTTACGCGGTTGACGGTGGTCGTTTGTTTTCGAACGTTATTTATAACCTCCACCGCAACGCACAAATCATCAAATCAATAACAAGGACGTGCACCAGTATAATATACGGTTTCGTACGAAATAAGTCAAACAATCCGTAGGTAAAATTACAACCGAAATAATTTTGCGTTAAAAAACTTTACTCATCAGTTCGAAACTGAGGTTATTTAAACCAAACGAGGTCAGCTTTAAAAACCTATTTAATTTTTCGTTTAAAAAATGTGCGCACTTAATAGGTAAAAACATATAATTTATTATAGTTATACACATAATATAATTATGCCTAGTTATGAATATAATATCATCTCGGTTGTCATTCCAAATCAAACTGCTTATAAGTATAAACCCGTATATATATTATATATTATATATTACCTATACATAACTAGCTGAATTATTCGGCGTTGCTCGGGAAAAATTTTGATTCTTCAACTCTTTTTGGGAGTAACGCACTGTGGAAGCAATGTCTTTTTAAGTGTGAATTATATTATATTTTAATGTTTAGCCATCTCGACCGGCGTTTTCCGTGAGATTCCTAGCAGTATATCATCAGGTAGAAAATCTACCCGTGGCAGATCGCGGACCCCGTGCTGTTTGTAACTAAGTGTATAATTTCACTCTAAAGTATCAAAGTTATACCAAGTTTGCCCAAGATTAATATAATCAATTAAAACAAAATCCTAACCTAACCAAACAGAACTAAAATCCGATAAATAAAATAAAACAATATAAAACAATGGAAGAATTTGGTCCACCGCAACCGTTGTTCGAACTTGAGACATTCTGTATTAAAATACATAGATGTGTCACTCACTGTCACTGCACCAACAGTCTAATCGACTTAATATTAATAATTATTATTAAAACCAATAGCAACCATATTTATTAATCAAAATTTCCATCGTAAATTTCATAATCCCTGTTTAAGCACCTCCCTGGGTTGGAGTTTACCTTTTTCTAAATTAGCCTATCTTCTTCCCAGAGGTCTAATCTATCTCTGTAAAAAATTTCATCTCAATCGGAACAGCCGTTTAGGAATGCATAAAGAACACACACACACACACAAACATTTGTTTTTATATATTGTAATAAACTATAGACTGACAAAAAATAATAATACAAATCGACTAACATTCCCGATTAACCAATAGCAACCAATATATAATACACTATAATTATTTTAATCTGCAACAATAAACTAATAAATTTTTTTTATTATTTAGTTTATTTTTTTTCCGGACAGATGGCACTACATTTGTATTTTTGACATCGAGATTTCATACTTTTCTGGTGGGTTTTCCTAAATTTTTTTTTCATATTAACCTCGCCCTGATAATTACGAGAACACAATAAAAATAGAATTAGCGAAATTGGTCCAGCCGTTCACGCGTGATGCCATGACAAAGGGAAATAGCGATTTATTTTTATATATAAGAGATAATATGTAGTTCTGCGGGTGATCGATAAAGGTTCGATACGCTTTACGATTTTGGTACCAATGTAACGTTTTTATGCGAACGAAAACTTGTCGATAAATCGACTGCTTACGCACGAAATAGAGAAAAACAGTAAAACTATTGGTTTTATCAGTAAACGTTACAATAAATCCTACTTAAGGTTTCCACCACACCGTATCATTATATTATTATTATTATATAAGGGCAGGATTTATATGCAATATGAAACAGTGAAATATACATTTAATTGTATGGAAATATGGTAAAAATATGAGCACTTAAAATAAGGTAAATTAATATACAAATAAATTATTATTAATAATTTACAAGCTATCATTAAGTGATGAAAGTGAAGCATCTTCTAATTTAAAAATATACCTAGTGAGAAAGCCGATGGTTACTTTTTATGTAGTTATGTTAATTGTTATACCTAATGATATATAATTTTAGCTATTCGTGCTCACAAATAAATCCATAACATTTTTAATAGACTTAAATTGTTTTCGTCAAAGACAAAATAATACTGATTTTATGGAATTTAAATAATCAGCGTAATAATATTGTGATACGGCATCTAACCTTTACATTACTTTAGTTTGAATATACCACAGTATAAGATTTCATTTTTCTTATTAGAAAATGCGATAATTATATCCAATATACTTAAAGTATACAGATAATATAATATAGATAATTATTACCTAGTATCGATATATTATGAACAGTTTTTTATACATTACTAACAACAATTTGAAAAAAAGGTCGTTTGCATGAAAAAACATTCCAATCCTTACACTGATTATATATTATTACACCGAAAACAAAATACAAAAACTGGTGTTGTGATTGAATACTACGGTGTGTTTGCGTATTATGACCGTAAAGTGAAAACAATAATAGTGAAACGCCGAGCGAGTACCGCTCCGGGGTAATAGTACAACAGTAATAAGACAACAGGTTGTCACGGCACTGCGATGAAGTCGCCCTTCTTATCTGCAACCCCCGGGCGTAAACTTATTTCCGTATTATTATTTATTATTATTTTATCCTTTTATTACCGTGATTACTTATTGCTGTGTACCACGCCTGTCGGTCTCCGTTAAGCTATCGTAAACAGCGTCGCCGTACAAAATATAATGACGTATAACGTAAATCTATATCATAATATCATACACCCACATGTTGATTCACCGAGCATTGTCACTTGGACTCGCTCTCCGATTTTTTCTTTGATAATGAATTTATTCAAATTCCGATTTTTCAAATATTCCTAAAGACGATTTTATTCTTGAAAATTTTCTGTACTACCTAAGGAGTGTCCAGTTGCGATATTGTAAACTTCTGTTTTTTTTCAAATGAGAACCCTCCGTTTTTACTGTAAAAAAGGATAATTTTTGTAATAGTAGTGTTTTAGTAATTAAAACATTTATAACAAGGGTAATAGCCTTAAAAGTAGTTTTGCAAGAATAAAACACAGACGTAGTATCGGATCTAGTATTTATTATATTTGGGTTATTTCTAAGGATTAGAAATGTGGATTGATTAAAATTTCTAACATTTTCAAATTATCATAGCCAACCCCTCATCCCCTATAAGGCTCCATATTTTCCAAACCACCTATTATCCTAAGTACACTAAAGTTAAGTAAATCAAAAACTATTCCTTTGAGTATTTATTTCTAAACGTCAACATTTTCAGAAAAATTATCTGCTATATAATATACAGAAAAAAAGAAGATTTGTCGTTTGTATCCTCACAGGACACTCCAAGAGTATAATACAAAAATTTATATAATACCTACTGAAGAATTAGAAATATTATGGACGCTTATTTTTTTTGTATTTTTTGCAATTAACTCATATTATATTAATTATTATTACGGTATCAACAAAATAATAACGTCCTCAACGACACAGTCCAAAATCGGCTTGTAAGGTAATAATATAAAAATCCATTATAAATTGTCACTACACATTTTTTTTTCGAAATCATGGTTAATTCAAAATGTTTTTTATGGTTTATTTTATACTGTACAAGAGAAAATCCCGAAAACTGGTGTTTTTATTTACGTTTTTTTGAGTTTTTAATGATTTTGTACGAATCGTGGACCTACATATAGTACAAAATGTCAAACACAATAATATTTCTAAAAAAAATGTCTACAACTTTCGTGGCTCGTATTACAAATAAAGGTCTTTCGGGGTTTTCGTACTCTTTTCCCCCACCCAGTCGTTGTATTTTTCTTCGCGTAGCCGACATAAATCAAACGCGTTTACTCGTGTATATATATATATGAATTATATTCGTACATAAATGTTATATGTTACATGTTATATGGTACATGGATAATGTGTTGGTTACCTATAGAAAAGTATATTTGATTCGAATTCTTAATTATTGCTAAATCAACACCGATATTTATATGTGTGATAATGTGATTCTTTTTCAACAAAATGATTAAGGCACACTCGCGAGTCACGTTTATCGTAAGACGTAGAGAATCAAATATCACCGACATCACCGATGTTGTTTTATATTAATTAAAAAAATATTATTAACGTCTTTGTTTGTAATAATTATTACAATAGGACAATCTATATGTATGTATTATTAAAGTTTTCCACATTCACTACATAATAGGTCGAGTTCGCCGTGATCTATGCATATTATGTTCGTGTACCTTCTACTCACCCAAACTTTTGAACCCGCTAACCGTAAACGATGTAGTCAGCTAGTTTTTTAAGAAAAAAAATTCCGTTAAAAACTCAGAATATTATTATATCGTTAAAATTTAACTTTTATTTTACCAATCTAAAGTGATTCTAAAAAAAGACGATTTTTATTAAAAACCGTCAGAATAGTGATACTGGGTGTTTCTCATAAGAATGATTGTTAGCCCTTAAAAAATAAAATGACGATAAGAGCATACAAATTCCTTTCACAAAAACGTTTTCACACAGATTTTAAAAACGCCAACAAGCATGACGCATATAATATGTGCACGTAATATTAAACTGTGTTTATTATTAATGTTCATTGTTCCAAGAGTACTGGATCTGCGAACTATAGCAATACATTGTTAAGTGTTTGGCGCCGTGGTATTTAAAGTATATGGTAAATTCGCGTATTCAGCATAACGCCATAATGACTATGGCGTAGTCAAACGAATTGATTTTTAATACAATAGTGTAGGTAATTGGCCTATCATCAAATTTAAAGATGGAAATTTTATTGATTTTGTTTTATCTGTAATTTTCGATACTATATTATATGATTAACGTCAGCCACAGAGCATTTTTAAGTTTTTAAATATCACGCTAGGTACTCACGTATAAATACTAAGTATAGATTTTAAATTAAGATTTTGACCGATTTTCCGGCGAATCGTCATGAGGCAGCCGCACGTGCAGGTTTGGCCCATGGCACGACAATAGAAAATAAAATCAATTGTTTTTGTGCTAACAAATTGTCAAACAAACAATAGACAGGAGGTACTTACTCGGCTGTTTCTAATACCATTTATTATACGATTTACAATATTGTATTTTGGCGAGCCAACGTCATACAGTAAACAATATGACTCGAACACAGGTACTACTACCTGTATACTTAATAAGTCTAGAGTCCGGATTTATTTGCGCTTAAAATCTTGAAAATGAAATGTTTCTATGCTCTATAATTTTATCAAAATAACCTTTTATACGCAAAATAATTTTTTTCATAAAAATGAATTAAATTCTGAAAAAACAAATAAAAGTAGCAGTTTATATTTAGTCATAGCGTGCCCGGTGTGCTCTCTCACGTTTCCACTCCCCTCGAGACTAGACTCGCTTACCTCGAAGCTCAACGACACAGCGCTAAACCAGGGTCCACGTCTCTATTTCAGTCAGCGGCCGACTTATGCGCAGGGGTTCTGAAATAATATACAGCAAGTATGTAGATAATTGACTGGGTATAAGGGGTGACAAACGGGTGTTGCCTGATTGCAGCCTGATGAAAAATGGTCGTCACCGACTACGTTTTTTAACTTGAACAGAGTACGAGCATTCTCCTCGAGTTGATATTCTCAAACTAAACCCCATTATGGCAATATATTCCTAAAACATATTATTTTGAGTAAGATATTCTTTAACCTTGAATTATGATTTTTATGCGCTAATTCGTTAAAATTTTTAGTACCCACCTACCTAATATTTTCTATATAATTCTTTATGAATTCTATGGTATTTTAGATTCTGAGCGGAGCGATGAATGTATTGATTTTATAATGATGTGTGTTTTTTTATTTTTTTAAATTTTTTTTTGTGTCTGTCATCACCTTTTAGGACAGTAAAAATGCTTCAATTTTCTTCAATAGTTCATTTTCTGATAGGAAAGTGAATCTAGTTGGTACTTTGGGGGGTCAAAATTTAAAATTTCCCAGTAGTTTTCAAAAGCGTTTTCTATAAATGTCAATATAATTTTATCTGTTGGGTTAGAAATCTTGAAAATTTAATAGTAGGCTTCTAATATATAGTTTCAAAGGCAGATGAAAAATATTAAAAATCCGTAGTCACAATTTTTATTTATAGGTAATCAAAGTTCAAATTTTGACAAAATACGTAAAAATGACGAAAATGTGTAATTTATTTTGAGTTAGAAATTCATAAAAATTTTTCTTTTTAAATCTAAGATTTGAAAATGTAATACAAGATTCCTCATAAGTTTTCCAAATTTTATCAATAAAAATATGTTTATAAGCAAGTCAAAATAAATTTTTATGAGCATTTTAAGTTATAAACAAATAACTGTAGATGCATGAAAATTTCACTGAATATTTATATAAGCATTTTCTATACACCATCTAATTTTGAATATGTTTTGACTGTTTTTGAGCTTTTTACGGATCATTTCAATTTTAAATTTTTTTAGTTTTTTTTTTGTATAAATACCAATACATTTTTATTTGTTGGGCCAAAAATAAAGAAAATTTAATACAAGGCTCCTGATATATTTTTACAATAGCAATTGAAAAATATTAAAAATACATAGGCACACATTTTTTTTATAAGCATTTAAAGTTCGAATTTTGGCAAAATTCATCAAAATCTCGAAAATTATCAATCATTGTAATTAAACAATTATAAAATGGTCAATTTTTTAACTAAGGATTAAAAATTTAAAATAAAGATTCTAATAAATAGTACATACTGTAAACAAAAAATCTAAAAAATATATAAACAGTTATTTTTTACAGTCATTTTAAGTTCAAATTTGGAAAAAATTACATATTAAAATCAATTTTAACGAGTAAAAATATATATTATAATATTTTTCTAGCATCACTGATAATTTTAGGTTAATAATTAAATAATATGAATAATAGGTATATTAATTCAACTTAGCAACTACCGTAAAATAACAATATCAATATAATTTTAAATATCCTACACTGACATACCGTCTACGCTCAGAATCGTTTTTCGTATACAATGATATTATATCATTGAATTAAAATTTAATACCATCCATTATACAGTGATCTACTTGTAACCTACTGTACAGTAGAGCGACATCCACTTGACCAACTTTTTTAAATTTTAGTTCCCTTGATTGACTTGACGTGTTATCCAATATTATATATGTTTCCAATGTATGATTGTATTAAGATAATAATTTGCATTTGAACCGTTTCTTTTAAAAGTGATTAGGTGGTTTTTTCAATAAATTAACGACGGGATCGTTATAAGACGATAATTAAAGACGGGTAAATTAGGGCAATGAACTTTTAAAAAGTTCCTTACAGAGGTACTAATATTGGTTTATTGCACTTTTTAAATTACCAATATTATATAGTGTATATAATATATATGCATCATACATACATTATATACATCGTATAATATATTTATTTTTCGCCACCCAAGTACTCGTATATTTCTACATTTACCTATCTTACTCCAGAAATAATTTTTTTCAAACTCTTAACATCAAACTATTTGCGATCCAAAGAATAAGCATTTGAGTTACGTTTATAATAATATTATCGTACTCCCATGGCTCGATATTCAGTCAACGCTCAGAACAAATCATTTTTGAGCCAATCCCGCTCATAAAATATATTACAAATATTCAACAGTCAAATGATCCCAAATTGAGAATACATTATGTCAACGGTTAAACAAGTAACAGAATACCAGAACCACTATATAATTAATCAGCGATAACCGCGCTTAGAATATATTATACAGCGAAACCTCTAAACAACGGACACTCTTGGTCACTGAGATTGTTTCCGAAATTTGGAGGTGTCCGCTATTCAGAGGGTTTAAATTGTAGAAAGTTTATAAGTTAGTTCCCAATAAAACTTCCACTAATTGGAGGTGTCTTTTATGTAGAGGTATCCGTTAGGGTAGGTTTCACCGTGCAATGTGCATATTTATTTACTATTTTATTTTTTAATTACTACAGTATTTCTCACTATCACGTTCATCTCGAGAATTCGATCTCATTCGTGTCAAACTGTACAGCATCTCCCGAGGAGACTTGATGACAAGAAAAAAAGTGTAATATACAAAAGTGTCTGCACAAAACCCATCTCCGTCTTTCTAAATTTGTGTCGTCGTGTGAAAGATACTTCAACACGAAAAAAACTCATTTTCAATTTTTTTTTTTATATATTATACATATATACATATACTCGTATAATATGCATATTGAAATACGTAAAACACTTTAGTTTCGCAATATAATATGACACATGTCTAAGATATTTTCTTATCATGTATTAAATCCTATACTTTTTTTCAATTGCATTCACACTTGTAATAATTGTTTGTAAGATATCTAAGCACCTAAGTGTGTAACTGATGTACGTAGCATGTTTTTCTGAAAATGTGCAGTGCTCGTATGAATTTATGATATTAATATCGAAATACGTCAACTGATAATGATATTATAACTTAATTTATTTAGTTAGAGCTAGTTGAGCCTTGAGCAGTAACTGCAGGAAACAATAATCCTCGCACTTAAAACCACGCGCTCGTATACGGTTATACAACGGTACAGATGTCCTATGAAGAAAAAAAATTAAGTTATAATAATACGCAATATTATAGAAATAAATCGGTTTAACGTTCAACGTTTGTATAATATTATCAACACACACATTTTTTCTTCACAAACACACGATACCGTCTTGCTTTACACATAAATCTCCATGTATATCGTTCCGAGTGAATAGCCATCGCTGTGTTTGCCCGCGTGCATGACGTTTACGATGCTCGTCTGTCGGGCGTAATAAGCAAACGAATTTAACGAACGAAAAAATATAAATCGCTCGCACGTACCATTAAATCGAACTATGTATTTCTCGGGCGACCACGCGGTGATGGCTGACTGTGAGAAATGTATTTTTCCGATACAATATTATGATAATGCTATATGCCTATCACGTACGCACGTGCTATTTTTGAGTATATATATATAAAGGAGAACAAATAAAATCTTCTGTCCTGTCATCGGGGTGATATGTTGTAGGGGTGGCACGCTATAGTGATTCTTTCAACGCATATCATCAGCCGCAGTGTGAATGTGCGATGAGCGCGTGGGAATTAAATAATATAATATTGTCATAATTTTTTTAATAATATTTTGTATATTACTCATTCTTTGAAAAATAAATCTCAAGACACAAAACACTTTACTTCTTTAAATAGGTCAAGATGTGGACGGGCGGCCCAGGCAGTGAATATAATATATATAGTAATGCTTCTTCAGGTTTATTCTCCGGTTTTTTTTTTGAGATTTTTTTGTGAATTATATTTTTTCTAAAGTATAATAAATTCAGTTCAATTTACAATGTCTCGAGATGCCCCATTCAGTTTGTTAACATTTTTAACGGTAGAAAATGTATTTATTTTTATTTTTTAACGCGCGTGCCTATATATAAAATAAAAGTGCACACATCATTATAAAACCAATACATCCGCTCCACTCAGAATCAAAAACGTCGATATGTGTCGGTCACAGAACATTTACAATCCATGAGCTCTCAGCGTATAGTATACATTGGTTATCGTATATATTGGAAATAAATATATAAAACTAAAAAGTAGCATTAGAGGTATAACGTGTGGTTTGCAAATATATTATAAACTACCTATATGTACTGAGAAAATCATAAGTTTTAAAATAGAATTGCTCAATTTTTACAAACTTTATTCAAAATTTATAATAATTGGACAAAGTTTGTGACTTTTATAACAGTTATATATTATATAAAATTGTGTTGCAATAATGAAAATCAATCATGAATTCTGAGCTTTCACTTGTCTCTTTTAAAATGCAACTTAAATGTTAAAACGATCAAACGTAATAATTATGTATATTATTATACTAGTTGGACAAATTATCTAAAATACGGTTTGGTTTTATTGATATTCGTTTCTTGTCTGCAAACTGTTAATGATAAAATTTTGGTTAGGTTTTCGTGGTACCTATGTTTTAATATAAGTTTTTATATTTATGACGAAACGCACACTACCAATTTATCGTCAAGTATACCAAGCCCACAGAAAGTAAAGAAACAATATATTTACTATTTACTGTATCAAATATTGTATAATTATACTCACTAGAAGTTATTGAATTCATCATAATATGTTTATGTTTGTATTCTTATATTATAAATTATAGCGGGATTAGTCGTATAAGTATTATGTAGGTATGTGCAGTATATTTATATATTGTGTAAAAGTAATTGGTAATGACAATATGTCAGTTTAAAAAAAAGTAAAAATTTCCTAATTTTTTTTTCATCCGCTCGGTTTTAAACGTCAGAATAATATCGCACCTGCTTAAAATCTAAGAAACAAAAACGTAATGTTAAATCAAAAACTATTTTCAATCCCTTACCTAGTTTAAACAAATATTACCTATTGAAATTGTTTTTGTGCAAAATTGTTACTTGTCGTTAGTTAAACTATCTAGCTGAAATTTTAAATACGCACAGAAATCCTTCAAACAAAAAATTCAAAAAATGTAAAATATGTAATCAAAAAGCATTCAACCGGTGTCGACATTACATATTGTATATTACTTACGGCTTTTTTATGGGTGATTGTGTGGGAACTTACACGGAAATCGGAGACGATTATTAATCGGTCATTGAAATTCGAAACTTTAGTCAGTGTCAGTACACTCAAATACGTGTTTTAGTAATTATAAATAGTAATTCGTCAATTTTCTATATTAAATTCGATTAAACGAGTATTTCACCCCTAAAGGGACTTTCAATCTTCTTTTTTTATATTTGTTTACCGTATACCCGTGCTATAATATCATTATACACTAGTTTTAATATAAACTATTAGCTGGAATTTAAATCGTGTTAGCTTTTACTTTTTAATTAAAACCGACTTAATTTTTCATCATGAGGTACGATTTGCCGCAGATTATACTTTTTCAGTTGCTGTGAAAACGTTCTAACGGTGTTACGCGTTTAATTATTCCGTGTGTATAAAGTTTTAAATGAAAATATTATTTCTTTTGAAATCGTACACAATGAATCCTTTTAGGTATTATTTCAAGACTTCCGTGACCACATAAATTAAGTATAAATAACAATATACTCGCACTGTATAAAATCATTTCTTCGTCAATTTATGATGGATGGTTTTTCTTTTACATATTTCACATCATTGTTAAATGTTGGAAATATGTGCAGAATATTTTACCAATCAAATAATTTCGGTATAAATTTAAAAATTAAATATTGTAATTTGTTATAGTATTAGGTACACTTAACAAAGAATATTATTACAATTCAATCTTTATAGTTTTGAAACTTTTTTTTTCAAAATACAACATACCGCTGTTATCGGATTTCTGATTGGAAAAATAATTTAAATGTTTCAAACATCGATTTGCATACAAAATTGAAAAAATATCAAAGTAATAATCATCATAATTTATTTTTAAATTATTTCAGTTGTACTAAGCTAATATTGGCGAAGTGTATTTATTATCGCTCTTAAAAAAATATACAATGCTTACAAAATATTAAAGCCCGCCGCTCGCTGCAAATCGTGGATCGGGTTTTATTATTATTGAGTAGGTACACAATGTTTTTTTTGATAGCGTTTTATAGCATTCGAGTTAAAAGTTAAAATCGATTTCGAGGTGTGTTTGGCACAGGAAGGAGACATAAGAAACATAGAAGATCGAGCGTATAAAATCGATTAACTTTATCATAATATTATAGACTTGACGACGAATATATTATTTGTATTTTTCAGTCCCGCGCAACAGTCATCCGTTATATATTATACCATTTTCGTACTTTTACGCCGTTGTAAACCGTGTACAATTTAATAATGAAGTTTTTGTACACGTACAATCGTAACACCCACTGCACATACAAGAAGTACAACCCTTTAGTGAAAATAAAACAGTATTATTGCAAATCACGCGACATGTGTTGCTGCAATTTGCAAATAATGTAATATTATGTTTCCGGTACGGCGCTCAGAGAAGTTTTAACAAGCTCGCAAAACTATATTACGATATAAACAATATACACGAAGGACAATAATAATAATTACAGTTGTTAATAACGACGATGATTATTATTATTATTATTATTATCGTTATCATTATTATTCTGCAACATATTAAACTGCAATCGTTGTCGAAGTTTGTTATTCGAAACAACTAAAACGCAATTAACGCCATATCGACGTGCTGCACACGCACAGACTTAGCAGGGTCGATTATATAATAACTATAATTGTCTCGAGTCCCTTTTGACTGTCGTCTGTTGCAGTTTTCGACATACGAAATACGTATTACGTAGCAGACTCCAACGTTCAACGGCTCAACGTAGGTAATCATTTACTGAGGTTGCGATATAGTATTTATGAGCAAAACTTTTAAATTGAAACAACATTTTAATTATTGCTTATTTAAACGTTTTTGTAAAGCTGGTTAAGCTATGTTAGTTTATATTATATTATTACCATGCACATTAGGTGGACGTCGAAAGATCGATGACTTTATCTCCTAGAACGAGCAGATAGTTCAATTAATATTTTTAATTAAAAATATATACTTAAACTCCAAGGCCGTTCGATTTAAAATAGGTTGTCTACAACAAAAAAAAAAGCGAAAAGATGCGTGAATACAACTTGTGTGTTATTTATTTTTTTTAGTTTATACAGCTAGGTATCATCTAAGAAGTCTCAACACATTATAATAATATTATAAATTATGATGTGGATGGTGGTTACCTATATAATTTTCTCTCCACAAAAAAACATAATTCTCAACTTTTCACTTCGCCTATGCCCTATTATAGGTAGAGCGCGGATTTGTATGCACAAAATACTAAAAAAATATTAACATTTACCATATAATATTATGCCGTCTGCAAAGTCGTAAAAATATTCAAGAAAAACAATTTTAATTGGGTACCTAATATGGTAAAAAGTTGCACATTTTTTATTTGATGATAATTATTAATTATTAAAATATGAGGTACCTAGGTATTAAAATAATTTAAAACAAATTAAACAACTTATCACTATTTACTATTTAGTTCCTAAGAAATGTATTTTTGAATTTTCTATACTTCACAAAATATTATTTTATACCTGTATATATTTTTTTTTAATTTTCGATTCATTATGCTATATATTTTGAATTTTTTTCAAAATATAAACAAATATGTAATAATCAGTATGTGTATCAATATGTAATATGCAGTAATATGCAAAATAAAATTGCTATAGGTTTCAATCTATTATGACTCGTAGAGATCATCACTGACGGTAATCCAAAAATGCGAAAAGGAAAAAATATACAATTGCATAAAAACCCGTGGTCTACGATCTACCAATAAGTATAATTATATTGTAAACATATCAAGACATAAAGTATCTAATAATATTGTATACCGTATTCTATATTATAATCATAAAACTTTGACGAGCTATTATTTTGATTTGATGACGTTTGTCGCATGAAATACCTAAATGATTAATAATATGATATCGCTGAGTACTCGAATCGGATTGTAGAGTATAGGTAATGGTTTCATTCACGTTTGGCCCATTATGACTAAATTATTATGATGCTGTATTAACTAGTATAATATGTGCGGTACAACATGCATGATACATAATATTGTAACGTACGAACATAAAATTCGATTATTGAATTATTATAATTTAAATTCATGTGCGATGTTAATTAAGAGAACAATGGAACGCTCTCCACGCATTACATAGAGATATACATGATACATGTATGATATATGTATTAATAATTTGATTAAAATTTTTAAAAAAAATGTAATTTTTCTTAAACGACCAATCGATGAATCTAGTCAATCTAATAGTAAATAGATGGTTAGATACATATTATTGTAATAATTATTTTTATGTTATACACTGCAGAAGTGGGGACCTATGTTTTTCCGTGGTAACATGGTCACTAGCTGTGACGCATGTCGTATAGGTATAACGATACGTTTCATAAGTTTTGTGACTACGCAGCCATTTACACGTCACTTTATTTCGTATTATTATTATTATTGTCGGCGGCGTCGTCGTCATCGGATAGGCACGTCAATGTCCGTGTTCGTTCGATTTTCCGCGTCAATAAATTTCGCAGTTATAAACAGTGATAGTAATTTGACGTCAAACAGAGCTATAATAACGCTGTAACTGGATCGGACCTTTTATTTCGTCGAGACTGATACATCGGCACGATCGATAAACGACTATAATGTAATATACCTACGCGCGGAACGACTGAAAAATATTAAATGAAACTTAATAAAATATGTGATCTACCAAAATATTATACCATGACGAGTTTGAAATACGCGGCTGTTGAACGCGTATCAAGGAAAATAGTATTGTTTATTTTTTATCTTTACAATTTATTTATTTATTTTACAATTAACTGGTTTTACATTGCTTTTTCATTCTATACATATACTATTTTAAATTGTTAAATAAAATATATTATATCTGTGAGCATAACACTATAGTAGGCTTGTATACTGTCTTAATTGAAAGTATGAGCTGTCGGAAAAAATCGATTAAGAACATAAAGGCGTTTAGAAGAAAAAAAGAGTTTCAAGAGACACACAATATCTGTATATCAACTTCCAAGAAGTGAATTTATGAATATATTTTACGTCCATAACTTTCTATGGACTTAAACTATAATGCTATTCGTGCATTACTTCGGCGAGATTAACTTAGTTCAGAAAACTCTCAGTATAGAAAAAAAGGTTTATTTTTGAATAAATATACAAACAGAATTTAATATAAGATATGTAGACCTAGCAACGTAGCTTAGCATAAAAAATAATGCTGTTTTCCTGGAGTGGAACACACCCAAACCAAAGTGCATCGAGCGTCGTCAATTCCAAAATATATCATATTATAATACTTGAATATTATTCTAATTATAATTGTTTAGTATTTTTGTGGCACTAGTTCGTCTATGATTCCATTGAACTCTCCAGTTTTAAATAACGAGTTTACAATGATAATATTATTATATTTATTAATATATATATATATTGTGGTCGCACGGGCTATACGATGACATTTGTAGTTGAGACATAATCAAAACAGAACCGTGTCACGCCTAATCCGCTTGCTTGGGCAAAGTTGTTTAAGTTTAGTTAAGTGATTCGGATTTATATCGTATGCATAATGTAATGTTATAAATATAATATATTATTTACATTCAATTTATACGAGTATCTGTAAGAATATACGTGATAGATACTGTAAACCCATGCAGAAACTATTCTTAGTTGGTGGATGTCGTTTCTCATGATTATAGGGTTCGGGACTTGTTGCACTAAAAATAATCGAAATAAGCAGTCAAAATTGTCAAAATATGCTTAAGCATTTTTAAACTATCTTGAAATAAAACAACTTGATTTTTGAAAATACTGGCACAATTATTGGCAAATAGATTAAGAAATATAACGAATAACGTGATAATATGCGAACACGTATCTACTGATTTTAATTCCTTCGTACAATCTATAGAATCTAGATGTCAATTAGTTTTATCACAGAGAACCTCATAAAATCATACGTACCTACGTACCATATGCGCAAATAAGGGGAGATTTAGGGGCCAAGCCTTTACCAACAATTTTAACAGCCGTCCCAACCATTTTCTAAATTGTTTTTCAGCTTATTCAATATTATAATAATACGGCTTCAGATTTCTCAAATCTCAAACGCTATTAACACCAATGCTATCTACCCAAACATAATATTTTTCAAGAAATATTTTTGAATGTCATCCAATTATGATTTTTCCCGATAATTAAACGGACATATTATTAAAAATTTAAAAAAAAGGAATATCGACAAATATGATAAGCATTGCTCAAATATGCACTTTCCTAAATTATGACGAAAGACGAAATAACCAAAAATATGGAAATTCAAACTTTGTATTTAGTTTTGTCAATTCATAAGGCAAATATATAACTTACACAAAAAAAACATGCGAATGCAAGAAATCCCGAACCCTGCTCATGACACAGGCATTGAATGACATGGATGAACAATGCTCTTGGATAACTTTGGAATTATCCGCAATTTTCTTCTTACGATGCCATAAATGAATGCTCGCACAAATATTATTAACATATTATATAGGCCATATGAATAATAATATAGGAGCATATTTTTCTTAAATATTGTTGTGTAAGCCACCCTTCAAATTACCAAGCTAGTGTTTGTTCATAATAATATTATAATATATTTTATTTTTCAAGGACAAGTCATTATATTTTAGACCTCGAGTATCATGAACTACCGTCACGACCAATTCGTGGGTGTGCAGAATATTTCTTTAATAATTTATTATTAAACGGTTAATATGGAACACAATTATGTAAAACTGGTGAACTTCATACACGCTTGGATTTTCGAGGCTTTATAAAAATTACTTTCTGCTCTTAATACGCCCATTACGCGTTATAACCTACGGCGGTGTCACAGCGATAAAAATAAATAAATAAATAAATAATTAAAATAATATTAATTTGTTAGCCACGTAGCTTTTTGGCACATTTAAGCCTACTACTTGTGGACTATAAAAAATATAAAAGTG
This sequence comes from Nasonovia ribisnigri, assembly GCA_027563435.1. Taxonomy (NCBI): domain Eukaryota; kingdom Metazoa; phylum Arthropoda; class Insecta; order Hemiptera; family Aphididae; genus Nasonovia; species Nasonovia ribisnigri. The sequence continues at coordinate 177,024 of JANEHU010004950.1, forward strand.
AGTTGTTGATTTGCATTGCGCTCGCGTATCACACGTCTGGAGGACACAGATTTTCTCGTCTTAAACTGCTCTTATAATATACTCTGCAGATCACTTTTGTACGAACAACGTGCCGGTATTATGGACAGTCGTCATCCACAGGTACAAACAATATTGATATTTAAATTTAAACATTTGACGCGCGTTCGTGATATACCGAGTCGGTCATAATAATTTAATATTATGTATCGCGCCCCCACGACCTTATAAAAAAGTGACGACGGCGGTGAATTCATATACCTACAAGAGCCGGGTTGGGTGCAGGTTTGTCGTGGAATTTTCGTTTTTCACTCCAAGAGCTTATTATATTTTACACCACGCAGCCCTATAGTCACCTACGTACGACTTGCGATATTTCATCGGTCGGCCGTCACTTTTGCGGCGTGTACACGCGTATAAATAATGCACCCTATTAGACGTGTGTATAGTGGACGTAGATATGTATAATATACTTAGCTGCTGTGCTGTACATAAAGCGTCTTTCCCCTCCCCCACCCGGTAAAAAAGTATTATTTATCGCGTTTTTCTGGCGACCGAGCAACACATTACACGCTCATATTATATTCACATATGATATATTATATATATGTACACGACAACACGCGCGCGTACACGCATATTAATACCTGTTGCATAATGGATCAACCACACATGCCCACGCGATAACGCGGTCGATAACTACGACGATTTAATAAACGGCGTGAACTCATAAACCACCAACCTTTGCGCGAATGTAAATAATATATTATTTTCTTGCGATCCGTGGGGGGGGGGGGGCGTAATTTTTGGCGAGTTTATTGTGTAATTGAATTTTAGAAGACTGCACACGCCGAGTGGTTGCATGATAATATTATTATCATTATATATTATCAGAAACGACAGAAACCGATATCTTGCCAGGCGACATGCGTGACAACTGACAACCCGGCACAATATTGCTCTCCGTACGCATTTCTCGACATCATACTATTATAATATTGGCGCAAACTCACAAATATTATTATTTGCGTCCAGGTCCATAATTTTCATAATGTAGGAACCTATAATATTATACGCTTCCAATATTATATCACACTCGTGATTTTTTGATTTTAAAATCCATTCGGTTGAATTATTCTCAAATTGTGTTTGAATAATAGACATTTTTCGTAAATATTTATGAATGTAGAGCTAATTACCAGGACAGCTGCCGATGCTGTTTTTATTAGTATTGGCCGAAGTTTATTAACAATTATTACCTGTATAGTATATAACATCTAAACCATAAAATTATACTTCATAATATAATTTCATTGGAAAATTTAATACATATTAATATGAACCCTATGCAAATATAGCAATTATCGTTCGGCTAACACTCCTTATAATCGAGGTGTGCAAACACACGGTACCCATTAATTACTTGGATAACTGCCCGTATTTTTGTGTCGTTGATTAATTAACATATGTCTTGTTTGTTATTGTTTGTGAATTAGTTATATTTTAAAATATCGTTGAATTATTACACGTCATAAAGTAAAAAATATTTGTTATTAATTTTTTACTAATACACGTCCGTTCTAAGTATTCTAATTTTATTCATTTTTGTATTGGGGATTTTTTCATCCGGACTTTTTCCAATTACCAGACTTTATTGTATATAGATACTTCGAATGGAGCTATATAATATTTTATTATCTATTGTCTTTAGACGAACAAATTACGATTGCAGTGGTACAAAATAAAATCCAATAAGACGCCCTCAAAAACTGAAATCGAAAATATTTTAAAATTAACATTTTAATAATTTTACGATAGTTGACGTTTGGAAATGGGCGTCTCAATCGCTGCAAGTGCTTAAAAACTCAAAATATATAGGGACCACAAAGATTTCATCACAGATTCCATCAAACATTTTTATCATCTGTAAAGGTAAATCGTTCTGTCAGTTAATTTGTGGCGTTTCCACCACATAATTTGGGTAATAATTGATTATTTATTGATGAGACCATTTATACGAAGTTATAAGATTAGATTGAGCCATAGTTTTTCATACTAAAAAAATGTCAAAACTATGTTTACTATTGAAATTATGGGAAATATTATACAAACACCACAATCAAAAATTACGTAATTTCATAAATAATTGGCATAGATGCTATCGATATATTTATATAATATAGTTATATTATGTTTTTATAGGTAGCCAACATGATTCCCAAATAAACAAAAAAAAAACTGATGTCCTTAAAAACTTATAATTCAGGGAGAATATTAAGTATTAACACTATAAAATATAATATATTGAGGAACTATTCTTTTTCTTAAATCATATGATTTTGGAGAAATTTCATAATATTGTACTATCGTCTAAACGATAACAATGAAGTGAATGCGACTATTGTGGGGTTAAAAAACTGGAAAACCCAGGATTTGATATGATGTATTATCAGCTGAACTTATAAAATATTGGCCAAAAAACTACTCCAGTTTATTAAGTTATATAATAGAATATCGGCTTCGTTTACCAGTTAGTTGTAACGAAGCCGTCGCATAAAAAAGAGACAAGCAGATGGAGATTGGAGTAAAAATTATAAAGGTGTCTTCTCCTAAAATCAGCTTACAAAATTTGTCTAGAATACAGTATCGAAATGTCTCATAACATATTTTGTAATATTTTGCAGGATGCTTGAAGGAAAAATAAATGTTTAAGAAATGTTTGTACCAATATCTATTGTGAGTTCCATCGATGAGCTCAGTAAATTAATTGTATACAACAGGGATTATAACATACTATGAAAATATTAGTACCTACACATACTATAATTATGCAACGCACATTGTGCATTGATAATATTTTGTGTTCTTTTCCCAAAACGATAATAATATTATATAGTGAGATTATGGATTAATAAAAAAAAAAATAGACTACTTGGTCATAGATGGAGAGAATGAATTGATATTTTGAGTGCTCCGTACGATCTATAAAAACTGTCTAAACTATCTAAAACAATAAAAACATCACGAATGGCGTTTATAAGTTTATTACATTTTGGAGTTTACGTACACCAAAATGCCTATAAGTCCATAGGTAATAAAAAATAAGATCTCTGGAGGATCGTGTACATAACATGAACATATCTTCCGAACACATACATATACTACACAAAGATGTACATTTAAAACGGTAGATTCGTATTAACTCAATTTTGGTGATATTGAAAATGGTCCAAAACTCTTATATTAAAAGTTATGGCTCATAAAGCTATATTTTTGTAAAAGATTCTGATATTTTTCTATTTTTATTTTTTATTTTAGTAGTTTTTAAATTTTTATACTTATATACTTGACAGCGGCCAGCTATAATATTTTCACAATCATAATATTATATTTTAAAACGGAATGTTTTTTTAAAAAAATGTTAAGTATTTGTATAGTACCTATATGTATGATGTTGAATACATTGGATCAATATAGTTTCTTATTTATAGGCATTCCAAGTTTAGATAAGGGAAGTGAAAAGTGGCATATTGTAGTGTAAACTTTAAAAGCTCGTAAATACATATTTTTCAACCTCACGAAAATTGACAGAGTGCTTTCAAATAGTTGATTCTATATAATATATTATATAATGTACCTAAATATTATATACGTATATTATGCCCATACCTAGCTGTAACATTATGACTTGTGTTTGTACATATCGTTTTATATATTGTTGTGACGCAGTAACGATGGCTCGGAGATGTATGGCACGCTTAATTTCCGCGTAAATGTAATAATAACAATACAACGTATACGTTTTATGCGAACCCGAAGAGCACTTTGAAATTATTACTTTTACAGCGACGACGACGACGGCGACGACGTATTATTGATCACTAGGGAACCCTTCAAAGCAATATTTATAATTTACTCACATTTAATAATTTAAAACGATGACGTGTATATAGATGTCATTAGCGACTAAAAGCTTTCCAATGCTCCGCTGCTTTCGGTTCACGCCTTGATTATAATGAGTATAAATAATATATTATGTAAATATAACAACACCGCGAAAATAAGATTATAAACTCGTGCGCGAGTGATTTCGACAGTGACTCGACTGCACAATATGCACCCACTCCGATTGAACACACCACATCGTCTGGCAGGTTCAGTGCGTCTTATTATTGTTATTGAATTGTCTTCCTCTCTTGCCGTAGCTGCTCTCTACAAGTCTTGGCCAATACCTTCGATTTCACACCACCTATCAGTTTCTTTCCGATTTACTGTGCCCAGCCCTCGTTCTACTCCGCCTGTCCGTCTATCGGAATGACACGTGGTCATTTTCCTTGAGATAACCATTGAAATACTGTTATTCTCAGTAGTTCACTTTTTTTTTACGCAAAATATGAACTACCAACTTCCTATTGGCCATAGCTGTATCAAGAAATACTGGTCCACATATTATTCTCCAAAATTTGTTTTCAAAAGTCATCAACTTTCTTTTCGTTATGCTTGTCGTTGTTCTGCAGGCCTCACACAGACTCATCTATTACGTTCGATTTGGTCTTATTATAACAACATATAATATGATTTTTGTTCAATAGAAAACATTTAAAAATTAAAGAATTTTGATGTCGCATACAATGTTATCTCAACTTTGTTCAATTAGATTTTTATTAGTGCGTTTCTTCCATGCTCAAACCAGTTAACTATATTCATTTTCTATAGTGAAACAAAAATATGTTAGCATTGCTTTGTATAAGCTTTTCTTGCATATTCTGTTGTCGTATAGTACCATATGCTTTCTTGAAATCTGCCAATAGTAATTGCCAGTTGCCACATATTTTGTTGATGTTCATAATATGACATCGATATGTTAGATGATCTACAAATGTACCCAATGATCGATAATTTTTCTATCGTTGATTCCTCGTTCTGAAACCACACAGATACTCCTTCATACATTCTTTCACATTTAATTCAAACATGGATTAATCAATAGTAATCGTTTTATATTCCAAATTAACGAACTGCCGTCATACATAATATCGTATAATGTATTTAACATTTTTTAAAATTAATTCGGATTTTTAATCGAATACATATTGAAGTTGGTAATAGGCACTTTTGACAACAGCCAGACCTCGGACGTAATTAAATTAAATATTATGAAACGTGAATTAAATTTTATAACATAATGATTTCCCTAATTGGCCTCTCAACTCTTAATTTAATTTTACACCGGTCTGTAATACTCTTATAATGCGGTCGATGTCGACTCACATTTATTATTAACCATTTTTTACTTTACTTTTGCCACGAAAACTGCGGTTCAATACTATAAGTGCGTCAAAATAAGTATATTTAATTATACTGTTAAATGAGAAATTCGTTTTAATTAAATCATATAGTTTCACGTTATCTGAGATGCGAATATAATATTAGCGTTAAGAATAAAAATTAAATGATTATTTGTAATAACTGTGACATTAGTAAAGGTTTGACACACCTACCTACTATTTTGGTACGAACAATTTTTAAGACTACCATATTGTAATAGGTATAACAAAAAAAACCATTAATTCGGTGCAAATAGATATGAAAGAATAGGTTAAGTTTATTTTTTTTCAAATCGTCGAATAGTTCTAAGCACTAAACTAAAACAAAAATGTCTGAAAAATGTATATGTATCCATAGTTTATTTTGTTATGTAATAATATTATGAATTACCACTTTTTTTTTATTATTATTTATTTATAACAATCTACACAAACAAGGTATAATGAGTAAGTGTGGTGATTATTTTACAATGACATTAATACGTACTATATAGAGTAGGGAGGCTCCCATTAGTGCCACGTGACAACAATTAGGTTTTTTTTCCTTTTTTAGTTTTTAGATTTTAGATTTTCATTAGTTAATTAGTAATTTCATTTTTTTTTTTAAGTGTTGAGCAGGTCTCTTGGCCATTGATTTTTTAACCTTCAAGGGATGAGTCAGACAGAGGACTTTTAATTAGTAGATTTGAATGAGCGTGAAGCTTTGAGTGGAATTGTATGTAATGGGATTTGGTTAACCTGGCGTTGAGGGTTGGTATATTCAGGTCTTTGTGGAGATTTTTTTTGGTTACATACCAAGGGGCAGAGGTTATTAATCGTAGGCATATGAATTATTATTATTATTATTATTATTGGTATGCTTGAAAGGTTTTAGATTTTGACGGCTTTGTCGGTCCCCAAAATTGCATGCCGTAAAACCAATCCGGGCGAATTATCGATTTGTAAATCGCAAGTTTGTTGGCAAGAGAAAGTTTCGAATTTAAGAGGGGTTTTAGAAGATGCAGTCTATAGTTCACTGGTTTACGTTTTTGTTTTAGATGCGAGCTCCAGTTTGTTGAATGTTAGTCCAAGGTACTTTACTTCGTTTGATGAAAGAATTACCTTGTTGTTAAACATGACAGTTGGTCAATCAGATTTGAGCATTGTAAAAGCTACATGAGTAGACTTGTTTTTATTGATTTTTATGAACTACCACTTAAAAATCTATAGCCAATGCAACTTTTTTTTATTATTATTTTAAGGAAAATTATAGTATTATAATAATATTATTTTAAGGACAATAAAATTATAATATTAAGTATAATAACATATTTTATAATTTTTTTTATTATTATTTTATCTACAATCTATACAGTTTTGCATAATAAGTAGGTTTGATAAAAGACAGAAAAATATAATTAACAGTGAGTCTTGACACTAGGGAGGTTACCCAGTAACCCAAATATGTTTATTTATCAAATCCAAGGATACCGCTTCGACCATCTGTGGCCGGCCACCTACACCTCAATGTACCCAGATTGCCTATACACTGCACCGGCAAACCGATAAAATATAATATTATTATTAATTATTATAATCTTGTTAATACAATATGTTTATAAGAAATATATATAACGACCAAAAATCAGTGGAGGATTTTTGTATTAGTTTATTCTTATTTGTATTTAAACTATAAATACACTGTATTTCTAATGAAAAAATAAATGTTTGAAAAGAAAAATCAAGAATTGATGGAAAGTTATTTTGGAATCAAAACTTTCAATGAGCCAAAAAGTAAATTAATTAAAAACTATTTACTCCAAATTGTGTAATGTGTTTATCTCCGTCCAACTGTCTCACCTTCAAGGCTTCAAAGGTTATATAAGTTTAGGTCTAACACTATCATTAGTAAGCAAAAAAATATTTTTAAAGTGTAAAGTTCTTTAAGACAATCTATATGAAAAATATGTAATAATATTATTATTATTTATTAGACATTTAGATCTATCTATATATTATTTAACAAGCGTCATTCGAAAGATCAAAGAACACTTTCTCGTCACATTATTAACTTCGATAGGTAATTTTTTCTGCGTCATTGTTCGTTTGAACAGAAATTTAATAAAAAAATAATAAACATTTATATTACCTAATTTTATTCGAGTTAAATTTTGACGCCATCATATTTTTTAGGTCCTGAAATAAAAAAACTTCGGAAACATTACCACACCTCTGCTGTACGCGTGTGATCTAGTTAAGTCTTACGTCGCTGTTCTGCGTCTCTAAACGGATAAAATGTATAATATAATACATTATTATCATGATAATATTAGAGCATGCAAATATTTGACGTATATTAAAAAAGACGTGATTAAAACGTGTGATACCATCACGACTAATCAATCGTATTTAATATTAAACTTCCAGAGACTTTTCCGTATTTTATTTTTCGTTTCTCGGCCCGTAAGTAGATCAAAACGTCAAGTCGATATTATTATATCGGATAAAAAATCTGTTTTTTTCGTCGGCGGATTTATTATTCGTCGGCGGGATTTTTTGTTGTTTTGAAATCCAGCAGTTCGTTATTAATTAGTCTTCCTCTCCGTATTCCGCGTCGGGTCAATATCTAATAATAATATAACAACAACAGCCGAATAGAATTATACTACGCGGTCGCGTCGTAACACACATATATCAATTTAAAGCCTGTCGATGTCGGTGGCGTTTTGGGACCTCGGGACATGGCGTATTATATAGCGTAGTATAATATTATTATATATCCGATTTCTCGAGCGCTCGAGCCCGCCTACTGCAACAGCAGCTGGGGACGACGCAAAGACGAGCACAATAAATCTTGATATTGCAATAATAATAATAATAATAATGATAACATGTAAAAGTCGAATTTCGATATGGAATGGCGTATTGTTGTAGTACAATATTATTATATAATAATAGTATGTACACAAAAATAGAGAATCTTTAAAATAAATTGCGATATATATAGATAGTGACGTATAGATACTATTATTGTATCTTTATAATTAATATATTATGTAATCAGTTCAAACTTATATTTTTTTTTTTTTATTATTATTGAGGAATAAACAATCTGTACTTTTTAGCACAAATGCACAATATGTATATGATGACAGAATAAAACTCATTCAATAAAATAAATAAAATTATTATAAATATTATTACCTACCTATTAATAAAAAACGGAAATATTGAATAAAGTACCTAATAGGTACCTATAAACTTAATAATGTAAACTGTTAATTATAAAACACATTAGAATCAGTTACGAAAATACGAGGTGTGCAAAGTGTACATTCAAACATCTTATATATAGACCTAAAAATCCGCGTGTGTAAAGATTAATTGTATACAGTCGTGGGCTGTGCCATGTGGACATTTTAATTTAAGGGGCCTCGCTATGGCTTTTATTTAAGGGACGGCAATATTAAGAAATTTTTATCTTCGTCATCACCACCCGAAATCTATGTGTTAGTTGTTGTTTGTAAATATTATTATTATAGTGTGAATACCTACCGACGAATGCCACTTTCGTACGCGCGTGTGCATGTCAATAACTCATTAATAATATAAAATTCACTTTACGAGTTTTACGGCAACTTACTTTTTGTTTTGACAAAATGAAAGTAATTTCTGATTTTACATCTAAAAAATACTTGAAATCAGTAGAAAAGTGCGTCTATTGATTGCACAGAAGACTTTTCAATTTTTAGTTTTAATTACGATTATGATTTGATAAAATTTTCAAGTTTTCAATATTATAGTTCAAATTTAATATAAAAAAATGTGATCAAAATGGTCCATACGATCTATATCGATTTTTCTGTGGAATTAATATTAAACGACGTTAATTTTGTCAAAACTTTAGGTATTTTGAACCAAAATTGACGGTAGTAGCAAGACCTTTTGTAGAAGTCAAATAAAGAAAAGGAAAATAAATCATATATTATTATTAAAATATAATATTACTTAAGTATTGTAATCATTTAACATATCCTAACTGGTTACTTGTTGGCAGCGGTATTGTTTATACCAGGGATGGTACCTCATCCGGCCCGTGAGCTACATTTTCAAATTCACTTTATAAACAAAATAAATTATAATTAAAATGTATGTTTTGAATGACCCTTTTTTTTTGCTTTCTATGTTGGAAGTATTTAAAAGAAAAGTATATGAGACAGAAAAAAATTCCACCTTCTGGCAGTGCAGCTAGTAAAAAAGAATGGCCTCATTACGCAGTTTACAGTTTTTAGATGATGTAGTAATATGTAAAAAACGGTAAATGTCATTTAAAAAAACTTTATGATTATTTTGTTTAAATTGTTTATAATATATTTCATAGCACTACGGATAGTATTCCTAGTACTTGCGAAGAGTTTGATACAGATGAACCACCAAAACGGAAAAAAAGTATACAGTATGTGTTATAAAAATTATTATCTATATTAATTGCATTTATTTTATAAATTAGAATTATTAATGGAAGATCACATGTCAATTGTAATTGACGAGTTAAAAAATAGCAGACCAATTTCTCCAACTCCCCCAAAACCTGAACAAATAAATGAGGATAGAGATTTTTGTTCATATTTGACAAGACTTATGGCAGGTCTACCAAGAAATGCTAAACTCAGATTACAACATACATTCATTAACATGGTATTTGAACAAATTGAATAGAAAAAATTTAAAATGCCTACCAAAAAAAAAAATTATGTGATTTAATTTTGTTTTACTATGATTTAAATTTAGTTTAAGGGAGTTCCTTATTTATTTTGTTTTTTATATCTAAAGTTGAAACTGTTTTATTTAATTTAAAATACCTACCTAAAAGTAATTTTTATTTTATTTTGTATTTTTGTTTTCCTATGATATTAATTAAAGGGAGTTCCTAATTGTATTTTATTTGTCATACCTAAAGTAGTAAAGTTGAAAATGTTTTATTTTATTGTTAGATAATATTATAATCATTATACCTATTATTAACAAGACATTTTCATACAAATAAGATTCAGGCAGTAGACTCTCTGCTTAAATCTTATTACAATTTACATTATAAGCATAATATTTTTAAATCAGTAATATCAATAATAATATTATACATAGTTGTATTGAAACGGTACGGCTCCTTCGTTGGAAAAATACTCAGTTAATTTATTTCTAATATCTTTTGCATTTTGATCATAAAAATTGGAACTCATTTGTGAAACAGGCATTAAACCTGGAACTTGACTTCTTCTTTGGTGACTAATAACTTCATCATTAACTTAATAGTTATGACTGTTATGAGATAATAATCCTGGAATTAAATGTAAGTTAATAAATAAATACTCACATATATAAATATTATATGTATAATTAAAGTACCATAGTCTGTCTCCTTATTTTTTATAAAGTTATGAAGTACTAGTGTAACTTTAATTATGGCATTAACAGTCTCTTCGCTAGCAATTATAGCTTGTCTATATATTCTCCACCTTGATGCTAATATCCCAAAACAATTTTCAATACATCTTCTAGCTCTGCTGAGTCTAAAAGGCATTAATATATCAGAACTACTCATATGGGGTATTTATTGTAGTACAGCATTTTACCTGTAATTAAATATTTTTATGTTAATTGAATGATTGTACATCATTGATGTAAGTACAAAGTAGGGGGAATACTTCATCAGCAACTATAAAGTAAGGTATAATTCCTGAACTCTCACTTATAGGAGAAGGTTCAGGAAATCCTAGACCATTGTTTAAAATTTGTTTGCCTAATTCACAGGATTTTAAAACACCACCATCACTGCACCTATACCAGGCATGCCGATATTAACATAAGTAAAATTATAGTTGGCATCACATAATGCCAAAAGTATGGTGCTATGGCTTCCTATATAATTATAATTGGTTGAGCCACTATTAGGAAGTGCCTATAAAATAAAAGCATTACCTAGTATAAAGGTGTAATTTAATTTTTAATAGAATAAGTTTCACTTGAACTTAAGTAAACCTACTTGATGTATAACATGTTTGCCATCTAGAGCACCGACACAATGAGGCATTTGCCATTTGCTTTCAAACTCTTTTGAAATTTTCATCCATCCATTTGTGTTTTGTTCAATTAACATCTAATTCAAAAATAAAGTTTATACTTTAATAAAAACTCATAAATAGAGTTTTAAAAAATCTTTATTCTTTTAAATAAATAATTTATTACTTTGTCTTTTAATATGTCCCATATAGCAATACAACATTCTACAATTATTTTAGATACTGTCGATTTACCCATTCGAAAAGCATAAGTAATATCTGTCATACTTTCACCTGTAGCTAAATATCTATAAAAAGAATAATGTAAAATGTTAAACTTTTATTTCTAATGATAATTGAAAATTTTAAACAAAGTTCCACATAAGTAAATTATTCTGTAATCAAAAAATAAAAATGTTTGTTTATGCATAGATATTATTATGTATTAACTGACATTTGATTTTATTATTATTATAACTAATATAACTTATTTATTAATATTATAAACCTTAACGTAGCCCCTAAAATTTCACCAGCAGAAAGAACGTCGTGACTAAAACTTTCACGCACCAATCTTGGACCGATCAATTGGGCAAGTTCTTCAAAAGTTGTGGGAGACATCCGTGTAAAATTAAAATACAACAAAGAGTGAACTAGACGTCGTTCTTTTATTAATGTGTTGTAATGACTATAAATGCAACGTTCTTTAAAAACGGGTCTTACGTGCCATCTTCTAGGACTAAACAAAATAATAACAAGTGGAGATAATTATTTCTAGACTTCCAGTATTGATCTCACTAATGATATGACCCCATAAGTTAGATATTAAGAGATATAAGTTATTTTATATTTACAAAAAAGTACAAGAAGGACCTCGGTAATCGTGGGGCAGGCCAGACCGACACTGATTATTAAGGTAAAATTGAATATGAAATGTAAAACTAAATTATATAATATTACCTAGACGAACAAAGTTTATAAGAATCAATAAGATACATATATGAAACTATTAGGATTTTTCGACTGTGAACTTCAATATTATATTCATACACACTGCGTTTATATTCTTCTTCATTGTAGTTTCGTTTCATTTTAAAATGTATTCAAAATAAGAAAAAAAACTCACAAATTAGATATTACAGACTAAATATGAAAATACATCTATCACTACTCAGCCACTGCACACAATACTGACAGTCATGATAAAATAAACAATATTTTATCATGCTGACAGTTATCAACAAAGAACAACTGATTAATGACATAATGATTATTTATTATGTTAAATTAATAGTGATTTTTAAATGAATATAAATATATAAATATAATATAAATATTAGTATAAGTTGTATAATATTGTATATGTATAATACGAAGTTGATTATTTTAAAAATACCCGCGACAATTTGATAACCATGGTACCGATACCACGGTAGAATTTATGGTTACCATATTGGTATCGTCCTGATTCGGAACGTCCCCGAAGAACGAATTGAATTCACAATTCCCACGACACGACACGGGCAGTTGTGAACCCGCCTTTAAGTTTATAAACTAGTGTTAGTTAGTTAGCAGTGTATAGGTCTAACACGATGTAATCAAACGATCAAAAGTTGAATTTATTCAAGCGGCATCGTTTGGTAACTGTGGTATCGAGTGATTATTTTACACGACACTGTGCAACCCGGCTCAACTGATAGCATTATCTATTGTGTGGTAACTGGTAGCAAATCAGTGTAGAACCCGATCCCACAACTCTTGGCAATATTGACATAATATTGTATTGTTGTGTTATACCAGTAGTGGTTACGTTTACGTGACGTCGGTGACAACGTTTATTTTCATTGTTTTGTTTACACTTTAGTACTTTACACCACGGCCATGGTTTAATTTTATAGCGCCCACGCTATTTGTTACTGTTGTAGTAGTATACTATTATCGTCGCTATTGAAGTTTGTTATTCGGAAGTCGACCGGATGAGGACCGTTGTTGATCCGATTAGACGTTCGTTCAGAAGTCGAGATTAATTTAGTATAACTCCACTCTCCAGTCGCTAACGGTCTATCGTAGCTCACCACATACATACTACGAGCGAATATTTTTCAGTCAGAGCTCGAGGTCTCAATCTTCTGGAAAAAGTACTCCGCATCGAACAAGTTGTAAGAACTTCGTTTATAGGTAATATCTTTAGAGGAAAAATCAGCCATGTACAACACTAGGAGTTCAGGTACGGAAAATCGATTTTTGTTACTCATTTTCTTTTTATATTTTGTTACCCTAGGGACAGACACGCTACTTTGTTTTAAGGGCCAGGGGTTGTGACCGTATCAATCATACGACATTGTTGTTTCTAGTCCCGAATGTAATGTTTCCATGACTTAGTTCATGCACTAATTAATACTTGTTTATATGATCCTCAGCACCTCTGCTAAAATATGAAGTAAAAGACATTTAATTACATATCTACGCAATAATAATTTACCATACCTATATAATAAAAAAAAATCATATTAATTTATCTAAAAATTTTCATTTTAATTCATCAACTACCTAAACAAATATACTAAATTGAATAACCTAAATACATTTTTTTAACATGCAGAGTAAACTCTTAATATGTTATAATTTTGTTTGATCCAGTTTTAAACTGAAAACCTTTTTTTTTTTAAATAGTAGGTAGGTAATATTATTATCTACTCTTTTATTTCAATATATTTTATTTAGGCGCCTATCTAAAGAATGTCATTGAATTAGAAATGCTTTTTTAATATTTTCAAGCTTGAATGAATAATGGTAGTCGGTAACCAAATACTTATACAATGAAAAAAATCTCCCCTGTTGGCAAACCTAATGTTATATTATTATTTTTAAGCATCGACCATTGACAAGGTTAATATTCTGAAGTAAAAAATACTTGATATTATATTTTGTATATCCAACATACCTGTAGTTTGTAATTTTAATAAATGATTAGCTAGGTACATCTTGTATTAAAATAATATACTGTAAAATGGGGTGAATAGGAAGAAATGTAGAAAAAAATATCATTAACTATTATAGATATTAACTTGAATTATCAACTTTTTGTGAATGTAACAATTTTAGTTTTTCACAAATGTCGATTGGCTCCCTTTGATAGTACTCGTTATCGATAAGATTTATTGTGTCTTCGATAATCGCACGCTTCTGTGTTACAAAAAAAACCTTTTCAGATTCTGATAGACTATAAATTATATTTGTAAGTATGTAACTATTCTGGTTTATTTTTTTAATATTGAATTTTCATCAATTATGTTCATTGTAAATGAATTATGTAATTAACTTAATTTTGACTCACTAAGTTAACAGTACTAAGTAATAACCAACCAAAAATAAAACATATTTTTTCTATGATTAATATAGTTGATTAAACAAAACAGGTATGTAAAAACACATTACAGTAACTATATACTGAAAATAATATTATCATATTACTATTTATAATGTAGGATAAGTAAATTGTGAATTTAATAAATATTGTATAAACAATATACAGAGTTATTGAAATTAATAATAGAATTATGATGGGATTATTTTCTTCCAGCAATTTGGTTCAGAAGTGGTTCTCTTAAAGAGTCTAAAAATTGATAACTAAATGAATGAGTGCAAAACTAGTCACCACTTCCGCCTAGTCTAAGGTCCAATAATGTATAATTATTGAGTAAAATATGATGATTGTTAAATTAAAGCTGAGTAAAATAAGTCTATAGGTACCATAAAAATTGTTGAAGACCCTATGTTTTTGAAATTCTTTTTCTATAATTTATACAAAAATTGGTGAACAGACTTATAATATAGGAGCTAATAATGATGATTTAATTGAATTGTAATACTTCTTAATTTATTATTGTTATTTTTTAGGTGGCGGTAATCACGGTAATCAGTATATCAGAAAAATTGAAACTTTCAGACAACAGCAACAGCAAACAATGCCTAACGCGGCAAATAGTGTAACAACAGTAAGCTTTTAAAATTAGTTTCATTATTATTATTATTATTTATTTTATTACCTATTTAATATTAAGCACCTACCTATACTTAGTGATATACATAATACATACAATTTTAGTCTTGTTGAGATGTATACATGTACTTATTATAAATTCAAATGTTCCTATTTTTACTTAGTTAATATTGAACACATTATTAGTTCTAAAATACCTAAGTAAATGGTCAAATTTTAAATTTCTAGGTTTATCATTTGTAAGGGCCCCTGTGTTATTCATTGACTCTAGTGTCTTGCAATTTCATAAAATATAATTATCACATTTTTACATCTATAAAGTAGGTACTAATAATTGCATAAATATTAACTATTTAATATTTATAGGTATGTAAAAAAAATCTTGCATAATTGAATAATTGTGATTATTGAAATAAATTTATACTTATCGAAAAATATTCACTTCAGTAAATCAAATTATAATGACTAAACAAATAATTCGAGAGATAGTCAGTACCTAACCATAATATTATTGAGAACTTTTATTTATTCAAATAATAGGTAATTTATACACATTTACTCACCCTATTACTATTTATTTAATTTAAATATTCTAAGTGCTCACTGATATAAAATGTATAAAGTTTTTATTAATATAATAAGTGACACTTGTTTTTTCCACTATTTATACATTTGTTTTTTGTTTTTTTGCTTCAAAAATATTTATGATGATAATAATATTAATATTATTTATTTTATTATATTTAATATAGTAACCATATTGCTTTTATTTTTAGAAAACAACTACTCCAATAAAAAATCAAATTCAACAACAACCCATGCCCGCTTTGCATGATGCACCATCACAATCAACATGTCCTAAACCAGCTGTTGAAACTCAAATACTGACAGCCTCAGTTACTCAAACGTCACCAGTAAAAGATTTTGAGGTATAAGCTATGCTTTTACATTTAACTATTGCAATGGTCACATACTCATATTTATATAATATATACATCAAATCACTATTCTTAAAAACTTACTAACAAATTTATTTACCATTGCCTTGAGCAATATTACATTTTTTTATAGTGAATACTAATTAGTTAATTACATTTTTATGTATTTAAAATTAAAGGCTTATGTAATATGACACCAAACTATTAATATTTGTATTGATTTAAAAACTAATTAGTATAACATTGCAAAGAAACATGTCTATATATTCTGACAGATTTAAGTTTCCCACATATTTTAAAATTACAGTACATCTATTTCAGAGTCATAGTGCAGATTTGATCAATCCATATCACTTTTGGATTAAAGATTGCAAATATTATTCATGGGGCGTCTCGCATAAACGTGAGACAGCTAAGCTTAAAATTTGTTGCGGTGATGTAAATTCAGTTTGGTTGAAGCTATTACCTGTTGCCAATAATACTTATTATTTTTTTATAAATATAAAAGCCCCAATATAATTACCTAATATTTATTGATTAAACTATTCAAAAAGAAAAATTAATTTTTATACTTTTAGTTGCATTAAACTATTAATTAAGCTTAATTTAAAAATTTTTATTTATTGTGATTGGCAACTTGTAAACCCAACCATTAATTTGATGGTATTTATCATATTATCTGACAAGTAGGATTCTATATATGCACAAATGTTGTGTTTATTTACAGTCCAAGTCGGTGATATTTTGTCATCATTTGTGATGGATTGTGTCATAGCTTTTTTGGTAACTACATAGACCTTGGCAGATCAAACACTGTCCTCTTATAATAATAATAATAATAATTATTATAGTTAATACAATTAAAATATTATTATTATTATTATTATTATTTATACTAAACTATTTTGATGTATTATCTGCTAAAGTATATATGTGCCTTGCGCTAACTGAAAATACTTCTTCGCCGCGTTTTTAAAAATTGCTTATGTTGTCTCATTGTCTATATAGAATAAACGGATAAAACTTGAAAATGAAAGATCAATTAGCGAGAAACCAGAAGTAAAATGGCCCGTCAAACGAAGTATGCAATTTCATTTAAATTAAGTTATTGTCATATGTATGAATTTATTATTTTAAATTTATAAATTTATTTTTATGTAAGAAATTAATAAGAAAGAAAGAAAAAAGCGCCTGAATGCTCGAATGCGTCGTTTGGTATCTCCCAAAAGTCCATTAATGGTATTTTCTGAGTTGTTCAAAGATGTACCAATTCAATTACAAGAGCACACAGTAAATAATATTACAGGTTACACTGCTACAATTGAGGTAAGATAAATGTTGAGATATAATTGATTTAGCAGGCTTTATTTTATTTCTTGCGTATTATTATAATAATTAACAATGTTTACTTTGAAAACAATGTAGATTGATGGTCAGACGTATACTGCAAATCACTTTTCCAAGACTCAAGCCAAACAAAAGGCATGTGAAAATTTCTTGCGCATTATGTTGGCTAAAAAAATAAGTGAGCGATCTGGTAGGTTAAAAATGTTAAAATAATTTACTTTTAATGGTAATCGAAAAGAAAATACTTATATATAATTGTACATTTTAAAATACTCACTTTAAAATTAAAATATTATATAAAGCCCATACTATTACCTAGATAATAATCTTACATTTAAATTGTATAAGAATCAATCACTCAAATTTTTAAACTAAAGTGATCTGCTGAGCATAAAATTTTAAAGTTTTTTTAAATATGTATTTTTTTATTTAAAATGTCTTAAATTTTCATATATTATTTATTATCTTTATGACTGTAAGAGTTTTTGTGGACGCACAGTATATTATTCACTGTTTCCACTTCATGAATAAATCGATTTCATATACAAGTTGTTATACTATTTCCAATCAGACATCAGGATTATAATATAATAAATAAATATTAAATATGTTTGACAATTAAAAGTATCCAATGATACTTTAACTTAGGGTTGTCTTAATTACCTTTCACTAAATATAAATAATTGTAGTGCTATGACTTTTTCTCGTCTAGATAATGTTATTACTAGAGGTCGGATTTATATTCTCTTAAAATCCTTAAAATATGATGTTTTTATGTCACATAAAATAGGCAATATATTCTCTTAATATTCTTTTAAAATACCAGATATATGATGTTTTATGTCTTTAAATATGCAAAATATTCTTTTAAAATAAAAAAATTAAAAGTTTAAATTTATTTTTTATTAATTTGGTTTTAAATATATTTAATTTAATTAATTTTACAATAACAATTAATAACTATATATTGTTCCATGATATATATTCTGTGACGCGACGGACGACTAGTAGACGACGAGAATAGTCGTGACAGCTAACGAAATAACCGATGTGCTATCGCAATCGATAAGGAATACAATATGGAGATTAATTTTTATTAAAACCCAGAAATAAATCATTTAGTGAACATTGTATTTATCAAAGTGCTGATATACGTGAAATATGTTCATTATATGCCGATGTTAGAAAAATATTCTCAAATATTCTCTAACGTGTTAAATATTCTCTAACCCCTATAATATGCTTTTTTATGCAAAATAAATTTTTTCCTGTGAATTCTGTGTTTCATGAATCATAAAGATTTCTCACTCCCATTTAACTGCATAGACTAGAAACAAATATGTAAAATCATAAAAATCCGACCTCTAGTTATTACTTATAATTATAAAATGTATAATTGTATTACATATTAATACATTAGTTAAAAAATCATTTAAGATGTTAGGATTCATAAACAGGAGTACGATTAATTTTGAAAATATTAACTCATTTAAAACATATTATTAAATTTCACTATTATATTTGCCAAATTAAGATTCTACTTACTGTACTATTATTACTAAAGGGTACTGATTTATAAATAATTAAATAAATATTTATATAGCAATATTATACAGTACAATAATATGTTCATGCCTATTTATCAATATTATAATAATATAATAATTATCACTCAAATTTTTATTTGTTAGATTCTGAGTATTGATTTTCTGAGCAATGATGTGTGTTTTATTATAATTTTTTTTTTATTTTTGTCTGCATACACGATAAGAAGTTGAAATAATGCTACGATTTTCAACTTTAAGAATTTATTGTCCTAGGTTCTTTTTAATATAGCTCATATAGAATAATATACTTAAAATACTATCATATTTTTAATTAGAAAAAAAAGAAGAATATCCCACAGAAACAGAGATTGAAGATGGAGAAAATAGTACTGTGCCAAAACCTAAAGGACCCCCACAGGAGGATTTCCCATGGCCACATTTTGCTTCATTAGCTATGCATAACTTAATACATCAATGGGAACTACAGCCTCTTTCAAAAGCTATTAATTTACAAGAGGAACAACCAAATGTCATAAAACCACCATCAAAGGTAAAGGCGAGTAATCATTTATTTACTATTTACAATTTATTCTAAATTAACAGTAGTTAATACAAATTAATTGATTTTGAATTTTCTGGAATTGAAAGGTGTATGTTAAATTTAGAAATTTTAATCAGTCAGCTGTTAAGGATTGAATTTAAACAAAAATATTTAGTATCTTCTATCTTATTCCCTTTATTACCCAACATAATATCAATTTCAATACAAATTTAAGGTCATATATTATACATATTTTATGTTAGCTTTGATTTTTTAGTTGATATAAATAACAAGTACACCACACCTTATTATAGTTTAATAAAATAAGCCCTCTTATTTTAGGCTGGTGCCATGAGAAAGTTTCCCGAAGACCCAAAAAACTGCAATCCAGTACAGTTAATAAATCAAATGAAGCCTGGTGTCAAATTTATGGAAATTGTTATTAGTTCAAAAACGCCATCAGTTTTCCAAGTGGAATGTGAAATAGACAACATTCCATTCACTGGACAAGGTAATATTTTTGTAACAATATTATATTACTGTTTTACTTGTTGAACTTATTTTTAATTGTAAATAGATTTAGAATTTCATTTAATATAAGCTGATAGTCAGTGTTGGGTAATTTACTTTTGAAAATTAATACAATTATGTTACTCATTACATTAATTATTTTTATTTAAACTACATTTGTGTTATCCGGCTTTAATTTTATCACGTTACTTTATTTTTTCATTGAAAAAGTAGGGCAAATAAAGTTATTTTTTTAAAAAATAATTACAAAATTAGTCCATAACGAATAATAAGTAGTAAGTACATTATTAATGACTTAATGTAATACATGAACAAAATGTATATGTGTATTAATTCCTGGGATCTTTAGTAATATTGTTGATTATTATTTATTATTTATTATAAAAACTTTCAGAATCGTAAATTCAATTTTTTAATTTTTCATAACTTATTTTAATAACGTGGAAAATAATACTTTACTCCATAGAAATTACTTTTAAAATGTAATATTGTTACAATTGCCTTAATTTAAATAAAATATTATGAAATTACATCAGTAATACTGCAAAAGTAATTACATTACAATAATTTGTAATTTGTGTTATGTTACTACCCAACACTGCTGATAGTATGATAGGTATATGGTTTTTAATTTTTTATATAGTCATTTTACAATATAAAAATAAAATAAATGGAATTTTCAGTCAATACCGTCTTAGATGTGGAGGTTAGCTTCACAAATAAATAAATAAAAAACCCAATACTAATTTTAATTTTGCCAAAAATAAGTTTATTCACGTAAAACATAAATAAATCATAATCAATATTGTTTATTTATTATACTATATTACACTATATTTATATTTTATAGGATCAACTAAAAAGGCAGCTAAGAAAGAATGTTGTATTGCAGCAATCAAATATTTTTGGCAATTTGATTTCCATGCTATAGATGATTTAGTCACTAAAAAATGAATATATTTATAATAATATATGTTTGTGTACTAGACAACTTTTTTAGTCAACTATATTTATTTTGTTTTCATAACGTTTAAGGATACTTAGAGGTTATTATTGTACGGACATAGTATTAATTGTAATATTTATATTTGTTTCAATTATATATATATATATCAAATAATATAATTGATTAGAATGCCCAGATAGTTAATTAAACCTAAAATAGATAGGTTATACTTGTATTGTATATTTATATACTGGCAATTAATACACTTAAAAAAAATTCAACTTAACATAACTTTTTTTATAGAAATACTTTTAACATAAATCATTTTCTTTCTGCAAAATTATAAACCCAGAACTACCACTGCGCTTATAGAAAAAATTGGCCAGGATCACTCAATTGCTCACGCTGTTTAATCTTTGGTGGAAGAGGGTGATGGGGAATTATCCAGTACTCTGGACAGTATCTCAAGGTGAGAGGAAATTTCCAAACACCAATAAGTTTTAACAATTAGTTTATCAAATAATTTGGTTCTCAATAATAAGTTACAAAAATATTTTATTTTTATTATTAATTACTAATTAAAAATTGGCTATTTAGTATTATTGTGTAGTTCATTAATATTTCACCTTTGAGTAGAATATATCATATTTAATAAGTATAAATGTTTGTATTTTGCAAATTAATATTTAGTATGACGTATATTTCTTAAATAATATTGTTTTTTTTTTTCATTTAATTGAGTATACCTATTATTCCATTATAATTTTAAACACATTGTCTTAATTCTTAAGGTTTCTCTTGTTGAGAACTTATGTTTTATTATTAATATGTTTCTATAATATCATATTAACATGGTACTTACTACTAAAAAAGTTGGAAATCACTGGTACCTATACCTACATAATAATAATATGGTATCTTACAAAAGCTTAACGACTAGAAAACTGCTGCTGCAAAGTTACCATGCAATAACACATAATATATGCGAATATGCTGTATCATTACAATATATATAGTTTAATTAATAATATTATAATATCTAATTTATAATATGTCTGATAGTTTAGTGTGTATGTGTGGTGCTCCAGATTAAGGGGCGCAAGTATAATATTGATACCCAACAAGCTTAGTATCGTTAACTATTATAATATATAAGCAAAATGTTATATTTTTTTTTTTATTGAATTCAAATATTTAATACTTTTACATACAATTTAACAATAGAACAATTTCTTATTCAAGCACAATGCATAGGTATGGATAATATTTATCTATAACCATGGTTAAATTAATGAGAGGTGTGTCGTTAAGTTTAAAAATATTTAATTATTAATGATAAGTCTAAGAAAGTAAAATAGTAATAATTCATACAAAAGAGTAATGAGTACCTATTTTCTTTGGTCAATTTTCAATATTTTGCATATTCTTTTTATTATTATTATAAATAAAGACTTCGACAACTAGGGTCCTTAGAAGAAAGTTTTACATGTGTTTTATAAAAATAATAAAGCTTTTAAAAGTATATATTCACATTCATATTTAAACTTTAAATATTTATTTACATTTATTTACAATAGATTTATGAGTTTAGTGGTGTTGAAAAAATATAGTTAACGTCTATACTTCACTCCCGCTTGACATAAAATATATGTATAATATTACAAAAATCATAATCAAGTAAGAAAATTAAATAACAATTCCAAACTTTTGAAGCATAGTTAAATATATTAGCCAAATCAAATTATTATAAAAAATATTAGCTGTACAATAAATTTGTACATTTGGTTCAAAATATATGGTATAAATACACATTATAATAATTTTATAGGTCACATTAGGTCAAACTTCAGATTTAGGCAGATTGGATACATTATTGTTGTCAGTTATATTCCTTTTATGCTGTTTTTCTTCTTGTAGTCTGTTTTTTGAATGAATTTCTCCCAATTTTTGTGAGATTGTTTTAGAAAAACCACCAATGTTGGCAATTTCATCATATAAATTTACAGAGAAATGCAATATATTAGTACCAAACTCTTTGTCCATGTTCTTTTACATTTTTCTCTAGAAGCATCTGCAGTTTCTTTTTATTTTGAACCATCATGATTTTAGTACCAGATTTAATATTTGTTAACTGGAGCCTTTTTACCTAAAACAAAATGATTATATTATTACTTAGAACAAAACCAATAAAATTATTTGTAAGTATTTTATTAAATATTAATAGCCGCACCAGAGATTCATCCCGGCAGACTGCATCGCTGCCCAACTGTTCGACCAAAACGTCGCCCATTTCACTGTCGATGACCTCTTCGTTCTTGTACTTCGGTAGATCGTATGTATCGGACCCGCGAGCAAACGCGCCGGCGACTGCTGCACTAGTCCGCCCGCGGGATCGGCGCAGTGAGAACGTATAGAGTGGCCTTTGCTTTGTGCACCTCGCAATCACGTACATCACTCCCTTATTGCGTCTTGTCTGGTGTTTTTTTTGTTTTATTTTTATTTACCTATATTATTTTTCTGTTTATTCACTTCCCGTTTATTTCGTTCAACAATATTTCTAAATTGTATAAAGTCTAATGACATTTTTTGATTTGATTTTCAACTAGGTGTTATTAAATTCAATTAGTTTAACACTTTCGACTTTCGATACTCAGATTAAAAATAAAATTTTCCACAAAAACAAAATATTGTTTAATTGATAAATTAAATTGAGTTTATTAATCTTCTGAACTCCAATAAAAATTACTTGTCGATCCATCTTGAGTCATAACTCATTTATATGCCTATGAATTATGATAGTATGATGAATCCCAAATCTCAATATCCCATGTTGTCATAAACATAATACGTACTATAAAAATACTCAATTGATAGGTATATTGTTTTACGGTTGCCGAATTACTCAGATTGTATATTTGTATACCTATGTATTGTATAGTCCACGTCCTTGCTAGTCGCTGATGCAATAATGAAATCATGTAATCATCGTTCATCGATGAGAATATAGTCGAGTGTCTATGGATTTTTGTTTTACTTTTTTCCTATGATCAAATACTATAATATTTGCTATAATTTATTAAAATTAAAAGTATCTTAATAAATCGATATCCAAGATGCCATTAAAATATTCAATTTACTGTCGACGTATAATCCACGTCGTATATCTACGAACACTAAGAAATTAGGTAATATATTTTATTTATTTAGCACGTCATGTAAAATAAAATATTATTATTATTATTTGTTAGTTTATTACAAATCATTTTTGAGCTGAATATTGAACAAGTAAAGAATACTTTTATTTTGTATTCGGAATACGTATTCGAATAAATGAGTATTAAAGTATTCGGATACTATTGTATTATTATAGAATTTATTTTTTTCCCCTCTAATGTTTGTCAGTTTTGTACGAAATGGTTGGAAATTAACTTTGGTCAATCATATATTTCATTCAAAGAGAACAACTATTTCTTGTAACTTATAATGTGCCCGGTTTTTTACAGAAAAATTTGTTTTGTCACAAATAGAAACTATTTTTGAATGAATAAAAAAAAATACAAAAAAAAATATTTAGAACACGTTTAGAATATTTTTTTCAAAAAGTATTTAAAATAGTATTCGAATAAAAAAAAGTAGTTTAATACTTTTATTTAAATACATTTATTCGAATACTTTAAAAGACTGACATTATGATTATTAGGTATAAATAATAGTGGGTTAGTTATGGGTGTAATGGCAGGGGATAGATTCCTCCAACATTTTTTTATGTTATAAACTATAATGTAATGAAACAACCGAAGCTGTGTCAGCTGTCCATAAGAATCAAAAACATAACCCTTGATGTTTAAGAAGTAATTGTAAATTTGTAAACTATATAAAATTGAATATATTGTTTTATAAATAGTGTTGGTTAATGGTTTATATATTCAGTGTCGGGTTGGCTGATAATTAGGCTCCAGGCCCAGTAATTTTTAATGGACCCCGACACCCCATAACAAACTTTAAAAATAAATTTAACTATCACTTACCTAATATTGCAATAAAATATTTATTATTTTTTTAACTCAAAATAATTTACAACTTTAAAATAGTTTATTACCTATGTTTATTAAAACAAAAAATTATAACCTACATACCTACTCTTTTACTATTTGTATTTATAAAATAGAAAAAAAAATCCAGCAACATAAATAACATAAGGACCTAAGCCTCCTCGAAAAGGCCGATGAGGGCAAGAGCGACACTATTTATATTAATTAATAATTACTAATAAATAATAATAATTTATTATGTACTTAGCTATTGAAAAAATGTTATGTTTAAAATGTTCAATATAAATTATAATTATAAATTATTTTACAATGTAAAGTGAAGTATTAAAAAAAAATACATAGACCCACAACTGACCACCTGGCGTTTACCTAACAGGACGCTTACCCTCCTCTCATCACCCAAAGTCATAATTATGCCACTGATCATGATGTATTTCTCATAATACAATATTGTGTTTGACATTTTTTTTCTTCTAGAATATATTTTAGGAGTTTGTTGTAATTTTATTTTATTAAATTGAATAAACATAAACTAATATTATTATTTATTATCTATTTAAGTAGGTAATATACATATAACTAAATGTAGCCTAAGTTTTTATATTTTTTCAGACATGTAAATTAACAAGCAAACTCAAATACATATGAAAAAGATGATATTATAGTTAATGAAGATCTTCAAAAATAATTTGTTGGCATATGTATTTTAAATAATTTCATTCCAATCTATAAATTATGAGTGTTATCAATAATTCCAGATCACTATTAAAATCTATAGATGCTTTAAACGGTGAAACCAGTAAATCGTCTATCATAATTAAGAATATAACTCTTAATACAAATAAAACTGAAAATTTAAACAAAATATATGAAACTGTAGATGAACCAACTGATGCAATAGACTATTATAGTTTTTCTCCAAATATAAATGAAATGTATTATTCAGATTCTGAAGGATCAAAATTGTTAATTTTACCTCCACGTAATTCATTTGTAAATAACATGCCATCTGTCTTACATCCGCCTTCTAGTTCTGATTCTGATATTGATTATTGTAAATTAATGAATAACAAACCCTTAGCAACCAGTAGTCCATTAAGTAAACTTCAAAATAACATTAAAAATAAATATTACTGGAAAAAAACTTCGAAAAAATTATCAATTAAACTCAAAATTTCTAATGATGATATTAAATCAAAATCAAGTCAAGTTAAAAAATGTTATAAGAATTCTGATAAGACTATTTCTTCATATACAGCATGTTGTACTGATATTTCTAATTTATTAAATAAAACTGCCTCTCCAATATTTAACAATTTGTTAATAGCTGAAAATCAAGAAAATACTGACAAACATACAAAAGATTCAACTTTTAGTAATATAAAACAAGTTTCTCAGAAAAGTTTGAATGACGTGACAAACATATTATGTACAAATCAATCTCAAATAAATGTACAGAAGTCTAGTTTCACAACAAATACAACGTTGAATGAAAAAAGTAAAAACAATGCATTTCAATTAAATTTGCCATCTGATAAAACAGTAAATTCAAATCCGAATGAATCAAATAAGGTAGATCTATTGCATTCATTGAAAAATGGAAAGAGTTCATTGAAAAACAAAATTGAAGAAAATCAAACACTTTATAAGAATACGTCAATAATATCAGCTATTAACTCACAGATGACTTATAATATTAATAAACATACATCATTTGATGAAAACTTTCTGAATAACACAGATTTATCAGACATTTTTCAAATGGAATTGAGCTTGAAAATGTTTTCTGGAAATATTGTACCATACTTGAATAGTATGAAGCATGAGATACTACAAATAATGAACAAATGCATGTATAGACCCAATGAACAAATAATTAAAAGATCAAAACATGTTAATGATATTATAAAAAATATTCATAATATTATGAAAGCAAATATATACAACTGTATAGACTCTTTATCAAATAAAAAAGATTATTCAACTATACCTATTGTAGGTGTTGATCTGAATAATTTAAATGTATTAAACAATAAGTTGGAATGTATAAATAAAAAATTGGAACAAGTTAAATTATTTGGAAATATATTGAATGATCAAGAAGATAAAACTACAGATCAGTTTTATGAGCAGAATGATTTTTTGGAATTTAAGTCTCGTGACGATTTAAAATTGTTTGAACCTGCAACCGATAATACCGATGCTGTAATTTCATCAACTAAAACTGCAGCACTTGATTCATTTAGTTGTATGAGAGAATTAAATAAATCAAATTCTTTGCTACACCCTAATAATGATTGCGTTGATATGAATGAATCATCTCAGAAACAGTTTTTAGAAAACCGTAGTTTAATATGTATAAATGATTTGCCAACAAATGAAATTTCAAAAACCATGGCACAAGATTTAAGTTTTTTATCTTATAACGAACCCTTTCTTGATGAACGGGCACCTATAAACAATAATCTTTCTAGCCAATTTGAAGGTGTTAACTATAATGATAATCCGGTAGGAAAAAGTCGTTACTGGTTAAGAAAACACCCGAAATCGACTGAACATTATTTTTCACCTTTTATGAAAACTCTTTCCAAAACTCCAAAAAAATCATGTATTAAATCAAAATACAATGATATGTTTATTTGTAACGGCACTGGTAATAAAAAAGTTATTCATCAGTATAAACTTAAATCAGTGTTAAAAGCTAATTC
Source organism: Nasonovia ribisnigri (assembly GCA_027563435.1). Classification (NCBI taxonomy): domain Eukaryota; kingdom Metazoa; phylum Arthropoda; class Insecta; order Hemiptera; family Aphididae; genus Nasonovia; species Nasonovia ribisnigri. The sequence continues at coordinate 205,020 of JANEHU010004950.1, forward strand.
AGATGAATTAATAAAAATAATTTGTCCAGAAAGTAAATATAAAAAGTTTAATAATGATAATCAAAGTACTACTGTTTTTGATATTTCAAATCTAAAACCAAAAAAAATTGAAAAACCTTGTCGTTGTGGAATATTCCCGTCTCAAGTTCCTCCTTCTTGGGATGATTCATTGCATACATCTTTACATAAAAATTTACATAAACTCCAGTTCAAGAGCCAAGTTCCTATAAACGTAGCAAGTAAAATTAATGTCGATGGATTTATTTTTAACATAATTAAGGTTACAGAAAATTGTGATGATTTAAAACTTAGACTTACATTGAAGAATATACAAGATTTTATACATTTAGAAATTGATTTTTCTAAAAAAAGTATAAATAATTTAAACCGTACAATATTTTTAGCAGTAGATCCTAAGTTCAAAATTATTGGATATTTAGAAATAGAGCCGTTAACAAATGCATGTATTTATCAAAATAGTCAGCTTTCAAAAAACTTAGTTGCAGTGAAATTTGGCATATCAAAATTATGGGTTATGGTTAAGTATAGGAATAATGGAGTAGCAACAAAATTGTTAAAGCAATTTTGTGATGAAGAAAATTTACAAACAAATGATATTGCTTTTGCATTTCATGGAAATCACGGAATTTCCTTTATTAAAAAGCACTTTGCAAATAATTCTGTTTTAATTTATTAAAATTAAAGTTTTTTACTATACCTTTATTATATTTTTGCCTATATTTTGTTATTATTTTTTTTTTAATCACCTTTGTTATTTACATAAAATTAAGCATATTAAATTATAACAATATTTTTTATATCATTATATATATATAGCCACATAGATTACTGTTTTAAAATAAATAATTGTCAACTTTTGTTTTGTCTGAAAAACATTAACTTAATGAGCAAAATAATATAGATACTTGAATGAATAATTTGAATTTACCTTATAAAATCCAAAATGTTTGAATAACTACCTACTTAAAAATATTGTGGTCATGTGCGGAGCCCTCTAGCCGTGTACAACAACAATGTCCATGAATATCAAATCGGTATGCACAAGAACTTTCACCGATAATTGAGGCTAATAAATACTTCATCTATTAAAATTTGAAGGTTGGTCTATCTTTATAAAATTATTCATAGACCTATAAGCTTATTAAAAATTGTATATTTTGATTGAAAAAATCATAATTTTACATGAATATACTTTATTTTATTATATTCTTCTTTAACTTCATTGTAATAGTTCTAACTTTAAACGCTTCTACAAAAAATAATAAGATTTTTTAGAATTTGTTGGGTGCTGTTAAACAAGTATTTGAGTTTATGATACTTATTAAAATTTCAGTACTTAGTATCTATAGATATCAAGAGTTAAAAATCCTATTCATAATAAAATAATAGTAGGTATCTTTGTCTAGCTCTTCACTCAGAATCATTTTTTTTTTTCAAGCAATGATTTATCACTTGTTTCATATACTTTAAAATAATCCAAGGTGCTTACACCTTATTGGTACCTATAATAATATAATAGTACAATACCCGTCGGCCGTCAGCCACCTGCAGTCGGCAGTCACCACCATTATTTTATACGATTTTAGTATTATACAAATATACGAATAATTACCTATACCAGTTTTGAACAATTATTTATTTTATTTCAATTTATAATTAACTAATATTATATGATTATTCATATGGGAATCAGTTTGATACTCTATGGTTAAATGGACACAGATAATTAACTAACAATTATTGAAATTAATATATATGATAATTAATTAATAAAATAATCTTTATAACAGTTTATAGGCCTGACTCATAGAATAAAGATTAGGCCTGACTGTTCTCAGTACACAAAAATATCTCAATTGAAATCTAAAAGTACAAATTTAAGTTTTAAAGCTTAGGTGTAACGCTATACAAAATTATATAAACATATATATATATTAGTTAAAAGAAAGATACAATCTGTTCCTGGAGGGCACAATAAGAATATGTGCTAATTTACAGTGATATATCAAAACATAGAAATACTTGCCAGAAGAAGGCACCCAGTTCTGACACAATTTTATAATAGGCCTTTTTAGCACTCCTGCCAGACAATGCAGTCAATAAAATGCTGTCGAATTTGAAATTACGGCTCACTTTTTGACAACGACTGGCTAGTGACTACACCGAAATCGAATGATTTAAGAAAAAACCAAATATGAAGAATATACATTTTTGGAAAATTTAGAACGTCATCAATGTAACATGACTAGAAGTCAGATCCTGAATAAAAATTAATTTCAAGCCAAATTCAATGAGGTGTAGTGATCGAAGTAAGTACTTACTGTAAACATTAATAATTCATTAAGAAATCATACTATGTAGATATTGTTAACCAAGTTCTCGACATATGAACATTATGAAATAAAAATTATTATGCATCGTCATTATCAATTATAGTGATTACAAGTTTTTCTACTATTTTTGATCGTCCCATCTGCACAATCGTGGCATAGCATTATAATAGCAGGTACTTATATAATATGATGAATTGCACATCACATAGGACTATTATTATTATACTCATGAGTATTAGTTATTGGCGTCATCGTAGCAGGCGACGTTTAGAAAGGAAAATATAAATGAGCTGGTCTGAGGTCCAACCCGAAAATATTACCACCATCAGTACAGATATTAGGTTTAGAATTTTTAATTGAAAATGTTGTTTTAAAATTGGACAGCGTTTCTGTTATATTATTACTCCAAACCCATAAAATTGAACAGATATTCAAGTGTTATGTACTAGGAATTTAAATGAAAAGAAATACAAAATATAGGTAACAAAGATCATAATTTAACTTGCATATCATAATTGTTCTTTACCTTACAACTGAATGAAAAATAATCAGACCTTATGTAACAAATTTAAATTATATTGTTTAACATGAATAACATTTTTTTTTTTTTTGGAACACAAAATATTGTTCTGAAAAAAAAAAACAATCAATAACTATTACAAAAGTTACTTAACGTACAACAACTTACAACTTTAATTTTTAAATAAAATTAATCTAATTGATATATGAACAGTAGTTTAAACAAAATGTTTTATACAAATCAGAAAACAGTTGGCATCTAAATATGTAACATGTGTATGATAAATATATGTAATAAGGATACTTTTTTTTTTTATTAAATCATCTTTTAAGTTAATCAACAGGAAATTATAACAAGAATACAATTTTTCTTGGTGAACTTTATTTCAAAAATAATAAATGTGAAATTACTAATTTATTAAAAACATATTAAGGATGTAGATAAGTTGGTACTTGATGGCATAAAATACACATAAATGCTCAGCATCAAAACATTTTAAGTAGACATAGCTGACAGTCAATGGAGAAGAAAATTTCATAATAATATAATATATACTTTATGACCATAAAATGCTGCTACTTCTGTTTTGCTGAAGAATATGGTTGTGAATATTTACATCTGTGACCAACATATAAAAATTCATATTTTGGTTAAAAATTTACAATATTCTGTTCACATTGGTGTTACAAATTTCAAATCGGTATTACAATTGTAAACAAAATAAAAATAACATATTTCTTTGTCTGTCTTACAATAAGAAAAATACATGATTTGTAAGCCCTATATATTATAATAATATATGAGTCAAACGGTTGCAAAAGGTATTATGTTTATTTAAACAAAACCACAAAATCAATGATTTTCAATAATATTGTTGTTAAATGATTATTATTGTACTATAAGATTCGTAAGATAATGCTACTTGGCATTTGTTTTTTCTATCTTACACATGCTCAACATTGCAAATTTTTGTTTACTAGTTTCAATTATCTGCTGTTAGTTTTAATGTTAGAAAGACCCATTATCAAACTTTTAAGTAAGAATATTATATTTGTTTCAATGTAGGCTTTTATTTGATATTTTATTTTTCAAGCAAGATATGAGCTTTTTAATTTGTGATATTTCACATAGCCCTATCTTACTTGAAAATTAAAATAACAGAAATATCACAACGCTTAAGCATACATAATGTTCTTCCCTAAAAGTTTGGTAATAGGTCAATTCACTTTAATATGAAAACTAACAGAACACTATTAAAACTAATGAACTAAAATTTGGTATGTCTTACTTTGTAAGATGGAGACAACAAACGCATGGGTAGTGTCCTCTTAAGTTACAAAAGATGTAAAAATGTGACGTAGTTGTGAAATAGTCTCTGTCCAACCATGTTTTTTTTTTTATGAACATACTACTTTTCAACTATTTGACACATATAATGATACAAAGAAATAATGTACATTATAATATAAAACTAAATTAAAAACCTTTCTAGGACTGAATAAATATTATCTCATAATAAACAAATATAATAGAATAAAAACATAAATATATAAGTTACATAAATAGTCACAATAGTTAGGGCTATAAATGGTTACTAGTAAGTATAGCAGGTACTAGGTACGTTTAAATAATAACATATACAAATTATGATAAATAACTTTCGAGATAACTTCAAAATTTTAAATATTAGAATTAGAGTTTTAAATATTTCATACTAGTTTATACACTGATTCAAGACAATAAATCAAATAATAGTAATAATAAATATGCATATTGCATTCAAATAAATTAAATTAATATGGGAATTAATTTATATAAAAAAAAAAAACAACATAAATATAAATTAGAAATATCAAATTCATAAAATAATATTTTTTTCCCCAATATTTTTAGTAAATATAAACCAAATATAACTAAAATTTAAATATAAACCAAATTATATAAAACTACAAAATACCACATATAAGATTATTGTTTGCTTTTATTTTATAATTATAATTGTAAATTCAATGTATTAACTATTCAAATATATAAGTAATAAACAAATGATTGGTATGAAGGGCAGTATAATTTAATAAGAAGGTATGTATTGCATAACATCTAGCCAAAAATGTGAATATAATTACTTACAGTTAATTAATTTGGTTTAAGTGTTTTTGTTATTTTTGTAGTAAGATTTGTAAAATTAATTGTATTTTATCTATAGAAAAAATGTTTACCTTTTATTACAAAAAGAATACAGTAGGTACAGTAGTACTGAAATTTAATGACAACTATGTGTCAGTTGTTCTTATAACTACTAAATTAAAAATGTTTTAGTATTGGGACTAAAAATTATTTTTTTAAATATCTCATTAGAAAAAATATGTTGCCAATCAAATAAGTTATGAAAAATGCTATTCTGTAGTTTGATTTGAATTGGTTATAATTAAAAACCTAAAATATAACATATTTAAACACAAAAATTACATAAAATAAGGTTATTAAAATGGTAGTAATATAAAAAATTGACAAAAGTAAAAAAAAAGTTGCATATGATTAAGACATCAAATACCTGATCTATATCTGTAACATTAATGTTTTGCCTAATGTTCTTCTTTAATCCTTTTTGTTTCATGCTATTATTAGAAACACCTGTTGCCCTGAAATGAAGTGGAATTTTCTTGCAATTTCCTTTTAGTCTCTTTGCACTTGAATAAGAGTCTACATCATCATTATAATTATATCGATCTAAACAAAAACAATATTTTATTTTTAAAATTACATCATACACTATTCATTTATACAAGTGAATATCCACAACTGAAACCAAATACTGAAAGTAGAACAATTTATCTAAGTACTGAATGATAGGAGTAATAGTATTGAACAAACTGTTTGCCCCCTGCTGATACCACTTAAAAAAAGGTATTGCATTTATTAGGTTATTCAGTGATAGTACTTTAACATGAACTACAGGGAGGATTTTTAGGAAGTATACTTATAGATTTTTTAAATATTACTGACATTTCATGCTAAGTATGAAATATACTGCTTATAACTATGTAAGACAATTTATTGAAAAATGCTTATTTTATATTTTTATATTATAATTTTAATACCAGTATGTTGAAGTTTTGTTACAAAAAAATATGTAGAATGTATACAAAATAAATAAAATAACATTTAATAATATTGTAGCATCTTGGGAACTCGCGTCATATGCTATCTACCTGTACTTTGATCGCGTTATATGCTATCTACCTTTCGGGTGATATCTACGGTGCGTTACGATTGCGCATGATACTATTGCGTATGGACCTTTCGTAATGCGAAATTGTACGCAATAGTACAAACGTACGCAATCGTTCTACTGAAAGGGAAAAACCCAAGAAACAGGGGCCAATTCCCAATCTATAGAGTCTACGTGGAGACGCATCAAAGTAAAATATGGCATAAAAACACGTGGTGCCACTAACTTATTGGAACGGCAGTTGATGGAAGAGTGGTGGCGTTCACTCAATGCATCAAAGAATCTTTTTGACCAGTTTTTTGAAGACATGAAAAGAAGTTCTTTAATGTAATAATGCCCAGATGCCTAGACGACACCTACAATCTCTACAGATTGCGTGGTAGATAACATACAACGCCAACACACAATTGTGGTAGATTCATTTTTCAAGTAGATAGCATACGACGAGAGTTCCGCATCTTGAAACGGTTTTCTATGTATCTTCTGCTTGTAGCATCAAATATGATACAATGTTGATAAGTAAAAGCATAAACTTATAGGCATTGTTTATTAACAATTAATCTATCTTTATTTAATATTAAGAAAAAAGAAACAAAACACGAACTTACTTTCTGAAAGTAAGATTACTCTTCGGTCATTTGAACTACCTAAAATAATATAAAAAAAATTGAATACATACAACCTAATTTTAGTATTATCTTATATAATATATCCACCACACTATAATTTGGACTATTCAAAGGATTTGCGATGTTCAGGGCAAAAATAATTGTAAAGCCTAAAATACATTTCTATTTAAAAGTATCTTTAAAATATAATTTTATTTTGTGTTTATGATTATTGATTCAATAAAAATTAACTTCAGTAGAGATGTACATTTTTCGTAGAAACATAAAAAATAATGTATGCACCTTAAATTATACCAAAAAAGTACAGGTTACTTACAACAGTAGCTGGTTTAGATGATATATTTCCAAGGAACAAATTATTAAGGCTATAGCATGCATAGAGCAAACAAAGCTCTACAAAGGTTTTCTGTTCTTCTTGGTTTTATCCTACTATATTTGTTGATCAAATGCTTGACCGTAGCAGTTAATTACTTAATACTTATTACATATTAAGATATATTTATTTGTGAAACTTACAATTTTAAATGCTATGAAATAATACAATTTTTCTATTTCGTTTACTCCGACGAGAGACCCCATATCTAATTAAACAATTTAAATATGCAAAGCCATGTCTCCCCCCCCCCTCAAGGACAGCTTAATCATAATACTATACTAGAACACACAATAAATTCAAAAAAGTATTTGATGAGCAATTAAAAACTAATTGTTCAGCTTATTAAAACTATAAAATAATTACATACCTTCAGTTTGTACTCTTATTTCTGGTTTGTTAGAATATTTCTTTCTTTTCACTCCATGAGCACTGCAAACAATATTATTATTTATTATTTACAGTTATTATATTTTATAGACTCATTTTATATGAATTGAAACATTTTATGAAATAGGTAGGTAACTAACTTCTTTAAAATATGTCATAATATTAATTTTTGCTTATGGGTGCAACACGAATACTTCTATATGTTTAATCTGTTAATCTAATATTGACTATTGAGTACATTAAAATCTCTGAAGTGCCAATTTCTTTTAATGTTTTATTATTAAAAATTATAATTAATTTAATTTTAAAAAATTCTCATTGTACAACTGATATAATATGTAAATATACATTAAATACTACCTTGAATCAACTACATCTCTAATTGCAGACTGTAATAACCGAGTAGGATAAAACGATTCTGATTTTTTCTGTAAATCCAATTGATTCTAGACGGATAATCAATTTATTTTTAAAACTGGTTAATTAAATATTATTAATTTTTATTTGTTACCATATTTAGTCGAAGAGCTCTTCGTCGTTTTAGTTCTGTTCTCAGATCAACAGAATCAGTGTGTTGTATGGATAGATTTCTAACATCTAGCACCTGCTGTTTGAGAAACAAATAAGAAATTAATTAAAAAACCAGTGGTTTCAGATGTTTCAGTGAAGAAAAAGAATACAAAATTTTAGGAATATTTAATTTATATTTTGATTCAATTTAAACAAACAGAAAAACAATTATTTTGGAGAAAACTGGTTTAGTCCAAGTAGACATTTAAACAGAAATTAAAGAAATAGACAATAAAACAGACTTTAATGTAAATTGTTAAATTTCATAGGTACCTTTTGGTTTCATTTCTAATCAATATTTTTATAGTCTACTTCTTTGATACGAGTAAATTGCTACTTAAAATGGTTTTCATCATAATATTTTTCCCTCATTTATTAAATTATTATAACTTTGTTAGGTTCAAATGTTTTTTTTTCTTACTTCTAAAGGAAGATCAAATGGTTTCATTTCCGCTTGTTTCTCAACAAGTTCAAGTTTAACTGTTTTCTGAAAGTTATCATTATTATCAGCACATCGAATAGTAGGAGATATTTGTCTTGATCTCATCAGTTTTTTTATTGAGCTATTTGGTTTTTTATTAGCATAGCTATAATCTGGTGATCTTGATTTCCTCTTAAATGGGGATATACTTTTTCTACTAAATTGAGATTGTCTTCTATTATTAGACAATATGACTTGTGATAAAGAACTGTATAGTTTTTTTGAAGAAGATAAAGGATTCTGAGATTTTGGAGGAGAATAATGTACTGGGGAAAGAGTTTTTTCTTTTATTGGTGATAACCTTCTTGAAGATAAAGATCTGAGTTGAGGCCTTGATTGACCAACCATAGTAGAACATATATTTAAATTCTTAGTATAAGGAGAGATTGATCTCTTTATATTAGACGGCATTGGAGATTTCAAAACAACACATGATTTCAATAAAGTACATTGAGATGGAGATTTTGTATTTGTTTCTAAAGTAGTTATAGATTTATGTTCTTTTTTAGATGGATTTAACTGTGATTTAGAGTCTTCAATGATTTTAGGTTGATTCAATGCAATTTGTTCATTTCTGTTAGCATTCAATTCAGTAGCATTTTTTATTACATAATTGTTGTTTGTTTTTAAACTTGAACTTTCATTGGTAGATGATTCACTCACTCCATCAGCAATTTCGGCCTCTATAACATCCATTAATTTGTCGAGATCATCTAAATCTGTATCTTTTTCTCCCAGTGATAAGATATCACAATCATCTGATTCTTCTCTTTCATTTATTTCTAGTTCACTATAACTTTCTTCAGAATCAGATTCATGTTCTAATCTGCTGAATTTAGTGGAAACTGTGGAAAAAAATGTAACAAAATATATTATAATAATTATTATTTTTTATTATTAATCCATAAACTTGAGCCTTAGCTAAATATGTATTTAAAAAAAAAAACTATTTCTTTATTGAGTTCAATTACCTTCACTACTTGAACTCTGAATATTCGATGACTTTTTATCCGCAGAATTAAGCGCGAGGGTAGAATTAATTAAATCAGCATTAAAATCACATTCAATATCAGATGGTACAATAGCAATCAAATTACTATTGGGATAAACTGGTTTTTTTAAATTTACCTGTAAATAAAAGTAATTAGGTATTAACTAATAGATCTTACCTATAATTACAATACATTTTAAAATTAAAAAAAACTTACATAGTGTGATGAACGTGAACTGGATGATTTATTTGATGAAGGAAACCATCGTCCATTGTTTTTTGCAGGAGCAGGAGTATAGTAGGAACTAGCCCGGGAACTACTATGTGCTAATTTATTATACGGAAAACATTTTTCTGATAAACTACTCCCTGTATTTATTGATAAATTTGATTTTTTTTTAAACGACATAAGAGCAGCTAGCCTTAAATTCTCAACATCATCTTCGTCAATACTCTAAAAAATACATAGGTTTTATATTTAGTGAAAAGTCTTATAAAATAAAATGATGACATTCAATATCTAATAGCATTACTAAAATCAATAGGTAACAAATTACATTTTTATTTTTATTAATAAATATTAAATTTAACTAGGTATGAACTTGAATTTTTTTTTTAATCGTGTTCCTAACCTAACATAACCTATATAAAACAATTAGGTCAAGATCATAAAAAAATACAAATATTTAATCATAGGTAGTCGTGTGCACAGGTGAAGCAAGGTGTGCATTTAATTCCCCTGATAATCTCAGAAATTATGGTCAAGACAGACTAAGGCCACTAACTGTTAGTTGTTACTACCTATCTACTAAGTTAGCTACTAACCCTATAGGTAAATTGTGAATTTAATAATTTTTATTAGAAATGTGTGGTCACATCATAGGCGTGCACAGGGGGATGCCGGGTATGTCATGACATACCCTGCAGAGTTATCATAATTATATAGTTTTTAGTTGTTATGTTTTGAAAACAGAAACATGAACTAAGATAGTTCTTAGTATCATAGTTCAAGATTAGAATTAAAATATTTTTCTTATAAAAATAATGGGAGTTGAGACTAAATCAAATATTAACTGATTTCATAATAATACTTTCATAATCACTACAGATGAAAGATAGGTACCTTTAAAGTATAAATAATATAATAGATTTTTGACTCATAATAATATAGTTTAGGTCAAAATCCACCATTTTTCTGAGAATTGTGGGTTTTGTCACCAGAACATTCTAACCCCTGCGCTTTGCTTATTTTCATATTACTATCAAAAATATAAGAATTTCGATTAATTCGATTATATTTGTTATATATTATTAGGTATAATATTATGATCATATCTTTGTAGGTTTTTATACTGTTATTTTAGTGGGATGAAATCACAATAAAAAGTTTTCAAATTAAAATATATAAAACCAAAAAATAAGTTAAATAAAATACAAATTAATTTTTTTTTTTTCGAATTTAGTTTTGTACCTATTTGCATTATGAGATGAGTTATTTATATTAAGAGTTTTTGGGGAGTTATTTTTTGTATTGAGCTAGGTATATTTAAAAATACTGGCATACCCTGTGAATTAAGTCTGCGCTCGCCTATGGGTCACATTTCAATAATTAAATTATGATCAATAATCTATAATCTAAAAATTATATGCATTATATTAAGTTTTTAACTAAGTAGAGCATACATTTTATAATATTGTCTAGTTTTTAAGTTAATAGAGGTAGGCCATGTACGGCCAATAATTTAATTTTGCATTGGACCGATTATAAATTAATAAATCAGGGTAAGGGTATATCTATAATATATATATATTATATAAGTATATTAGGTACATAGCTAGTGTTAAACAGGTGAAATATAGGTACCTAAGATTAATATAATATCATAATGAGTAGGTACCTATGTAGTTTTACTATAAAATGTTATATTAATTAAATATAAAGACAATAAATTGTAACTAAATAGGCCCGTTATGAGAAAATTGGTTTGTTAAATTAATGTCCGATGCCCTCATGGGTAAGCTTAGGTATATGTTTATACAACAGATTTGGATACGACCACATATAAAATCATTATTTACACTTTTGATTTGCAAAGTATTCAATCATTACCCAATCACAGCTCGTGCCATTCATTAAATATGCACTAACACTATCAAACATGCGCTAATAAAATATGAATAATTGTTAAATAGGGAAACAAAAAAAGGATACCTATTAACTATTTTAATGTTCAAAATTATGCACTTGAAAACTCGGGTTGTATTCTAGAGAATGAAATAATAATATAAAAAAAAAAAAAAAACATTTAAATGCATCACGCAATAGTTTAAACCCAATAGTACGCTACCCAACGGTCTACAGTATGGTACAGTGATTAATCAATTATAAGTACCCACCTGGGTTCTAACTATAGTAAAATATTTTGTTTTTTTTACTCACGTTGTAATCCATCATGTTCTTTCGCAGTCGTTTAGACCGTTGAGAAATAAAAAAATAATACCGTCGATTCCTAGGTACGCCGAGATTCACACCGGAAGCTATCTCGAGAGTTGACCGCCTATTTGAACGAACACAAAACGAAATCGATTACTAGCACTCGACCGAGATTTGCCGTCCGTTTGGGCGTCGGTCCCATTATCGGCGATCAATATTGATATTAATTATAATTATTAATATTATTGTAAATCCGTGATCACGACCGATTTCACGACTGATTTGTAAGTCCGTTATGTGCGACGGGTATAACGGTGGACGGACAACGAGGCACGACTGAGCAAGCGAGCGAGCAACGAGCCCTATGCCCGGTGCCCATGCACCCGCAATAGATCAATGTCGATATTATTTTGTCACTGTGGAAAAATCAAAAAAAATACATGGCCACGCGTTGTAACTTGTAACTATAGGTATACCGGACTTGTCAGAGAGGTCATTAATTATATTATTGTATTATAGATAACTATTTTTATTAATAGATATAAGATAGCTGTAGATAGCATTGCTGCGGTCGTAGGACTGCAGTAGATTGAGATAACTATATGTCTGTGGTAAATTACTGTCTATTATTCTATTGTGCATATTATTATTATTTTACGCACCGAATGTAATATTTAATAAAACGAATTACATTATATATAATTTATATTTGGCACAGGAATAAGGGATTGTGCCACTATGAGAGTGTACGACACCATCACACAATTAAGCCGTAATAACGGACCAACGCGAATCACTGATTACTGCATTACTGAATTACCTGCTGTAGTATTGTATATAATATTGTTTTCATGTACCTACACCACAGAAACTTTATTATATTTCATATGAAATACAAGTTACAACTGACCATGGACAATAATTAGTGTCTGTATACTGACCATTAACGAGTAGGTAACGGGCGAGTGGCGACTCCCTACGGTTTACGAACTACGAAGTAAAGTACACCTACTAAAGTCTAAAGTACCATAGCAGTGAACACAAATTTGATGCAGTAAATAGTAATGCAGACACGCAGTATTGGTGTATTTCAGTAATCCCGTTTACCTGGTTTCTTATTAAGCAACCACTGCCTATATAATCATTAGGTATTCACTAAACTGTGGAGACGTGGACCAAGCCAAAATTGTTATCAACAGAGCAAAATTGTAGCAAAATACACTAAACACGTCTTGATATATATTGTGTGAATGTCTACGTTTCGTTTCCGTTGTACCTACCATTGCGACCGAGCTTAATTCTTCTACGGAAGCGATGATAAAGTTGTATCATTTAGCATATTGCATATAGGTCCCATATGGATCATACTTAAGTTAGCTCTTGAGTAGTTACTAGTTACATTGTTGTATACTTGTATAATCAACGATGACATATAATAGGTAGGTACAAACTGAGTTAAAACAAAAGGCAATAAATATTAATAATACAAATAAATTACAGGCTTGGATAAAACCACCGAGTTACCGAGTTTAACTCAGTGGGCTGGATAGATATTTTGGTAGATTACTGATTAACAAATAAGTAATAATATTATATTGCGTACCTAATAATTATGAAACCATTTTAACTTAGTAGTTCTAACTTATTTTATCGGATTTTGGGCTGACAAAAATGAAATTTTTCCTATTCGGCACTGACCTATATCTAAAGACTAAAGATCATTGAATATTGATATATATATATTTAAATAACATGTATGATATGTTCAAATTACATAGGTGGGTACATAAACATAACATAACATTACGGTTTTTACATGTGAAATTGGCGTTCTTATCCAATAAGTAGGTAGCTCGTAAAGCATGACAAAAGATAAAAATTTCATTTGAATTGATTATATTTTATCATGGTCTAAAGAAATAGAATAAGAGATTTAAATATGACATCACTGATGTCACTATATCAGTCAAATTTTCGCCTATTCGCCTGACAGCCGAAAAAATTAAATGTCGGTACGCAATTAGTGGTTTCAAGCTCCGCCTGCAAGTGTCAAGTACCACTGAAGTATAATATTATTATACTAATATACTATTGTAGTACAATACTGAAAAAATGTAAAATATGTCAATCACTGAACTAAATTTAGTTCATTGATGTTAACGTGCATTATGCATTTGCGCGTTAGTTGGTAATTGGTAACTTGGTAACTTGGTAATTTCGTACCTCTGCAGCTCACGGCGTCTGGTGGATGCTGCACTGCTGCAGGTAAACGTGTATTATTGCGTACAATCGTACTTGGTGGGCAAAAGAATAAATAAATTCAGTTGTGCAACAAAAACATATAGTAATATGTTCAAAAGTAAATACAATAATTCATAATAATAAAATAATAATCATCGAACATCGTCGTCGTGCCTCCAAACATGTTTAAAATGCATATCAATCGACTGAGATCATACGATTTTCGTTGCTATACAGTTATAGTATATAATACTCCTATAATACCTATAATATATTAATATACAATATATATAATATATAACACAATCAACTACGTTAAATTCAAAAATCGGGAGCATAGACGTATAAACTTAGTATTATAGTAGTCTATTATATTGAAATTGTTATAGTCATAGACCATAGTAATCCATGGTCGGGAGCCGAACGCCAAATGAGAATTTAGCTCCCCTTCCCAAACTCCTATACTAGTATATTATTCTACCTAACGATGCACATTTATTACTAGAAATTTAATAAGCGCAGGTGTAAATATTGGTTTTGAAACTTGAGTTGTATACACATATCTCGACACATATTATGAATACTCTGTCTTGTAAAGAACACTATTATTTTGTATTCAGAATACGTACTTGAATACTTTTAGAATATATTTTTTCCCCATAATTTTTGTAAGTTTTGGAACAGTTGGAAATCAACGTGGGTCAATATATTTCATTCAAAGGGAAAAACTATTGTTCATGAATAATGGTTTATAATTTGCTCTATTTTTAATAGAAAAATGTCTTTTGTCACAAATTTAAAACTATTTTTTGACTTAAGAGAAATATTTTTTAATAAATAAAAAATTACAAAAAAAAAATATTCAGAATAGTACGCCTACCTACGTATTCTAATATTTTCTAATATTAAAAAAAAAGTATTTGAATACTTTAATTTGGATACATTTATTCGAATACTTTACAAGACTGTATATTAGGTATGTATAATGCTAATGTACTCATATAGTACTTATCACTTATGTAGGTTTAATGTATATCTGGTGGCTGGTACCTACCTAATACACTTGTATTATTACAGTTGCAACTTGCATATCGTGTCGTCATTACAATACCACATACAGTTTTATACAGATTGTTTCGATGAGATAATAAAAACTATGTGTACCTATCTGCTGTAGTTAAAAGACTCAATTTTGAAGCAGGTGATGTGTCAACTTTTTAAAGGAGTTGTGGCAGTATAGTGCCGAAGTCTATGCCACGGTTTACTATAATAATTTACTATAACTTATATCATCTATATAAATCTATATATCCTTTATTAAAATTCTAACGAGTAATTAAAAAAAAAAAAATTGTTTTACATTTTTTATATTGAATCTAGTATTTATTGTGCCTACTAAATAGTTGGACCATTGATTAAAATACCATACCCCCTATATCAGACCCGTGCGGTCGTGCGCACAATTTATGTAGGGCATTATTATTTATATCCTAACGGACCTAACGAGTAGGTACAAATGACATTATAAGATATTTAATAATATAATCGATAAAAAGTGAAAAACACAATTTATATTTTGTTCCGACGAGTGTCATTAATGGATAACTATTGTTCACAATAATTTACAACCTGTAAACATTTTATTTTTACTATTAGTTTTATACGTGATAAATAAAATTAATAAGTATGTATTCACACTAATCATATTATAAACTAATTGCACACTAAAGTATAGGTTGATTGTGTTTTTTTGGATATGGTGTGGGGGGGGGGGGGGGTTGAACCCGTTTACACAATACATTTGAATAAACTGAAATTTGACTGTCTAATAGTTATATAATTTTAGAATTTCGTATAATATTCATCTTTAATTTCGCAAAAATAATGAATGATGATAATAATATATTATATTATTATATTCTAATATCCTATACGAAGTTAAAAATATCATTACTTGTATCAGTGAAATACACACGAATCGAAACCTATCGATGAGTTAAACTAACAAAATGTTCTGTTAATTGAATATTCGAAATCGTAAAATCAGAGAAGGTTATTTTATAATTACGATTCAAATAAATTCGTATATAATCGTATCCACATGACGACTGACCACTATTATAGTTATACCCTATACGCGAATAATGTTTGGTACGAAGACGTATGGGAGTTTTAAACTTCGCGCCGTCGGCTACGTTGCCAACTGCACGGCGCGATAATTCTTTTGTTCGCACAACAATTCGAAATTAAAAATGTATTCCTAAAAAACAATCGTAAATTGGAAAATTTAGCAATAGCCGAGTTGAATGTGAAAATAATATGCTCTCGATTAAAATCCACCGAGCCTGGTCTCAACAATTATAATAATATTAATATTATGTCTATGGTCTACGGTCGCGCGACGAAATTTTATCACCAACATAAACATAACCTCAAACAATCGCGCTCTCTCTCCCAGATCGCCCTGCTGACAACCGCTCGCGATCTCAGTCTTTTTGCTTCGGGCCCGCAGTCGGTGTAATGTTTTGAGGTCTCTGATCGCATTATTCATCCATCGCAATCCCAGGTAATTATGAGCTTCCGCAATCGCTAACCGACCGCTTTCGACCGTCAACTGGTGTACTTCGACAATCTGTTGGCAGCCCGACGATCCGTCGTCGGACATGTCCGGATTTCGAGACCGCTCGTTTCCGGTCGACAATGGTCGAAGTTTTTCCACTGTGGGTCTTCGACGGACGACGACGATGGTGACGATGGTGACGATGATGGCTACCGTCGCGTTGAGCCTGGATCGTCGACGCCGTCGTCGTCCGGTGTCGTTCGTCGGATGCGAAATTATTATTTCAATTTTTCAGGTGTCTCGAATAAAGTGTCAAGATGGTGCGCATGAACGTTTTGAGCGATGCTCTTAAGTCAATAAACAATGCCGAAAAGCGAGGAAAACGCCAAGTCCTCATTAGGCCGTGTTCCAAAGTCATCATCAAGTTCTTGAAAGTCATGATGAGCCATGGTAAGTTACTGTAGTTCGCGTTACCGTAAGTCACATTACGGTATATATATCACCAATGAGATTTCCTTTTTTATCTTTGTCCAATAAAAAAATTTTATTACCTTGGTTCTTCTCTGCCGTCGGTCTCGCTGTGTCCTAACGTCCGATTTTTTCAGAACTCTTGGTGCGTTGTCTTTTGAGTGTTAATTCCAATTTCTCAAAAACATTAACACTCGTAACAACATTTCATCAATTCATATTATTCATAAAATACAAAATAACTACCCAATTGTGTGCACAGGTACCTACCCACATTTCATAAGATTTTGCTCGTATGACCTTTCTATTGTTATGCTTGTCTTACTATACCTAACTTTGTTAGGTTTTATGGTGAGCTTATTTAAGTAGATAAGTGTGAGTATTTTATAATTGTAAATTGTTTGTACATCTTAAAATACTCATAACTGTATAATAAAAATATATCAAAAAGCCTATGTGATGCCCTATATAATAATCTTACCTTTAAACTTTATAAGGGGTCAATTCAATCCAATTCTTAAACTAACATAGCTAAATGTGATCTACTGAGTGTAAAATTGCTATGTTATGCTCTTGTAAGACGGAGACAGTAAATGTACTTAGCATCCTCTTAACAATAAATATTAGGTACCTAATATTTATTTTATTTTTAGGTTACATTGGCGAATTTGAAATAGTCGATGATCACAGGGCTGGCAAAGTTGTGGTTAATTTAACTGGTCGTCTTAATAAGTGTGGTGTCATTTCTCCAAGATTTGATGTACCTATTAGAAATATTGAAAAATGGACTAATCAGCTACTGCCATCCAGACAGTTCGGGTAATTTTAAGATTTAATTTGACTAACTAATTAATTAATTTAGGTTAAAGATAATATTATACTGATAGTTTTATTTTCCTATATTTGTAGTTATTAGTAATAATTATGTTATAGTATTATTGGTTTAGTGATATGTAATATTTTATTATTACTTTAACTTAGTTTATTAGATTATAATATGTAAATTTAAAAGAAGATAATTTAGGTTCAAAATTACTGTCGTCATGGGGGAATATTTGTAGGGCTTACTGTGACTTCGTAATACAGCCAGTCTTGCATTTATTCCACTTTGACTGCAGACCAAATGTGTTTCAAGCTGCCATGTGCATGGTAAATGAAGAAGAATCTAGACTACGCATTTCTGAATGGGTTAGGTTAAGTTAACCTAACCTCTGGATTATCTACTTCCAATATTAATCATAATTCTTATGTTATATTAATAACATTTTTTTAAGAGTCAAATTTATTTTGTTTAAAATGTTAAGTAAAAATAAATTTTATTTGAACAATTAATAATAATAAAATATTTAATTGGTAGAAAATAAAGAAATACATTTTTTATATCATACTAGTCTTTGGTAACTAGTTTATACAATTTTAAAAATGTTAAAAAAATTAATATCTTCCAAATTGTAAATAATTTAAATGCAATAGCGTACCCTGTTCTATTTGATTTTTTAAGTCATTCAAGTTATTTACCTTTATTTTTATTTTTTTATTTTTAAACTACTGGTTTTTACAGTAATATTTTCCTTGGGATTATTATATTGAACTCGACCATTGGTTGTATTTTTTTACAAGTATATAACCAATTGTAAACTGTTAAGTGTTTCAGTATTTGATTTTAACTAATTTTCGTGAATTATTTTTTTATAAACTTACCAAAATGAATATTACAATTTCTTAATATTTGGTCAACAAGCATTACATTTTGAATTATATATCTTTAGTTGAATAATTAACTAAAAAGTTATTTTGATTGTTTCAATAATAATTTGTCATAGTTCATAAATATAATATTATAAATTTATTTATTATTTAATAATTATTATGCAAACTATGGTGTTGGAACTTTAAAGTTAAATGTAATTTTCCTTAAACCTAAATGCTTGCAAAACTAAATCTTACATTATTTTCAGATGTACTGTACCTACATGTCTTTACATTGCTAGCTTGTATAAACAAATTAAATTAATTTTACATATGATATGCAAAATCTTTTCTTTTTAGCTCAGTAAGTATATGTGTTGTTAGAAAGAAATTTACTAATTGAAATATGGGGTTTACTTTTCTCGTTCTAACTAAAGTGTTAAATTATGCAAACCAATTAGTCTTGGACCATTCCAATTTCGTATAATTTACCTAAAACATACATTTTTCCTAAATTAAAATTCTTATTTTAATATGTACTGTACTTTCATGCTTATTACTTGGCTAGCTTGCATAGTCAATATGAACTACTTGACAAATTTTATAGTTAACATCACATGTATTCTAACTATTATAGTTAATAATTTAGTTATACAATCAAAGAATTGTTGTGCTTCTCACAACAATTTAATTACCTTTAAAGTATATTTTTGAATTTTTGTTGTAAGGATGTGTTGTGTTTTTATGCACTAAAGACATTGGTGGAACCAGAATTTGTTTAGTTTTTTGAAATATTTAAAATCTCATAAAGTAAATATCTTCTAACTGCTCACTTTTCAAGTCACGGCATGTTACAAATGCCCATTATGTCTTTTAAAACTAAATGTTATATCGCATTTCTTGATACCTCTATTATCTTGACACAACAATTTACATACATTAACATAAATCAAACATTGATAGTAAAGGGTTAATATAGGTAAATCATTGTGTAAGTGAGCAATATTTACCCAATATAAGCAGTTATCAATTACGGCCTAATAACATCATCTAGCCATTCTAAATACCCTAATATCCCCTTAATTAATATTTTTTTTTTTTTTTGATTGAATTTTGGCTAAATAATAATTTGGATAAAACATTTTTTTGCTCATTTAAAGTAAAAAAATTACTTTGTACATGTTTCAATATTAATATTATGCACACAATGGTCTTGGAAAATTACAGTAAGTGTAATTTTCCTTAAACCTTTATGTTTGCAAAATAAAATCTTACATTATTTTCAGATGTACTGTTCTTATATGTCTTTACATTGCTAGCTTGTATAAACAATAGAAACTATTTAACCGATTTTATGATTAATATCTTATGTCTTAAGTTCAAAGCACTAGTATAGTTAATGATTCAGTTTTAAGATTTTATTTAAAATATTAAAAATAATATAACTTACCTGTTTTAATATTAATATTCTGCAATGTATTATGCAAACAATGGTCTTGGAACATTCCAGTAAAGTGTAATTATCCTCAAACCTAAATGTTTGCAAAATAAAATCTTACATTATTTTCAGATGTACTGTACCTATATGTCTTTACATTGCTAGCTTGTATAAACAAAATTAATTATGTATCAATAGATATTATTAATTATTCTACATAATATTGTATTTATTAGATGATAATATTAACATTTTTAAGTCCTTAAGAGATTTAAAATAAAATCTATAAATGCATAAAATTATAAATTTGTTATGTACATATAATTTGTATTAAATTAAATGTATAATGTTTTAAATATTTAACAATTGGTTTTATATTACCGGCCAAGATTGGTTTATTACATATTAGATAGGTATACGCTGAAGATGAATATCTGATTATCCAAATATTAATCAAGAACCCAGGATGTCTTTATATCCAAATTTACTCAACATATTTAAAATGTATAATATGTTATATTTATAATCTTTATTATGGAAATTAATATATATTCTCTGTACTTGTATAATATATTTATGATTGAGTATATTATTTTTGAGAGTACATTTAATTAACTTAGTGGTGTATTGAGTAATTATAATAATCATTATCAAAGTATTAAGGGAATTTGGTTCCGATATTTGTTGTTTCTGCCTGATAAGTGTAACATAGTAAAAACTACATATTTTGCATCTATCAGAGCAATAATCTATAATGATTTTATAAACTGATAAAAATTTGGTATCAAGCATGCATACAATCAATAATTTAGACTCATGGTTTTCTCCTCAATTTTCAAAAATTTTAAATTGAAAGTTTGAATATTTATTAATGTAGTTTATTATTTAAAAAAAAAAAATTAAATTAAAAAATACTGGCCTGATGACCAATCTCTTGTATAATTTACACTGATTTCAAACCTCTTTTATTACCTTTATCACTATTACATGCACTGATAGAAGCAAAATTGATTTTTTTTTTCCTAGTGCACATGCTGAACACTGAGATAACAAATATATCAGTACTATCCCTTCTTAAAATTAGTGAATTAACTATCCTTAATAAGTTAGTCACAAATTTACTATTTCTTTGTGTGAGTGATCAACACTTATGGTTTAATAGTTAATTGCTAGAACAGTTTTACCAGTTTTAATAATTTTGAAATTATCAATATTTATTAATATTCAGAATATCTGATACCCATTCTCTTCTTCATACAAAAAGAAATTTCAAAAATTATCTTAAAATGTATTTGTTGTTATTTTTTACTAACTTCTATAGTTGTGATTAATACAATCTTGGCCACCAACTAAAAAGTATTAGACAACTGCTATTAATATTATTGATATTTGTGTGTGGTTAAATACAATATTTTTTTTTTATTCATTACTGGTGTTGTTTTGTATGTGGATAACTTTACTGTTGCTTAAAATTATGCAAGTTCCGACTGAAGATATTTATTGTTAAATAACTTCTCATGAGCTTGCTAAATAAAAAAAATACATTATTTTCAAATGTATTGTGCCTAATGCCATTACATTGCTAACTTGTATGCACAATTTTAAAATATATCTTAACTTAACATAATGTAATGTATTTGTATTTTAGATAATATTTTAATTATATTTTATCTATTAAATTTAATAAATAGGTGTACTATAGAAGATAATTTGTACACTATCATGAAAGTTTAGTTACTTAATTGTGAATTTTTTGTTACAGATTTGTAGTGCTGACCACCAGTGGCGGTATTATGGATCACGAAGAAGCCAGACGGAAACATTTAGGAGGCAAAATCTTAGGATTTTTCTTTTAAATTGTACGTTTTAACTTTAATTTTTATGACTAATAAAAAAAATGTACCATTACAAAACTATATATTATTTTTTATATTGTTGATAAACGATGATGATGGTAAGCATACTTATAATTAATTTAGTACATATTGGAAATTAATTAATTCAGAATCATTACGTTCTAACCTGTAACTAATCAAAGTATCATCAGGTATTCTTATAGATGTATTTAATTTTTTCTATTAAAAGGTATCAAACAAGATTGTTTTTGACTAAGCAAAAGTTATAAATTATTTCCCTGATTAAAATTTCTTATAAACCTACTAGGAATACATTTTGTTTTTGAACTAGTAGTACACTATAGTTATAGAATGCCTGCAGGCTATTATATTATGTTTAGTTCAATATACATTTGTTGTAGACCTAATGAAATTTAAGTTTATAAGAGGAAGTCGTGGTTTATAATATTGAATGTTTTGAAAAAAGTTTCTATTATTTTTATTGGTGTATCTTTGGGTTTTATCATAAAAAATTAAGCTCTGTAATTGTGTAAGTAGTTAAGTTAATATATTCTTGTTTAAATGATTATATTTAACTACCCAGCTTAAAAATAGTTATTAAAATCTTACAAAGCCTAATAGCCATTTGTGTAATTAATAATAATATTAACTTCCTGAATGTTATGTGGGGGTTCTTAAAGAATTACTCGTTCAAAGTATTTATACAATAACATATGTGTTTAGTTAAGAATCCTGGTTGTTGACTGATTAACAAACATTTTCTGGTCAAACACTCAAACTCAAAAGTTAAGTATCAGCTTGTTAATAGTAATTTATTTTAACACTGTTCATACAATATGTAACAGCACTAATGATATAGTGATATGGATACGGACATAGTATAGTATGAAAGTATATTTTCCATTGTTACTTGTAAGTAGTTAAAATATTACCATTCTAACCTAATCATAATTAATCATGTATACCTATTCCTATGAATATATTCAAGTACTTACCTACTGTAGTGGCTGGGCGATTACATTTAAATTCCTCGTAAACGAGTGTGCATACATTAAATAGGTACGCTTTGAAGTTAATAATACACTATGGACCTCTTTATATCTTATTCACGGGATGGAGACGAACCCGCTAATGTCATGTACAGTATGTAACTGATGTAAACAGTTTATCTGAATGCATTAATTGAAAATTAGCAACTTGGCACGACAATTAGTCCGTATGCAATGGAAGTCAATCCCTCCCTATTGACCGTAATATTATTGCTTTGAAAAAAAAAAATACCTATTAAGTTCCAACTGTCAACTAGTAAGCAGGAACGTAAATTCATATACGTCTTACCAGATTAGCTATAGCCGTTAACTAATAAAATATATCTAGGTATATTACTACCTATATTACTACCTTGGTAGAAATGTAGAATTATTATTTGCTTACCAATTTTCGTAAAATTATTGGTAGTTTTTTGGTAAAAGTATGAACTCGTATGAAAGGTCTTGTATTACATTTTCAATCTTTAGATACACATTTATAATATTTAATACATTTTTATCTACAAACTAATTGTTTTGTCAAAATTTGAACTTATGAAAAAGCAATCATGTCTATGTATCTGCTAATAGCTATAGTAGAAACTTATGAGAAACCTTGTAATGCATTTTTAAGCTTTTTGACTGAACGAATAATTTTTTATTTACATTTTTAGAAAAAAAACTTAAATTAATCTAATACAATCCAACTGTAGACGGTCCAAAAACAAGATTACCAAACAATTTTAACAAATTTTCAT
The DNA here is from genome assembly GCA_027563435.1 of Nasonovia ribisnigri. Classification (NCBI taxonomy): domain Eukaryota; kingdom Metazoa; phylum Arthropoda; class Insecta; order Hemiptera; family Aphididae; genus Nasonovia; species Nasonovia ribisnigri. The sequence continues at coordinate 229,032 of JANEHU010004950.1, forward strand.
TTATTTATTTTTGTTTTTCCCGATTATTTTAAAAAGTAATGACAATTTTCAATTTTGAACTAACAGAAGTACCAACTAGATCTAATTTCCTTCCAAAAACCGCCATCAAAGTTTATGATCAGAGCATTTTTCTACAATAAAAGTTGTATTAACATTTTCAAATAACTCACCTAAACTTCTGAAGTTATTAGACTGGACAAAATAAAAATAAAATAGTAATTAATTTTCAAGGCCCCCCTGAAAATTACCCTAGGGCGTAATTACCCTTGATGGAAATAATTAGGCAGTAGTAAAAATGTACTTGAATAAGTATTGCAACAAAAGTAATTTGGATCATAATATGTTAATTTTAATAATTATAATTTAAAATAAGCGCGTTTGTTGTTTCCGTCTTACGAACGTCCGACGTAGCAAATTTTCGTTCACTAGTAAGTTTCAATAGTGCATTAGTGTGTCACTGTGTCGTTAGTTTTTATATTAGAGTGAATTGGCCTAATAGCACACTTTTAGGTAAGAATAAGAACGTATTATCCATGCTTATGCGTCGGCTTTTCTTCGATATTTTTATTTTCAAGCGAAATATAGGTAGGTACATAAAATATCACAAATTAAAAATGCTCATATCTATTATATCGTTTTAGAATTGAAATATCGAATAAAAGCCGACGCTTAGGCTCAGATAATGTTCTTACCTAAAAGTTTGATAATAGGTCAATACATTCTAATATCAAAAATTCAAAACTAAAAGAACACTATTTAAGCCAGTGAACAAAATTTACATGTCGTTCGCGTGAGACAGACAACAAAGTATGCATGATTAGCGTTCTCTTAAACATTATTCTGAGAAGATATAATATTATATCCAAGAACCTGATATAAATATATTTTTTATTCTTAATAAGTAGAGTATTTATTTTTATACAATCTATTTGTGACTTGTGTATTAAGAAGTACAAAGTTTTATATATATTGGATCTCATGACGTTTGTTATTGAATCTCGACTTGAAGAACGATCGTAAAACCAGTATTCCAAATTGGTAGGTTTCCATTGGGCATTGGTAGGTTCATTCTCAAGTGCAATAAAATATCAAACTTTTCAAAAATGTTATTCACTTTCGAAATCATCAACGATGACAAAATGTTTAGTCAAAATGTAGATGATCGATAAAAATAAATCGAAAATATTTACTATTTCTTTATCTTGAAATTCGTTTAGGAAAAAAAAAATACAAATAATACCACTCTCTTTCAATAGAAAATGCATTTTGCAGTCTGTGAATCAAACCGTCGGACAATAAAATACTATCTGCCTTGAAAAATATTGCCCCTACTGTACCTACCTACTTCATCGCCAATTTATCAAAGAGAATCCATTAGTCAGCAAACGGTTTCTTTTTACTTATGATTTGTTAAGCCTCTTTAAACTTTTTATTGACTTCCACCTGTAAAGTGTGCTACCTACCTACCTCATATTTATTTTAAGAAAATGTAAACTCTTTTTTTATGATTTTATTTGGACTGTACCGACGTGTGCAAAAGAATGATGCGGAAAAGGGGTATTAATGTATTATTCTTTAGCACAGAAGTAAATTTAAAATTGTTAAGTAAGTTGACTACAATATATTATGTTGATGGTACATTCTCGTGTTGTATAACATTTTTTACCAGTTTTTCACAGTCCACGTAATGAAAAATAATCACTGTAATATATACCTTTAGTTTGTACGTTCCTTAGTTCCTTACTAAAATATAAAAATCAAGAATCGTACACAAACATTTTATGAACTATCAATAATTATATCGATAGTAATTTTGATAACCAATGGTAAAATAAATGTCAAGGGCGCCCACTCAATGCATAAATCTTGGGAGCCAATTCAATACGTAAAAATATCGATTACCATTTACCTGTGTGTTTGGAAGCCAAATCAATAGCTCAGTTCTAATCATCTCTGTAGGTACCGAATTTCATCGCAATCGGATGAACGTTTAAGAATGCATAAAGGGCGTAGAAACATATTTTGTCTTTTATATAATATATATATTATATATAATTAAAAAATACGAACAAACAGAAAATGGATAGGTAATATTAATATGATATGATCATAACCCTCAGGCCCAGGGGTAGGACACGGCCTATCGCTATTTATTTTATCATTACCTACTACACATTGTGATATATGAATAGGTAATAACGAGATGAAAAAAAAAAACATTTTCTCAAGATTACAAAAAATTATGAACTCAAAAATGCGCACGTTTAAAATTGTGTCAAGTTGAGTATAATATTTAACTCGTACACCTATACCGTGCATGTAGTATAAATCCGGCTTAAATAGTATGCAACTTAGACCGCAGTATAAATATTGAAGACCTTGGACCACACATTGTAAACTGTGTAGGTTAGACACTCGATAGCGGGTAAACGTGATATTTCCAGTCGTCACTGTCGGCGAGTCTGACTAATGATAAAAACCCTCAGACGACATACACCTATACATATTATAATAAATGTTTTGGATTTGTAATATATTATATCCGTGACTCGTGAGAAAACGTACAAATGTACAAAAGAACCGGAAAACCTCATGCTCGCCAGCGTCGAATAATATACAATGTTCGCCCGTGGCCCATGAGTATAGGTAGGTATAAGCCTAACAGTTTTGCGGGCTAATATTTTTAATATTATAAATATAGGTGATATACATGTGAGGTCAAAATCGAACCTTATAATATGTGAGTTGTTCTTGAATTATTAAACTTGGTTGTTTGTAAATTATAAAAATAGTAGTTCTAAATTCTAATAACGGTTTTACGCAGAATATCAAATTTATGTCTATAACATTTATATAGTGGGTACCTACCTACCTATAGATAAACTCAGGAACGTAGCCAGGGGGTGTTTTGAAGGGTTAAAACAACCCCCCCCCCCTCGGTTCGTTTATAATGACACCGGTTGTAGTGATATACCGGGTTTAATAACCTTCATAAAATTAAACGACGAATTAATGTTTTATATGCTAATTTTTATCGGTTGTTATGATCGTTATCTAATGACGTCCATTTTGGCGAATTTAGACAAACGGACAAATAATTTATTATTTCTAAACCGGTTGTTTAAATAAAAAAATAAAAATATTTTATGTAAATCATTTAACATTTACTATTTTATTTTACCATTAAAAACGATGTTATTCCTAATACATTTCGTATAATGAATGAAATGTTTTGCCAACTGACATGATGGCGGCCGTCTACATCTGAGCTTCACTTGTAGGAATGTAAATTATACAGAACTACAGAAGTTCCTTATTTAGTGTAGTTTAGAACTTTGTGCAAATACTGTATGGCTATAGTAATAATATAAGATCAAAAACCAACTTAAATACTACCTAAGTGGCTAAGTACACGATGTTTATGAAAAAAATAAACACAAGTCTTGTTACTAGCAAAAGTAAAGGTTTTTTTACAATATGTAACGAATACACTTTACTTTATACAATAGATACGATATACTATATCGAGTATATCGTATATTATATTATATTATTAGTATATCCTATATTCTATATACTATATATCGTACCTATATCCCCGTGGTTAGAATGACTTTTACGATTTAAATATTTTATCAATATGGTATATCATTTATGTTGTAAAGGTACCTATACTGTTTTGTAATAACTTTTATTAAATTTCGGTTGTTATGATACTATCGGTTATTATGACTTATTTTTTCCTAGTCCCTCGAATGTCATCATAAACAATTTATGCTGGGCACCGCTATATATGTTATATAAAATATGCCCGTAATCCAATAACTAATTGTAAACTATAATAATAACTACTTTGGCTGTCGATCCGCGATCGACGTAAGTATTAATAAAAATACATAATAGTATAATACATAAAAAATAGAGCGCTAACAAAGGCCGACCTGTGGCGTTGCGGTACGAACCCAGTTGGCTCTTCTTTGGAGCTATGGAGATAGTAGATATATCGGTGCTTCTCAGCTCCAGTGAAAATCGAGTTGGGTATAGGCATTGTTGTTGTTTATGTATGTATACCTATCTACCATTCGTATCAAAAAAACAAACGAAGTGTTTTTTTAAGTATACCTGCCATACAATGTAAGTAGGTACAAAATTATAGCTGCATAGTTTTTTGGTCGGTAAAATGAGCATGCTGAACGTCCTTTGAAATTTTTTTTGTCTACCTACATTATTTATAAGTCGGCTATCTATGTCAATCATCATCGAGTGTTGTCACTTGCCATACCTATACGTTGTCTGTATCTATGTTGTTCATAAATTACAAAAATACCCACCTACGTTATAATCCACAAAGTGCATACAATTAAAAGTTTTAAAGACAGGAGTTCATAATTAAAGGAAAAACGGTGGTTAGCATGCTCGGTGAATCACTCGGTAAACACTTAGAAACAACACTTATTTAGTAAACCTAAATGGCATTGTAATATTAATTTTATAGTTTTACATTTTAACAATCATAATATAATATCATAATAATATCATAATGCATAAATATTCTCGATTTTATTAAACATTTATTATTTTTATAAGCTCATTAAATAACTATTTTAATATATATTTTTATCATGGTGTATAATATATGCTGTATATAGGTGGTTGCATAATTTCACCACGTGTGAAGATTTTCACGCACCACATATACCTATATACACTTATAGGAAGAGGTCAAAAATTTAAATTTCTCTGCAATGCAAAAAGGTTTTTAAATAGTTGTTAAAAATTTCCTTCTTCCTATTACACCTTTTTTTACATTAGGATGGCCTATCATGGGTGGTCGGACAACCCTTGTCTTTTATACATACAACATATTATTATATTCATACAAAACCATTCCTTCGCATTAATTAGTGTTGACAAAATAAAACGCAGAAGCCAGAGTACTTTTAACATCAAACAAATGGTCGGGGCTTTCATTTTTTATTTTATTTATTAAAAAAACAAATAAAATATGATCAGTTGCGGTAAATAATTAAATGCAAATTACACTTGACTTATATTATAAATACAATGAAAAACATGGCAAATATGTTTAAGCTGGAATAACTCTAAATAAATAGCTAAAACATTTTATTATAATAAACCAAAACAACGAAATATATTAGGTATAATACCAATCATAAGTTTTTTTTAGTTAAATTATATTATTTTCAATAATTATTACCTACTTATTAGTTATTTGGTTATAACTTACTACAGTACCTATATAAGTAGTGATAATTTAATATATATTATACTGTAAATAATCTGGAAATCCAGAATACAGGTTTTATTTGTTTTTAATTTTTTATGTTTAACCTTTAAACATTATAAGTACTAAAAAGTAACAAGTAACAATAGAACAATGAATAAATAATAATTAACTATGTGCATAATCAGTAATTTAGTTATAACTCAATTACAATACTCAAGTACCTAGTTTACCTATATATGTTATAAACACTTGCTGATCATTTTTTAGAGTCCATAATAATATTAATGTATTGTAGATAAGTTGTTGGTATGTATTATGCGTTTTTAGTATATTACTTTTTCACGTTTCACATTTAGCAATAATCTAATTTTAGATGCAGCCCATTATAGACTGTCTATAATCCGTATAATATTTTACAATGTACCTACCTATTATTCATTAATATACCTACTATTTTTTGCCTAAGCTTATTATTTCGAAGAGTTTATATTTTTTTTTTACATTTTGATGTTATTGTTAAACAACATATTTGAAAATAATATATTTCTGTTTTGTTTTATGTTTTTTTTTTATTTTTTTGAATATGTATGTTTAATTTTTATTTTGAAGCAGAATTTTTTTTGGTGGACTTCAATATATATAGGTACTATATAAAAGTCGAATTTTGAACGGGTAGTTAGATAGTTATGAATAGGTTATTACAATTTTGATAAGCGGATAGTATAGTGGAGTGAGTGGACCAACATTTTGCGGGCTATTCCTGAGCCACTGCATACTTATTACTTATATATGCCTTTAATACTTACAACTAAATAGCTGCTTGTTCGAAATTCCATTTAAACGTATCGAAAATAAAAACACTCCGAAAATTAACCGGCTTCGAAGTATGAAATTAGAATTCTTATTTTTAAAAGTAAATAAATTTTATAGCGATAAAAATTATAAAAATATAATTTTTTTTTCAAAAATGTTGTATTGCTATGAGCGTAAAATAAATATTTTCAAAGAAGTCAAAACTTTTCAAAGTTATAAATGCAGACAATCAAATTAATTACCTAGTTCAACTATAATCTCAGATTGCAGTTATACTACCTATATATTCAATATTCATATGTTGTTATAATGATAATATGCATCGAAACATTCTCGGAATGCGAAACAAATGAAATATTTTTAAGTTAAGAATAACGGTTTGTTCATTTGGCGTTAGTTTAATATACATATAATTATACGTATATTAATATACGTATCTATTAAAGAATTTTATTTAAAAAAAAAGATTAATAGTTTAACAAAAATGTATTGTAACCTGAATAATAACCTAACCTAACCTAACCACATACCATATGCTGATTTTATAAAGGTTTCCTAAGAGGAGTAAAGTCCACAATGATATATCTCTCTAATGATAAACCCCAGAGGAACATCCAAACATCTGTAATAAGTAATAACTATAATAAAATGTTGTTGCATGGACCCCCTCCAATATCGAATATTGGATCTGGCCATTGTAGTGTTAACTTATAAATAATAAAATATATAGATTAGTGTTTATGGTCTATACGCGTTTAAAAACCATATCGGTTAAACGTCATTACATTGTCATTGGCGATAAAATGTTATTATGCATTGTACATAATATTATAATATGAGTTTTTCAACTTACAAGTTACAACCTAAAAGAAATACCTACACGACTGCACAAACGTATTTTATGGTGATAATAATTTACATATTTTAATATACTTAATACTTATAGTCATAATGTAGGTAACTGGGTAAACAAAATAAAATGGTAGACACATATTGTTATCATATTATATTTGAACGATTGTAATAATTATGCCTGTTAAGGCGTTAAATGTATTTATAAATAGATAAATAAACATATTTCATATTTGATTGCATATTAACTGCTATAGGTTTATCGCTTGGACCAGAAATTCATTACGTGGGCGGTACCGACCCTTTGTGGGTTTTTTTAGTTTTGAGGGGGGCGTTTTATTGAAGGGGGCGCTAAGGGGGGCGTTCTACTGTGACTTTCATTTTTATTGTTCATAACTTATTGCAATAAAATGTATAGGTAACTGCGTACAATCAAAAATAATAACGTAGACATTTAAGTAGCGAATTACATGATGGTATGCAGTTTGTGATACACACTATTAATAAAATCGAAGCTAAATCATCGAATGATCGTTTGATTTGACAATTATGCCATGAAAATGATGAACACTTTGAACGTCATCTCTTACTCACCGAAGTAAGGTAAGGTGGCTTTCAGAAAAAAATTGTTTGTTCAAATTATGCCAGAATTTTTACAGCCACTTGAAAAACAACTCTACGATGAACTACAAAAAAGAGAAACACATATTATTATATACTTAGTAGACATCTTTGAGATCAAGAAATCGGTTGGACATTTCTGAAAAGGGAGATTTAAGACTGATGCTGACATGTATTGATCTAGATATAATTTTATTAGCAGGAAATCATCAACTTCAAGGTACCTAGTCACTAGTCGAAAGTAATTTTTTCTAATTATTTAATAGCCAATTTTGTATTGTATTTATAAAATTAATATTTTTAGTAGATTTAAGAATTTAGTACCTATATAAAATGTACTATAATTTTTTTTATCTGTTTGGGCAGTAAAGATTTTTGAAAAACTAAAAAAGGTTGGGAATCACTGATGGCTTACACAATTGCAATAATTTACTAATATAGGTTAGTACCTATCTACTAACACGTAAGTTAGGTTTCAAAAGTAAAAAAAAACCCGTTTGCGTTGTACCGTTGTGGTAAAATTGTATGTCAAAATATAGCAATACATTTCAATACGTTTGTAAAATATTTAAATTTGCGATTAACGTAGGTACTACGTCACTGCGGTGTGCAAATTTTTTTTTTGTTTCTTGATCCTTAATGATATTTTAACTGTAGAAATATATTTAACTATAAATCAAATACTTATTTGTTTTTTTACATCATGGATATTATGCAAAAAAAATTAATTTTCAAACATTTAAAACTAATAATGATCATAGTAAATATGATAGGTTATTTACCCAGGAACAAAATTGAATAACAAATTAATATCAATAGATAATATTCGTGAAAGGCTAAGTAAACTAAAAATCTCTACAAATTATATTTATACTCTGAAAACATTTACTGGCTATTTAAATTCAACAAGAAAGAATATTCACCATGCCAGATCCTATTTAGCACCAAAATAACCTAAAGGCACGACATTTTTATAACTACCAATACCGAAGACCCAAAGAACGGTGTAAATAGTTTTGTTGTATAAATAGCTTAAAATGACTCAAAATAATTTAAAAATTTAATTGTGTAAAGAAAATATTAATATGCATAGGTAATGGCGAAAAGTTTCAAGTTCCTACGATGAATATTTTTTTAATTAAAATAAAACAACTAAAATCGTTATTTTTCATTTAAATATCCAATTTCGTCAAAATTAGCATTTCAAACGCTCATAAATGTTGCTTTACGTTAAAATTAATTTTTAATTTACAGTGTAACAAACGCATCAAGAATCTTTATTTTAAATTTCAACTTTAAACGATTATAAAAAAAATGTTACCTATTGTTATTTAATATTTTTAAATTACAATAATTTTTCGGAATCTGGTTTTGCGTACATTTTTTTCTTTTTCCACGATTGTTTTGAAAAAGTACTTCTAATAGAATTTTATCCTCAAAATTAGACGATGTGAAGAATTTTTACTGCAAAAGAATTCTGTCGTCTTAGAAACAAAAAAAAAATTATTAATACATGTACAATTGTAAAACCAATACATTCATTGCTATGGAAATCCAGACATATAGCTATAATAATCTTGAAAAATGTGTTCTACCTAAGCTATAGATAATCTTACTTATTGTTTCCAGCAATGATTGTATGCTGTTCGAACAAAGTTTTACTGCTTATCGTCTCATTACAGGGTTTCCACCTATATAAACTTACCACTATTTTCAATATTTCAAATGAAATTCTATAATAAATTCTTATACCTACGCACGTTCTTCCCTTTGGACTGTTCATTCATCCTTACGGTGAATTCGTTCATCGTTGTCATGATTACCAAAATAATGATAAATCGGTTATTGTAAACATTTCATTTCGTTTCCATGTTTAATTATTGTTGATTTAAGGATATTTTTTTAAAGATTTTTCTTTACGAATAATTCGATAAAGTTACAAACTATTATATATTATGTATAAGTATAACGCGTATGACTAATAATCTTAGACAACTAAGTTGTGTACAAATTAAAATCAGCTACACGTTAAGACGTGTAAATAAATAAATAAAGCGAGAAAATAAAAATAAAATCACAACTTTACACGCTATTATATAATATTTTGTATTTATAGAAACATACTATAGACATCAAACACTCTCGAACACTAATTTATACCCACGTGAAAACTGAAAGGCAACTACAAACATTAAAAACTTCCTTTACGTTATATTGAATAATAAGTCGAGTCTGAACTCTCTCTGGACGTATATAAAAACGATTGAGAATTGTTCAAAAGATCTACGACAAGCACGCGTATTAGGTGAAAAAACAAAAGAGTCGTCAGTAATTTTTCGAAATCGTAAAATAAACAACGACCAACAAACTTAAACGTCGTCATATATGTTATACACGTCACCGAGCAACCGTGTGGTAATGACCTGCACCATATACGAACGAAGGGTAGTGCGAACGCATATGGCACATTATACCGATTTCGACGGATTCAGTGCCTCTTGCAGTCGTATAATATTGTACCTACAAATCTACATAATAAATAGATTTTAGTATATTTTACCATTTTATTTAAAATAGGTTTTATAATTTACCCACCTAATAATATATATATACACTTCAGATCAGTATTTACTTATTATTTTTATTATATTCTTTAATTAATTGTTTTTTTCTCTTTGTTAAGTATTTTAAATTACATTTCGCGATAAGTATCTTGCTCTACGATAAGACATATTACCTCAGTGTAGAGCAATGCTAGTAATTTCGTGTATTTATCTATTGTATTTTGTGTATACTTCTACAAATTATTATTATTATTACTATTATATATATATATATATCACATTATATAGGTTACCTATAATAGAAGTCATTACTATGGTATTATTGGTATTGAGCATTGCGTATTTGTAATAATAAATTTAAAGACTAGAATCTTCCTTAAAATATTACAATAATATAATAGTATACCTCTCTGCGTAGCTGGTATAGCTGGTACTAATATCAATACTAACAGTAATGGTGTTTGGAAAAATAAACCCAGAAGCTAGCCGGCTATAAAAGTAATAATAATATTATGAAGAACGCCGCTGCAGTACAACGAGTTGGACGAAGAAATCGAAACCACCGACAGAGACGTAATCGTAAGTACGTGCGTTGCGCGCCCAATCATTAAACGATTTTAATATTTTGTTAAAATTTAGCAAGCAATTCCTATCTCTATCCCCACGTCGCCGTCGTCCTGTCTTGATGCTCTGGGCCTAGGAATGACGGTGAGATTTGCGGACGCTATTCGCATCGGAACCAACGGCACATCAACGCTCGACCGGCCTTGCGAATACCTAGAGGCCACGAATCTTGTGGTTAGGTTCTACTGCAGGGGTCGCTCCCGGATCAAGCAAGACGACCCAATCTCCAAACGAGTAGTTCCTCACTTGACTGGATTGACGTCTCCTGTCTCGGTGCCTTTTCGAGTCGACACAAGCCTCCACAACCGTTCCTTCTTCGGAATCATCGACCGATCGCTAGCAGAAAACTGCACAGTTCGTCCAACAGTCTGACCAAACCTGGAGCTTCGCGTGTCACCGTGGTCTCGCTCCCGGATCAAACCAACCGACCAAATCGTCCAACGCGTTCCTCAATTCCGACCCATTGACGTTCACACCGCCTCGTCATACGGCACTACCACGGCAACGACGGTATACCAGAGACGGACGATGACAGCAGCGCACGAAGGCGACTCGTCACGGTGAAGACGGAGACCGAAGAGCACGTTGCGGATGGAGAATTACTACAATAGGTGCTGTAGGAACGCGGACGTCAGCAGCGCTGGACCCGCAGGAACGAAACGTTTCAGGGTCGAAAACCACGGAGAGTATCTGCAGGACAGCGGAGCGATCCGCCGGTTTTCACTCTTCTTCGCCTAGTGGTCTAATCCCGCAGCCCGATTTCGCAGGAGCGATATTATAGTCTAGGTCGCTCGCTCCTTGCCTCGGTCACAGCCAGTTACAACAGTCGTCTTCAACAGTTCAGCACCAGCTGCAGCGATGTCATTAGGTCGTTATCGTTATTGTGCTCGTTCCTAGCTCTAAGCACAAAAAAAAAAAAAACATCATTGGAAAATCAATACATTTCTCGCATATAAACAGATTAAGTACTTGTAACGTCACCAGATTTTTTGGCTATTTATTATTTAATCACGTGCCGCGGCGCCGTCAAGCATATGAAATTGCGCACTAGCCGCACTGCATGTCATATGGTCATCATCGCGTCCCGTGCACAAACGCGCCCGCGACTCTCAAGATCGCCCGTTAGAACGCTGTATAGGTGACCGGCTATAACACGATTCCGCAAAATTTGCGGAATCGTGTTGATTTTAATAGCCACTGATATACATACACGACTCCGCAAATTCTATACATTTAAACACGATTCCGCATAATTTTAAATGCAACGTTGCCATATTATATAAAAATATTATAGTTATCAAAATGATATGAGGTATATTATAATATATTAGATTTGCTATTCGCTTCATACATAAAAAATATTAAATTTATCAATATATTAGTTAAAAAAAGTTATAAAAATTATCAGCTATTAATTATACAATTTAAAACATTCGTTATTATAAAACATACAAAAATATTAAAGTTATCAATATATTAGTTAAAAAAAGTTATAAAAATGATCAGCTATTAATTATACAATTTAAATGATTATAATATGAGAATTATAATGATTTACCTTGATAAATATGGCCAGTTAATGATAAATAATGTAGTAAATTTTCTCGGGATTTACAAGATTTATACTTATCATATGCCCTAATAGTAGTTTCAATGCGTTCTGTTTCTTTAAGAGTCATTTTCTTTTTTTCATTATTAGAAATAATTGTAAATATGTTTACTTCTGTTTCGGACTGAGTTTCTAGTAAGACTGTTAGCACTGAATACATGGGTGGATGAGAATAGTAAAATTGGCCGTTGAATGTTCGATGAAAACTTTCAGCTGCATTTGTTGTTCTGTGATAACTAGGGCCTGGATTTTTATGCAAAAATTATTGTTAAATATGCACATATTTATGCACTCAAAAATTCAAAAATATCACTGATAACATTATAAATTATAATAATATTATAAAAATTATGAAAGAATCATACAGTTTAGATAATAATTATAGCACCTACCTTGGATTCTTTGATGGTTCTTCAGCCCAAATTAGTGGTGGAAAAGGACAGTCTTTATCAATATAATTGTTTAAAACATAATCAGAAAATAAAAAACCAGACTCATCAGGACATGTACTCATTTTGTATTTTACCTACTTGTCTTCAGAGTGGCAACGTTGCATTTAAAATGTATAGAATTTGTGGAGTCGTGTATGTATATCAGTGGCTATTAAAATCAACACGATTCCGCACATTTTGCGGAATCGTTCTCCACCGAGGTGACCAGTTTCCCAAAACTTACAAACGCCATCATCTGAACCTCCATAACGTACACCCCTATTGTTGTCTTTTTAAAAAAAAATGTATTTCTGGTTTTTTCCCCACAATTTAAAAATTAAATTGCTATTTACAAAAAAAAAAAAAATTGTAACACAGAACATGCACCTGTCAAAAATTAACCAAACATACTCTTACATTGAATACCTTGGCTTAACGATATAGATCAAAATATTTGAAATGGGACATCCATACAGAAAACCTTATACTAATTATTAATAAACAACTAAGACAACTATTACACTTTTTCATTATAGCAAAAAAAAAAAGGAGAATTTTATTAGAATAACAAGTTTTGAAATGGCTCAATCTTTAATTAAATACGGGCATAATAGCTTGGATTGGTTGCAATACCGTCTTAAAACATTATTTATCAACTAGACAAAAATAAAAGTTATCAAAATCATTTTAAACAAAACAACATCATTATTAGGAGTATTACATAATATTGAAAATGTATACGATGAACCAACAATAAATAATAATATGGTGCTTTTTTTACAAAAATTATTTATTTAAAACAAAAATTCAAACATATTATAATTTAAAAAAAAATGATTTTGAAGTATCTTTCGTAAGTAACAAAAAAACCATTAATAACATACTCAAGGGTGCCCATTAGGGGGTGCAAGGAGGTGACATGTTACCCCTCAAGTAATTTTTTAATTGTAAATAACAAACTATTTTTACTGATAATATTTTACTACATGCCATATTACATAGGTAGGAACATCGTTTATCTATGTTGTACATCTAAGTTGTACATCTGTTTTCTGTTATTTAATAAAAAGAAATTTGTTGGTTCTTAGTTTTTTTTTTTATGACACTGTTACCTTGCTAGGTTCTGATTGATGGTCATACTTACAAGTTAAAAAATAAAGGTTTCTAAATATGATTAAGTACTAAAAAATTATTAAATTGTTCACATTTTTTAAATTTTAAATACAAACTTAAAAGTTGATTTTACAATAATCTTTAAATATTAAATAAAAAAAAAATGCCCCCTTTTTGGAAACTAAATAACATCATTATTATGTCTTATGATAGACCGTAAAACATTATTACTATATATTTTAAACCACGGCGTTTAACAATGGCAATATTTTCATATATTTTGATATTGTACTGGTGATTTATTTTATCAGTTTACTATGCAGGGTATAACATATTTTTGACTGACGGAGGTTAAGTGTTCAAGATGTTTTATAATATGATTTGATGGATTGGATAAATTCAAACTTTCATTTTAATTAGCTCAACCTATTTATAATATTTTCTATTATGCATTAAAATCTTATTTTTCGAGCTGCATATCTACGATGTTCTGGACTGTACACAACCACATCATCAATGATTTTTTTTTACTGTAAACCAAGCGGAATATAGTGTAAGGATTAGCTTAATTTTTTTCTTGCAAAGTACTAGGATAGTATTGTATTGTATTATACATTCGCATATGCTTTTTTCATCTCTATTAGGGTGTCCCGGATATTTTGACACTACCTACTCATTGTAATAAACTCCAGGTATACCGACCGAAAAATTAACATATCTGTATTTAATGGCCTTTCTGTGAATTTCTATTGGTTTTCAATGTTTCTTGAACATCATTTCGAGAACACTTTTCTAGAAATTCACGGTTTATTGGTGCAAACGCCAGGTCCAAAACCACAAGTATAAGTTACCTACTTCAGTTTCAACATGGCGTGTGCAGTGTACACCAAATACTAATCGAAATCAAATAAATTCCTTCATATGGAGTACTTATAAGAGGACGTGGTACTCGCATGTGTTGTCTCTGTCATTGAAGTGCGTAACATACCAAATTGTATGCTCATCAGATCACGTTTAGCTCCATTAGTTTAAAAATTACAGTGAATTGACCTCTTATGAAATTAAGAGGTAAGATTATTATTTAGGCAACCCCAAAGGTTTTTTAATATATTTTAATTTTAAAGCGAGTTATTAGTATTTTAAAATAGTAAAATGTTTGTACATATTAAAATACTCATAACTCGCTTTAAAATTAAAATATAATAAAAAGCCTACGAGATTGCCTCGATAATAATATTATTATCATTACATTTTATAAGAAGTAATTTCACTCTATTTTTTAAACCAACAGATCTAAACGTGATATGAGCGTACAATTTGCTATGTTACGCACTTGTAAGACGGAAACATCACATCGCGGGTACCACGTCCTCTTAAGATGAGAGTTATTTTTTCTTAACTCTCGAAGGAAAAAATACTAACCTGTACTAATCTGTGTATTAGACAAATACTTTTAATATTCATATTTAATATTATTTATGCATATTATAATATATTGTTCATATATTTTTTCACGTTTGTTAAAAATAATAAAATAATTTTGTTAAAACATTAAAATGTTTTAGAAAAACACACACATCATTGTAAAATCAATTAATTCATCGCTCGGCTAAGAATCTAAAATTAATGTTAAAAATATTTCAAACTGTATAACATCTATTTAAAAAAAAAAAATACAAAAATTGACTTTGAAGTAAAATGGATTACCCTGTGTATAATGTAATTGATTAAACATGTGTTTAACATTAATGTTTTAGTTAAAAGCAAGAGCGAACGTTATTAAATTATAATTAAAACTTTATTATTTATAATTTTTAATACTAATGGATTTTATTCATATGGAGGATAACGTATATTAATACTTTAAACTTGGATACTATTAATTTTGTATCATAAATGCATCAGAATACCGTAATGAGTTTAAGATAGATATTATATAAAATTATATAAAAATATATATATACGTTTAAGCATTATAAAAACGGTATAAGACTTACACTAACAAAAATAATATTTCAATATTATAATAATTAATAAAAATGTATTTAAATCTTTTATATACAAATAAATCCATATATTTATATACCTTAAAGTTGGATATTATTTATTCGTAGTATAAGAATAGATAATAGCTATAGATAATACTGTGTTTATGGAAAAAACATAAAAAAAAAAATTTATTTTATTTTAAATTTATTAGTCGATTGGCTGATTTTAATTTTCACTTTATAAAAAGTTGAAAACTTCTATTAATGTTTATATTATCGTTGAAAACAATTAGATATTATAACGCTAACTTAATAACTATAGCTATAATAGTAGGCAGAGTTACAACAGGTGATGTGTTGAAAAATCGATAGGGGAAATTTGAACGTGGATGTTTGTTATATAGATGTGTATTGTGTATAGTAGGTGGGTACCTACCTACCCCCACATTGTAAGTTGTTGCTTCTATGTGATTTGTTTTTAAAGATTTGTTATTTAAATTCCGACGAAACTACGATAAAGTTAAATATCATTTCGCGAGTTATATTGAAGTAAATTGTATTATTATCATTCGAAATAAGGGAAATTAAATGTACACTGAAACAAGCTAGGCGCTTCTTAAGATGATTTTGTTATTATCGGGTGAATAAATACGGCTTGTGTTTTCGTTCCCATAAATATTAAACGCATCACATTTATACGAATAATTAAAAAAAGCTGTGCCAGTGTTGCAATATCTACCTACACATAAACCAATGAAAACGTTTGATACTGAGTGTTTAAAATTAATATAATGTAATTCCATTTTATTTTATTCTCAGACATAAGATTTGACTGCGGAATTTACGAATACGCCTAAACATAGCACCAGTGTCGATTGGTTATAAGAGAAAAATCAGTTAAACATTCACGAGGAGCAATCTGAGTGTATATTTATGCAGCAGAACACTATACAATAAGGAAACGATTCAAGCGTATCGGAATAATATTATAATATTGTGTATAGGTACTTTATAATATACTATACTGTGGAGTAGTATAGTAGGTGTATATAGGTGTAGTACGCTATACAGTGTAGCGGTAATAATATAATAATAATATTATTGTACTAAATCTTCTATTATCTACCTAGGTTCTGTGATGGGTATAAGTTGTACAATATTGTTTGAGAAGTGATCGCGAGCATTGCCGTTCCGATTGAGATCATTGTAATATTATTGTATTAATTTGCAAGACATTTAGAGATTATTAAAGCGAAAAAAAAATGTAAGAATATCGCATCTAAAAGTATTTTTCTTCTGACGGAACCTAAAAAACGATACGATGGACTTTTGTGTGAGATCAAAAAACTAAAATCGTATTAAGTTGATTAGATTAACAATAATAACACATTAATACGTCTATGAACTATTCAACTATGTAGGTATATATCATAATATTGTGTGTAGACTATAGGTAGGTATATTGTATAATATATACCTAGTTTACCTAACCTAACTATATTGGAGCTTATTGTAGAGTAATAACATACTATACATTAGTGGTAGTCGGTAGGTAATAATACAATAATAGTGTAGCCATGGGGGAGGTTCTGTGTTGGGATGGGGGGTGAGTGTGCTGTAACCTACCAGAAATTTAAAGGAAATAAAAATTATTTTTATTGTATATGAAAGTTATACTGCAAATACAAATGTGTATAGCACTACAGCAATACAGGGACCGAAACCTAAAACTCTGTGTAAACACATTATCAGCCCCCCCCCCACCACAATAAAAATCCTGGTTACTGTAATATAATAACATTAGACTAAAACTCTAGTTATCAATCCATCTATTTGGACATTTCGGGATATTAAAGAGAAGAAAAAGGCTAGAATATCAACTATAAGTTTATTAAACGTCGTTTTTTCCTTCGATAAAACTTAAAAAACGATCAGGCTTAAGTAAAAACAATCGTACAGCAAAATAACAGCAATGAGAAAGGGTTAAGTGATTAGATTTATAATAGTAATATGCCTATGCATTACTCAAGTGTATAGGTATTTGGTGCAGTTAAACAACACCAACAATTCGCGTTTTAATCATCAGTCGACCCGCAGTCATTAGTATAGTAAATCGTTGTGGGCTATGTGCTTAGTCGTTGTTGTTGTTGTTGTTGTTGTTGTTGACCAATAAGAAAATTATATTGACTTTGTCTACGCGAGGGATGAGCATATGTGTGTTTGCTGCAATGGTGTGTAGTTGTGGTTTAGTGTTTTTTCTTCGAATATATAACGTACCTAGTGTAGCGCACGATACAAACATCTGCAAGAAAGACATTTTAAGTATTTCGAGTTTTAACAACTGTTAACTAACTAGTTAAAAACACTATAATAAAATATCGGCATGGTTCTGACTTCGGACTAGAAGTACGTTTAGATATCTATAGTGTGTCGTATATTATAGCATATAATTAACTTATTGAACAGACGATTTATAAATAATAATATTATAGCAGTAACACGAAGTATAATTTTAAATGTCCCTATTTATTTCTCGAACGTTTTTAAACACAATTAAAAACTGGAGGTAATTAGGCATTTGCTCTGCTATAAAGTAGGTAGGTACATACCTGGCCATTGAGTAAATCACTGTAATTATGTATGTGCTGAGTTTGAATTCAATGGCAAATAATTCTTAGCGAAGACGGTCTATCATCAGTGCCAGTCTATATTATATTGCCACAGATTATACAATTTATGATATATTTATATTGTTATTATAGTAATATTTATTTTATTATTTATGTATAGGTACAGTAAGTTGAATTCATTTTTACCGAAAAATTGAAATTATTATATATTATTATTAATATTTAATTATTATAATAGTATAAAATATTTATAATCATATCGTATTATTATAATAAACTAATTATCAATACCGGCTCACCGTAGAGCGATGTGAATAGATCAATGGTATAAGCAAACAAGTGCATAAAATTAATCTAAATACTTTTAGAAGGAAGATAAGTATATGTACAAAATATAACGCTAATATATTAATATATGTAAAAATTTTAAATCCATCGAAGAATAGTTTTGCATTACTACAAGATAACTAATTTATTCTTCGTATACATATGTCTATTTTCATTCAAATTTTAACGCGTAATATACTCGACTATTAAATAATTTGGTTAAATATTTTTTTTAGATTTTATGGTTTTAGGTACTAACTAGGTACTTACGTGGAGCCTTGTTTTACATTTTCAAGCTTTTCGACCTAGCGGATAACATTTTTTTTCGAGATTCATTGAAACAAAATCGAAAATGTCAAAACTTAATAAATAAAAAGAGTCAAATTATTATTTAAATTTAAATTATATATAGTTATTAGTTTTTGAATAATTAAAAAACAATATAAGAAAATCTATTAAGTAAAAACTGGTTTTGCGTAAAATTTCCTTTTTTTTTCTCAAATTTTCTTTTGTTGTTCATGATTATTTTAAAAAGTATTTGGAATTTTTAACTTTGCTCTCCCAGAGGTACCAACCATATACATCTTTCTACCAGTGAAGATATATTTAAGTTGAAAATCTAAGATATTTTTACCCAACAAAACGTGTAATAAGACAGATTTTTTAACCAATACATTCATCGCCCTCCTCAAAACCTAAAATTCATGATGATTGTAAAATAGTTTTTAAACCGTGAAAGTATAAGTTGTTAAAATGTATGATAAAAATACTAAAATACTATACACCGATTATTATTACTCAAAACTTTAGGGCGAAATAAAAATAATTCAAAGTGCAATATGATTATAGCCATTCTTTACTCAGTAATAATGGATATGGATAGACATTATGCATTCTTATAGGAAAACTTTTAAGTCAATAAATATAAAGAAGTTTTTATTTTACGTTTTTAAATTCAAAAATATTTTTAGCATATTAATAAAATATTTCAGAATATTTTTTTATATTTTAATATTAAAATGATATTTTCCAAAACCTTTTAAGAAAAAAAAAACATAATATTATTGAAGAATAACATTATCTTGTTTTCTTTTTTATAATTTATGTTTTTATCTTTATAAAACCCTAGTTTTGAAATCCATCGCACAAATCCATAATAGTTATTCGTTGGCTCTCAATGTAAATCCGATACTGAAAAGTTCAAGCCTTATGTACTTTTCCATTGAAAAATGTTCAACGTTCAATTCTAAACTTTATGCATTTTATTATTGAGAAGTATTTTCTATTACTTTAGAATATCCAAACACATAATACAATGTAGCGATAGGATCATAGAATCGGAGCGAAGACTGGTTCGTTTAGGTCACCTTGGAACAGTTCAGTATTATAGGTACTATCTAATATTAAAAGCATCAATAAATAATTACATCATTACGTCAAAATCTATTTATCACGAGACTTTATTAAATGGCGTTTGTACTATGTGGCGTTTTTTAAATATTTTTAAAGTTATCAAAACCAACAGTTTTCTATTTTTGTTTTTTTTTTTTTTATAGAAAGTCTAATTATTTTGATAATAATATATCACTCGGTGATCAGATAATAACTAAACATAATGTGGATTCAGACAACTGGTGGTCTTTATAGATATGATGACATTATTATGATTGATCGAAGGTTACTATTTTTTGCATGGGTGTTACATGATTAAAAAATTACCATATCATTAGAATGCTAACAGATTACTCGATAAATCAATGTGTTGAGCCTTATAAATATTTACTAATATAAAATTGTACTGTACCTACCAGAATAGAGTTGGCATCCTCCACATTAAAATAGTCAATCAATACGGCGGTCATCACCCGCAATCGTTTGGATTTTGGAAACACACGAACCAAGGGTAACTCATGGTGGGAAGCTGCCAAGTTGGTGTACAAAACATGAATAATCAATGGCAAGTTACGAGAGAATTCTTAGAAAGTCTAGAAATAAATTATATTAGAAATCTAGTCTGGTGTACACAATTTATTTATTTACAAGTATTGACCCCCGCTACCACAATATCCCCCAGCTCACATAAACAATTATATAATATCGAGATAACATTTTATAATCAATATAGTTATATAACTCAGCATCATGATTGTAACTGGTGGTATTATATATAACTTATTTTAGTTCATGATAATCATGATATACGTAATATTAGATAGGTACCTAATTTTGTTTCATTATAACAATTTGATTTTTTAGAATATAGGATACCTATTCTTCTATTGGACGTTAAAATTGTCTAGAGACAATTTATAAAACAACTTGTGTATTATTGTTCTGGAATTGGAGAATATACCTGCATGTACTTAATGATTTCGTTAATGGTCAAATCAAAGAATTGAGCTGTACACTGAAAATAAAAATAATTGTATTTAGGAATTAGGACTGTAAACTTCTGGTCGAATCAAAAGAAACTTTTTAAACAAAATCTGAAGTTTTATACCTTAAATGTATTGCTATAATATATATATATATACACATCTATACATCACCCAAATGATTCAATCCATTGTATCGAGCAGTTTTTTTAAAACTTTTAGACGAACCCAATCTATTATGTTGTTACTTTTTGTTTGTTTAGCTGTTATTCCGGATGTTCCGAGTATGCTTCATCCAGTGTTACATTTTGAATGGAAATACAATATTTTAATAAATGTACAGCGAACATTTTCTCTTGTAATTGAAGAGATAAGTATTTTGACGAGATGTGAAATTTAAAATTTTACCAAAAATACTATGAAACTGGACAGTTCGGTTTAAATCGAGGGGTATATTGATTAAAACACGATCTTTGCAAATGTACCAATGAAAATGACATATTTATACCTAATTTATTGACGAATTTGGAAAATCTGTATTAAGAATTTATGATTCATCGAAAATCATTCTAAAACTTAACTAAAAATATATTCTACTTATTTCTTATATGTTAGGATATCAATCAGTAGGTAAATAATTACCTATACATATTTATTCGACTATAATAAGCAAGTGGGTTTCATGTACGGTGTATATATTTTGTATATATTTATACTTACTTATTAATATTTTATTACAGTATTGTTTTTCGTGTACAATGATTTCTCACTGAATTAGAACTTAAAACATCCATTAAAGTGACCTACTCAGGGTCTACTCGACACCTAGAGTACAGCAAACCGAGTACTGTGATTTTAAGGTTTGATTTTGTTGTTGATAACTTTACATTTAATTAATTTAGTCAATGAACGATTATTGGGTTTATTCAACTGCCACCCCCGATAGCCTGAGTATATATGTATTTCTACTGTAATTATTGGAATAACACGAGTAAAAAATTAATCGGCGATATTCTCCGTACCAGCTGTTTGAGACAGAGACATTATATAACGAAGTAGGTAGGTAGCGTGTCTTATAGCGAATATAGGTAAACTTGGTATTGCTATCGCGTCAATAATTGTGTACTTACGCAATTTGCTCAATTTAACAATTTTATCATTAATTTGTCACAATAATATTATAATGGTAAAACAATGTGGAATTATTACCTAGCTGATGGATACAATATTTAGGTAATATGTCAAATAAATAAAGTATATAATACATAATTGTGACAAACAATAGATATCTTATAATATATTGAACATATGTTTATGCATTTGGTAAGTAGGCGACAAGGTTACAAATTTAAAGTTATTTAGAATTTTTTTTAAAGCGTTTTTTTCTCTTAGTCCATTGTTGTTATTATTTTATATTTTATAACTTATGCTCGAACAATAACCATGATAATAGAAATAACACAATTCATTCGTTTTGAACAAGTGCTATTTTTTCGAATTGTTAATATTTTGTCCTTTGGTCTTTTGTTTGCCTCGTGAAAACGATTTGATTGTAATCACGTTAGAAGTCAGCAACGGTCGTTGAAGTGAATACGTTTAACTTTGCGATAATAGTGTGACAGCCGATATCGGTATGGACCGCATACTTTCTCAATGTTTTGATTAATACATGTAATACCTAAATAGTTGTAAAGTTTTCTATTTTTTCTTATTTCATCGTGGATAATAATTAATAATTATTGAGATTGTCAAAGAATTTTTGACCTTGTTGTACCCAGTAGTAATTACATTAAAGTCACACAATACATACAGTAATATTATAATTAAATTAAAAAGCAAAGATGGTTCTTTCTTAAAATAAAAATTAATTTGTCGTGTTTAATTAGGTGCGTTTTATTGGGTTAGTAATTAGTAGTAATTAGTATATAAACAAACTGTAAATGAATCAACTCAGCTGAGCTTTTCAAAATGTATATGGCTTTTATAAATATAATTATTAATTAATGTTAATTTTACTCGTACCTACCTATAGCAGTATGTGGATTTACGTATATTATTCAGAAAAGTTCTGTTATTATTAACTTATGTGGAAAATGTGACTAAACCTTATTCCTTTTTAGATTTATTTTTGTTGATACATAATAGTATGTTATATATTATATATATATATTTATATAATGCAAAAATATACATTTAAATTAAATTACGTAGTTTAATAGGGTAGCATATGACGCTTATACTAAATTGTATTATGCAATAATTTTATTATGAACAGTTTTGTAATTTATTTTACAGACAAAAAAAAAATATGGTACAGTGTGATTATGTAAGTAGATATTACAATGCGGAATATCTAAATAAATGTACCTATTTAACTGTGCATTCAATAAGAATAGCCATTTAATTACACAATATAGTTCCATATAAAATGCATATAGGTACCACCAATAGATTAGGTATACCTATTTAATGATCGTATATCTGTACACAAGTATACCGTAAATAATTTCATACCTAGTAAAAACCAAAAACAAATAAACTAGTATTCTTCGCACGTATAACGCAGTACATAATCTAACCTACAGGTTTATACGACAGTTTTTTGTTATGGGTGAGCTACAGGTAGGTACATAAAAGTTCCGTGATCATAATATTATTATTATTATTCAATTTAATTGAAACTATTTATGCAGCTTAGTTATTTCAGTAGGTAAACATCGTTTATACAACTGCACCATTACTTACAAATTGTTATTTATAAAAATTCTATTTTTTTTTTATCTTGATTTTCGAAAACGATTGGAATTCTTATACCTAACTTTTAATCGATGCAGAGAGATACCTACTTTAAAACGAATTTTTAGAAAACTTCTTTTTACATCAAACAGCAAATATATTATTTCTAAATTTGTGGTGTATAAAAAAAATAAAGCGGCAAACAGAATAAAGTAACAACATGTAATATTAATCGTTTGTATTATTTGACAAGTTGTCACAGTTTTTTTAGTACCTACCTTACAAATTAAACTTTTACATATTTTTGATAAAACGATTTACATAAAATAACGTTTCTCTATTTGACGTTTTCTCTGCAAATGTATGCTGCCTATATATAATTTATTCAAATAACCAATGAGGCCTTTTAAAATTCATGTTGGATGTCAGTTACAATACATTTATATTGTGTTGTATGTATTTTTTATTATTAAAGATCACGTGGGAACGAAATGGAGTAACGCGTAGTGTTTGCGAGTAGGTCTATTCAAAACGACGCAGTCGGACTGTGTTTGAGGTGAGAGCAACACAGCCGCTCCAATGTGCCACCCCGTGTAAAGACCCCAAATTAGTGGCATATTTTGGGGGGACTTAGGGGGAAATAGCTCCGGATGCCAAATTTAGAATCCCATAAAAGAGCGAATGTGATGCATATTTCTATTTTTACTAACTATACGTTATGTTCATCATTTTACAATGTTAAACAAGTTTAGAAACCTCAATCGGCGAGCATTCCAAATATTAGGTTTCTAAACGTATTTTAATAAACCGTAATGAATCATAATTCCATATAGGTACAATTTAGATACAGTAACTACGGACAAATAAATAAATGAAATCAACAACTTTTATTGTTGATACGGACGGACGGACACAACGGAGATATAAGGTGCTGTTATAGACATATGTTTAGAAACCTATAATATGTATTAATAAAATACTTCATTTAGCATCCCTTGTAATTGGTATACTGGGAGTTGGGGAATATTCCTACCAAATACGTCTAGAGTGGACGATTTTTTTTGTTTCGCTAGGGTTATAATTCTGGAGAGGCACTGCTCACCTAACAAAACTATTTATTTAAAATAACCCATAGGGGGCTTAGGTAAATTAATAATGGATATTTTTTTGGGGGGAGGGGGAAGGGTTTAAATCTTAGTCAGGAAGGGCTAGTTGCGCCACTACCTACGAGTGTCTAAGGTGATATTTTAATCATAACCGGTTGGGAGAAATTATAAACGGAGTACAACTAAGAACAATAATATTATGAACCGATACAAACTTCTTCGTAAAGTTGTTGTTGTTGTATCTCATAGGTTACAATAATATTATTATTTTTCTAGTCTTGTGACACAATCACATCACGATAAACCGACGAGATTTTTTATATCGCTTCGTCAGATAGTGTTGCCCATAAGCACACTAGGGCCCCCGGGGAGTGGTGCTAAAGAGTGCTTAGCACCCCCAGGCTTCAGATTAGCATACCCAGTTCTCATGTGATAACATAATATAATTATTCTTAAACATTTTAAATACATTTTAAATACATAATACATTACGTACAGTCTAGTAGCTAAATAGTTAATATATAAATAAAGTAATAGCGTTATATTAATTTTTATAAAAATGTCGAATTTCTTATTACTTATTAATTTGTCCATACAAGTATAATTTATTAAAGTTTTGATTTCTTATATTTGTATAAAAATTAAAAATGAGTAGGTACATATTAATATTAGGGGGGTGTGTGGGGCAAATCCCCCCTCACGGATCTGTGTACCAACAAATTATTCCAGCACCCCCTACATTCACACCCAATGTGCGCCTACGGCCCGCACACAACAATATTATAATGTTATACACACCTCCGCTGCAGTAGGTACAATAATATAATAATAATAATAATAATAATAATAACGTAAACGGGCGGCTCGCGTTGCCTATGGTTTCACGGGGGCTCGTCGGCGGCCGGCTGTTGCTACCGCGTCCAGCAGCAGCATCAGCAGCATCAGCATCAGCATCAGCATCAGCAGCCGCCGCCGCCGCCGCCGTCATCGTCGCCGTCGCCGTCGTCGCCGCCACCGCCGTCGTCGTAGCCGTAGTCGTCGTCGTCGGCAGTATCTCGTTAACGGCGCTGTGCACCGCACATAGGACGCGCCTACACACGCTCGCGACCACATCAGCGCCCGCTGTCGACGCCGCCGCCGTTTCCCGCGTGCTCATCGCCGTTAAATCTGTTCCCGCTTACCACCCCCGACGCCGCCGCCGCCGCCGCCGCCGTTTACTCTCCCGCACGGGCGACGACGACCGGGGTTGGCCGCCGCCGCCACCAACACCGCTACCGCCGACGCTTATCGCATAGTGACGTCGTCGCCACTGCCGCCACTGCCGCTGCAACCATGACGACTGTTGCACACTCGGCTGTCCCGAGTGCACCCTCAGTGATGCGATTATGACGGTCACCTGCTACCCCCACTCCCTTATTTAAAATTCGAGTCCCACTCGACTCTCTGTTGTCGTTATCATTATTATTGTTATTGTTACTATTATTTAAATCGTCGTAATCGTTTTTAATAATACGCATTTATTGTTCACGTATTATTATTATTATTATTATTACAATACATACGATATACACGCACAATTTATATTAAATATACTGTCGCCTTCGCCGACGCCACTGCGGCAACGATCCGTGCCACTTACGCCGCCGCCGCCGTCGATCGCCGCGTTATCCGTGCGCGCGCGTGTACCGTATTCTCTCGTCAGGTAAGCCCCCGTAAACCCTACTTGCTTATACTTGATAGCTTCTACCATGATCGTACTACCTGTTTGATGACAGCACAATAAGCGCCGTCACCACTATACCTCCATCGACCACAGTGCCAAAGCCATCACGGGGTATAAACTTCTATTTTACCGACGCCGATGCTGGGTTGTTGACGTTATACACGAATAGTGAATAAATAAATACTAACCTCCCCCTCCCCCCCGTACCCGCTCAACTGCTCAATTTCTTTTCAATTGAAACATTAGCTTATGTATTTAAATAACAGTAATTTTTTTTCGAAACTACCGTTTTGAGTTTTTACGAACAAATTATAAGAGATAACAACACGACGGTGATCATAATATTACGGAACTGCACATGATACGAGATTAAAATTCATACAATTCAAAGATAATTGATATTTTATAATTTACAATGATCTGCTGTGGAAGGAAACCAGAAGCCGAATCAATCAAAACCTGTTGAACGACAATTTTTTATAAAAAAATATTTACTGAGCTTGTAAAAAGGACGTATTCATATTATAAAGTTTTCAAACAGTTCAAAAATTAATTATTAAATTAATAATGTGCAACAAATCTTTGAACTTAGATAAAATGTTGATTCTTCAAACGCTTTATTATAATTTTTACTTTGGAGTTGAATAAACTTAAAAATAATAATTCGGGAATTTACGAAAATATGATATTTTATTAATTATTTAGAATTTTTTTCGAAAGATAAAATGTTGAACTAAAATATTTCATATTTTTGCGATTATGGATAATACAAATTTCATCAAAGTTTGAACTTCAAACGCTTTTTAAAAAAAAAAATGTTAATCGTGTATTTTTATTATATTTTAATTGCTATGATATGAACAATTTATGAAAAACCTTGTATTAAATTTTCCAAACTTCTCAACTTAGACAATTGTTTTATTAAAATAAATCGAGAAAAAGTGAAAAAGTCGAAAATGCTAAATTATGTCTATAAATTGATCGAGCCTTGCCAAAAATGCCAAAAATGTTTGTATAGTTAAATAATCTTTATAAAATACTGATCTAAAATATTTAGTGCATATTTTAAGTCTCCGTGGTCATTACATATTGAATTGAAACGAAATATAAAAGTTGGTTTTTCGAAGTTTATAACCTATTACGTTAAAATTCCTGTTTTCAGAATTTTTTTTTAGTTTTTCCGGATTATTTTGATAAAAACTGTGAACTTTTACTTTTGACTCCCAAAATCCAAGCTAAATCTAATTTTCTACCAGAAACTACCCTCAAAATTGAAGATATGGTAGATAAATTAAAGTATGTATGCATTTTAATGACATTTTGCAAACTTAAAAATTGTAAGAATTTAAGTATTATTTAATACTTTTGATTACGTTTAAGAACTGTATGAATGTCTCAAATAAAATCTATACGAAAAATAATTTCGAAAATGCATTGTTTTAAAATGCACTGAACTTAGTATTATATTTCAACTATATAATTAAATGCCATCATGACGTTATGTTAGTAGGTATTGTAAATTTTGATATGATTATTCAATATCCCTGGGTCAACCCCGATCCTCGAGTAGAAAGTTACAATTAATGCGAATTGCAAAGTTTCAATCTTTAAAGTATTCGGAAAACTTGGTATTCATAATACAAAAATTGAACCATTGTTATCTTTATAAGAAAGCTTCTACATCAGCTTTGTTATTTCAACATTACACTGTATAATAATAGTGTACCTATACAACTTTAAACAATTTCGAGTAATAATTTGGATCTTAGAGTATTTTGCTCTCTTCAAACATGATTTCGTAACAGCGGTAGGATAAAATAACTTCTAGAACTCAGTTTTTTCTCTCAAGAGACATTCAGACATATCTGAAAAGTGAATGTAATAAATTGAACTACAACTTTTCATCGATACTTCTGTTAACTGGAATTAAAAACATATACACAGGCGATTTGGTCGGATCGAGTGCAAATGAGACTCCCTTTAATAAAAAAAAAAAACACTGTTACATACGGTACATTTCAATTTATAAACTGAAAACGAAATTTTGTTGGTAAATTATGTTTTACATAATGTTTTTTTCAACGATATTATTCATCAACTTTAAAATGTTCAAATGAATAAAAATTAAGTGGGTAATACCACTTCTTAACAAAAAAAAAAAAAGAAGAAAATATATATACATATTACCTATAAATATTTTAATATAAGACCGAGCTAGTGCACCTAGGAAGATTAAGGTGGTATCAGCACACTAAATCATTATTATGGTATATTTTTAAATATATATTTTTGCACCATGTTCGTTATACGCGTAGGAGGTACCTACTTATACACAAACAATTTCAAAAAAAAAAAAAAAAATAATTTGAGTAACTGATCTCTTGTCGCAAATGTAATTCAAATATAAAATAACGTGGATAGATAGTTTTAAAATGTTGTTAGCAAGTATGGGAACGGTTATCTTCAACCTTAGATTTCATCAACGTCATCAATAATTTTGACAATTGTACACGAAAGACACAAACTTATAGCGTTATACCATATGCCCACCTTAGTAATTAATTTAAAAAAAAAACAACATATTTAGTAGTTAACTATCTATAATGAAATACTAAAACGAACTTTTACAAAATTTAATACATTTGAAAAATAAAGTCTCTGGTGGTATTTGCTTATATTGTATTCAGTATTGTATAATCATTAAAAAAAATAGTAATGCACCTTTATTAATAGGTACAATGGCAAATTAAAAGAGATATTTATAACCCAAGTAATACAAATAGATAATAGGTAGCTAAGAAATATAATAATACTTACTTTATCTTGTAATTTAAATAAATAACAGTGACGAATGAGTTTTTTACCAATAATAGGTATAGTTTAAAAACATTTTTGCTTTTTTGAACTATTTAAATTTTGAACATTTTAAAATTTTTTTTCCACTTATGTTGATAAAAATATGTTGTGTGTCAAATAGCTTAAAAATCTAACACAAGGATTCTCATAAGTTATTT
Source organism: Nasonovia ribisnigri (assembly GCA_027563435.1). Lineage (NCBI taxonomy): Eukaryota > Metazoa > Arthropoda > Insecta > Hemiptera > Aphididae > Nasonovia > Nasonovia ribisnigri. The sequence continues at coordinate 258,806 of JANEHU010004950.1, forward strand.
TGACAGCAGTTACATCATCAGTTATCTTCAATTTTTTTTTATAACAGTTATTAAAGCTTATATTTTCACAAAATTGGATAATAAACAATAATTACTCTCGATTTTTCTTCAAATGATTTTAATATTTTATTTTAACTTATAATTGAAACTTCTCACCATTTGATATTATTATTTTACATACATGCCTAATAACATTTATTTCCACCATTCCATTCTATGGGATGTTTTGGGAAAAACTAGTTCAACCTACCGAATGAAAAAAATAGGTAATAATAATGATAATACAAATTTAATTTAACATAAAATATATGCTAAGAAATATTATACAATGACCATCAGTTTCCTTTGTTTATAATAGTTTTTCGCATACATTGATTTATTATTAAACTCAAATTTAACACATCCATTATCGGTGACCTACTCAACGACGAGTTACACTTGAAATCGAAACTATGAACCTATAGCGTTTAGGTATCAGTATAACCGCGAAGTGAGTTTCATGGTTTTTATCGTTAATGTCTAAGTGTGAAGTCCTATAATAACTTTTCCGTTAAAAGGTAATAAAAATAAAGTGTTAAGTGTATGGTTAAAAATGTTCTTATTTCCAGGATGATTAACCATTATTGTATCTTATATTTTGATTACCTAGATAGGTAGGTATATATTTTTCTGTATATGTGAACAACTCACACTTATAATAATAATTGCAATAGAAACATGTTGTGTATACTTTAGTTCGTATTTAACTTTGGTCAAATATATTCTTTTCAAACACTTTTTTTTTCTTTAAATATAATTTATGTAATGAACGAATCATTTAATTTTTACATTATTTCAAATATGATTCAAAAGAATTGTTATGTTATGAGCGTTCAGACAAAACCTTATGCATTGGTTAAGTATGATATAGAATTATTTATACTAATCCGACTCCGTAGTGCCTACCTACTACAACTATTGTGGATCTATGTACTGTATAGGTATACTATATATTTTTATAGAATTTTAGAAGTCGGTTAATGCGTTTATACAAATATTGAGTTGTATTAATTATATTAAATTTACCATTATATTTTAATACATTTCTAACTGATAAAGTAAACAATATGTTGATATCCGGATGTTACTGTTTATAATTATTTCTAATGTTAAGCTGAAAAACGATTGTCCATCTAATATAAGACGTACTATTGTAATGAAAAGAGTGCTATAAAACATTTAAATATATAAAAGTGAATAGAGTAAATAAATCGGGTCCTGTGTATACAATATACAATACCTATACAATATTATATAATATCTATTATTATACAGGTTTATACCGCCTCTTTAAGTTCATCTTGGCGCAGGATAGCGGTGTATTATTATTTACCATCACTAATTTAAATGCAACAATATATTATAAGCGATTTGAAGTGGAGCTCACAGAAAATCACATTTTGCCTTGATTTCTTTAACATTTTTGGAATTTTTCAACTTTTCACCTTTGTAATTTTTCTCTACTATAACGCTTAAAATGGTTATATTATGGAACTTTTGGAGTATTTTCATTGCATTTTCATTGCTTGAAAAAGTATTCATAGGAAATTATCGTTGTAAACCAATAAAATGAATAATTGATACGCAGTCACTTCACTTAAGGGTTTAAAAGAAATATTTAGAGTCCAACAATATATGAATTGATATTTAAAAAAAAAAAAAAGCAAATTAATTTCGATTATATTTTTGTATGGATTTAAACGATTTAATCTTTTTTCTTCCTTATACATTAATTGGATATAAATGCGAAAAAAACCATATTCAAGTTATAAACTCGTAAAGCAGATGAATGATAAGTGTAATATAAATACTAGTACCAGTCATAATTATTTTTGTCATTATTGGGAATTAATTGGTGTGTTGGTAATATTTGTTTAATATTATGAATCTTAGATTTAACAGAATAACATTTTAAAACAAATATTATACGGTAACATTTTTCATCTGAATACCTGCTCAGTATTTTTGTTTAGAAAATTGTGTGCGATATTGAATTACAATACATTTTTGGCGTATTGATGGACAACCAAAAGTTGTAATGTCTGATGCTCATAACAATATTATATTCTTCAGAGTAGTGGAAATAGAAAAATATATAAACTTACTTTGTGAATTTTGTCTACAAAGCATTTTGTCTCCCCTCCCCATAGTCCGCGTCTTGTTATATCTTTTAAAAGTACTTTATCGGGCTAACAGGTTGCCGATTGATTAATGTCTCGGGATTTGGGCTGAAATCGACGATATTGTCTCCTTTCTATCTTTCCTAAGGGACATATACCACGTGCCGAGTAAACGAAGAAAAATGTTTTGTTATTATGTCTCTTTTCTTTAGCAAAGGATACTCTTTATTTCGCTGCAATTTTTATCTCTATCCTGAAGACCATTGCACAATCAGCAAATTCGTTACGTAGTATCTGTTCCAATTAGCACAGCAGTGTTAGACCGACACACGTACTATAGCCACGGTCAAGGTTTCAATTTATGACTACGTGTGTAAAGTATTTGAAAGAAAAAAATAATGCATAACAAATAATACTTAAGGTGCTGAGTTAAATAATTGTTATGTAAACTTACTAATGAATGTAATAAACATCAAAATAAAGATTGTTCCATGTACTTATATACTTATCGATTAATTCATAACATGATCATATTAAATATCGTCCTCGTTACGTCTTGCCATTTAGAGACTTCATTGAAATTTGTTTTAAACATTTTTAATACCTACCTATAATAATTTCTACCAGTTTTATGATTTGAATTATTTGGTTTAAAAATACGTAAAAGCGATTTATTGATCGCTATAATAATTATTGCTCTCTAAAATAAAATATTTAAATCAAGTAAATACAATTGACCCAAATAAAATATAGTATTAATTTATCTTAGTTATTATTATATTAGGCTTACATACTATAAAAGACAAGTTATTAAATTTATTAGCGAACAAAATGCGATTGTGAATACACACTATTACCGTGTGTCAAGACTTTTTCCCTCGTCACCGCCAGTGTCTTTCAAATATATATTTTTTTTAAATGAACATTTAAATGCTATCTAAGATTGTCGATTTATGTTCACTTCATATTCATTGCCATTGTGATGATGTCATCGTCAAATCAAAAACCAACTGAAAACACAGTGATCATTAATTGTTTAGTTTTACTTCTTACTAATATGACCTACGGTATTTTATTTATTTATATAATATTATATAGTAATCCCTAAGACTACTTATCTCAAGTTTTTAATTCAATTTTTCATATTTTAATCTGAATGAAATGGCGAGTGTATTAACGATGAGATTTTTTTTTTTTAATATCATTATTCTCTCTAGTCAAACGAGACTGCATTTATGTTTTAAATACATTTTCAAAGCCTTTAACAATTTATTATGCTTATTATTCTTTATTATGCGAAGGTATTATTTATTTGCACAAAATATGTTCTGAATGAGGTAGTAATATGCAAAATTAACGTTACAAAAAAATTATTCAATACTTACAATGACAGTGTGTAGAACGGGAAACTGTACTGTCTATTAAAACAAAAACTTAACTTTCATTAAAATCTAGCCTATACTCCATTAAATCCATCAATAGGTTTAACTGTTTAAAATTAATATCCGACATACCTACATTCGTACTTTTTTCACCATATTAATTAGACATTTAACAAAACAATTTACTATTGATATAGGTTATTTTTAGACCTACGCCTACTAATTTAAACTACACAATTTTTTCCTAAATAAATCGATTGAAATACACTGTTCTCGGTTATAGTTTATTAAAGAAATTACAAAACTCCTTAAAATTATTATTATTTTTTTTTATTAGTCAAATCTGGTAGTATAATATAAGTTTTAATACTTACAAGAAAAAGGGCCCAATTTAATAATAACATTATATAATATTATACAGCTGCGCTTTAACATTAATCACCATACTAAACAATTCAAGAAATTAAATTATTATTTTTGATTTATGAGTTGTTTAAAGGTTTTCATTATATTATATGCGTTATTATAATAATATTGAACGTAAACGTGTTTATATAATATACGCGTACATAATACATACAAATTAATTTAAATCTGAGAAAAAAAATATTTGGAAAGCTTAAACAATTTGTGACATTGTCTTTTCAGTTTTTGATCTACTTATTGTTCTCTTGGTCTTTTTGAATGTTTAAAAATCTGATTTGCATGTTTTGAAAAATAATTTGAACATAGTGTCGAATTAGCAGGTTGAACGAGCGTCGTTATTAGTTGGTGATTTGTTTTGCCGTCAGATTTTCTGAATAGACTGACTTATGAATGCCTTGCACTTATAATGATTATTATTTGCGTTCGCAAAGCTTCTTGTTTCTATCGTTAAAACAGAAAAAAACCACAGTTGCCAGTTCCGCATGCCTTAGCTTAAAATCTTTCCGCGAGTTTTACCAAATTCCGTAAGCGATTCTATTTTCGATTTTTCCGAAAAAAATTATCCGGTCAGTTAATTATAGTGTTCGCGCTTGCATTATTAATTTACCATTTTTATGACGTTTTCATCACAATAATTAGGTATGTATATTATGTTCTTTGAGAATTTTTCTCATGCCAAATTGAACCATCGTTATTGTTACCTAGTATTTTGGCACCTCATATTTTTCATTCGGATTTAATACGTAGGTCTTTAATTTAAACGGTTTTATTTAAAGTTATGTAAGTTCGTTTTATTTATTTTAAAAGTAGGTACTTTACAACAATATCAACTATCGTTTGTTCTATTCACTGATAGTTTTAAGCATATAGTATTAATAAAAGCAGTGACGGTGCCGAGTATTGCGGGTCCCTGGACATATAGGTATTACTGTATTAGGCGGCGCCACGATAGCAATGAGAAAGCAGACCCCGCGGGCCAAATATTAGTTTTTTTTTTAAATGAGGATTTTAAAAAAAATACTGTTTTTCTTAGAATTTTAAACATTAAAAATAATAATATTAGGTTAAGTATTCTTATTCTTTTTTTTATTATAATGCGTTAACACACAATTATTTACAAACAATAAAATAATAACTAATTAGGTACATACTGCAATTACAATGTATAAATAAAGTATGAAGATATTAATTGTATACTGATACATTTTTTTTCTTAATTTTCTCTGAACATGTGTAGTTAAGAATAATAAGTTTATAGATTTATAATTCGTTAATGTACAATTTTAATGTGTTTCACGGTATTAAGATGATAATTAAAAATCACGGGGCCCTTTAACAAGCGCTGGGCCCTGGACAGATGTCACATTTGTCCTTCCCTAGCGCCGGCACTGGCATAAAAATATTAAACAATAAATTCTTCATTAGGTAGTTAAATAAAAATCATAATTGTGAGTTTTATCATGCAACAATTAATGTATAAACCTATTATATAATATATATTATTACGTAATTTTTACTGTCGTTTAATGGTACCTATGTAATATTTATGAAGATCCTACAGGCATAACATTTGATCCCAAATTAAGTTTTTCCAACCATTCAAAAATTATTAAAAATAAAGTGATGCGCACCCAGGAATTTATAAAGCGCACATGTCACTCTTTTCAAGACCCGGTATATCTGAAAACTCTGTACTGTTCATTGGTTTGATCTAATCTTGAATATTACCCTTTGATAGAATCAACGGTACTTGCAAACAAGCTATTGAATCAGAACACAATTGTTTTCTGAGATGTATTGCATTAAAGTTTAGTATAAATAGGCGGGTCCATGGCTCTTGCCAAAATGCCCTGAATATATCTAACCACTTAACAAAAGGCGATCTTATTATCTGCTTCTTAATTTTTTAATTAATCTAGTATCTGGTGACTAGTGAGATTGACCTCCCTGAACTACAACAACTCTCTGCACTCTTATCGATTTTAAAACTAACTAGTACTATCAATACAAGGAATCTAGATTATTTCTACCCAAATTTCTCTAGTAAAAATGATTCATTAAATAATTATCTCCTACTAACCACGCCTACTAATGCGTGTCTGTATCTCATATATCGTCGATTTGTGTTGTCATTGGGTGCATCTACATACAAGCTCATTGTAATAAATTAATTACAGACTGTTTGTTTTTAAAATAAAGTTAAACAAAAATTAAATTTAGCAGTTTTTATAACTGCAGCTGAATGTCATAATTATTTATTTATTTACTGTAGACAATAATATTATGTTACTGCATATTAACGTTTAAACTGTAATAGGACCCAGAGTCCGTTTGTATGAAAATAAATATATAAATAAATAAATAAATGTTCACTATATTCGTTTTCAAATAATTGAACTAATTCTAATATTATAACGATTTAAATACTAACAATTATATAAGTGTTTTGAATTAGGTAGGTACTATTTGTATTATAATTTTTAATAATATTCAAAATAATATGATAGGTACCAGTGAATACTGGTAAACTTGGACTGAACTATGATATTATCGAATATGTCTCTGTGGGTAAAAATGGAATAATGACCGTACGTTTATTATATACCATAATGTGGTGGATATGATATGATCCAGGGAATAACCTATAATTGTTTTATCTCTTGGACACGTGAGTGTTTACAATCCGGCGTATAGTCACTTATAATCTATGGTAATTAGAAGAATCTTGGAATTTATTTTTTCAATTGTTACCTACCGTCAGTTGAGTTTGTTGACTGTATAAAAAACAGTTGTTTACTTTGAGTTGAGGTAACTAAAATATATTGTACAGTGTACAGTGTAGATCTAAAAAGTAGAACCTGACCTAATTTTGTATCGGCCTAAACGTATTAAAAGTGTTGTTTGATTACTATATTATATTACCTTACCGTATACGATGGTTGTGGCTTTAGATTTTTTGAAAAAAACTTGGTAAATGAATTTTAATAACTGATATAAACTAGTTTTGGCAAAACCATAACCGATTATGAATTGAAACTATTTTGCTCAGAATTGTTTTGGAAATTGAATGATCTATCGTTACTTTTATATTTAAAAACACTCTCTAATAGACCCCGACCACAACTTCTGTTTCTTAGTTTTTTGATTATTTCTGTTTTCCAAACTTATTACATTACATTTTATTACTTTTTTTCTTATATCAAAATGTCTACGGTTTTAATTAATTATACTTTGTTTACTATTTTTTTAGGGTATAACAAATGCCTGCCAGAAAAGGATTATTGGCGCCTCAGAATACATTTCTGGATACAATCGCGACACGGTTCGATGGCACACGTAAGTTCATAATATTGTGCTTATAAAATACTAAAAAGTCTTGTGGTATATTTTAAGATAATATAACCTATACCTAGGTAGTTATGTTTTTTATTGATATTTTTAAACACATGAAATAAAATATGTTAAATATAAATAATCTCTGAGATAAGTCAACTTTGTGGAATATTGTTAGATGATAATGATATTTAAATGTTATAAATGAAATTTTCTTTTTAAAATAGATATTTTTTTCCGTGAAAAAAATTATTATTATTATTATTATTGGTGAACTACATTATAATGAATAGGTAACCTATTTTCGCTCAGAATAATCTTTTCTTCAATTTCATATTAATGTTTGATAAAAAAAATCTATATATAAAATATAAAAAAAAAATATAAATAACATAATATAATTCCATACTCGATTTAAAAATTATATTATACATTTTAAATTGAATAAAAGCCAATAAAAAATTATATTAGGTATGACACGACACACTCATACTCACGTACTTACACATAATGTTTGGTATTTATTTAATACGTTACATTGGAAAGATGTTTGCGTTTTTATATTATATAATATTTTTTTCGGCTTTTGTAAGTAATTTCTAACAAAATATAATGAAAAACAAAATATTGTAAAACAAATTCGATTTTAGTCAGTCCAATATTCGATGGATTCAGCTCTTTTGTTCAAACAATGTTATTAATGTCATATGCCTAGTATGCAACCCTACCCATGCGAAAGCAACCTTTCCGGCGGATTCCATTTATCCTTGTCTAGTGTGGAGCTACTTCGGTTCAACCATCTGTCCTCCTGGGGTTTTGCAAAATGTTGTTGGTTCTTTTTATCCCAAACGTATTTCTCGATAGTCATCAGTCAGAATACCAAAACCATTTTGTCGTTCATAATATTTTACATTTTCAACAAATGATTTGTTGTCTTTTGGACGTTCACACCAACTGTTATTATTATTATTTTTTTTTTCATTTAAGCCTCAATTTTCCACACTCTGGCCGTTAAATTATTACTTTGTTTAAATGTAAATACACGGATTTATATTTACAAATTATTTTTAAGACTGATTATAGGACCGATTCCAATAGTTTTTATCGAAAAAAGATTAAGTTCTTTTATATTTAATTTTGTATGATGATTTTGACGAAATCGATGGATTTTGTAGTTAATCAAGGGAGTGCATTTTGATTTAAAAATTGGTTATTATTATACTTCAACAATAAATCATATTAAACAATTTTAACTAATTCATAGTTAGTTCAATTCATATAGTATCTTAACATGTTTATATTTTGTAATTAGTTTTTTCCCATATCTAAATATTAATATGTCGAATTATTATTAAACAATAGGTAGGTACCATTGTTTACTTTTAATTTTGTTTGTTTAATCTAAATAATTTATTTTAATTGTTAGGTACTTGAAACTGTCTAAATACCTAATTATACATAATTGTATTAATATATTATTAGTAAATTTTAGAAATGATGCCAAATAATAAAAAAAAAAAAATTAACAACAATATACAACAATAGTCGGTTTCATAAAAATTAATTCATTATTTCAGAATAATTGTTTAATAATACTATAATTGAAATGCACAGAATGCATATATTTGTTACAATATTTGTAACAATATAAATTATAATATTATAGAATAATGAAGTATATTGTATTCAGTCATTTTTTTCACCACATTGCATTAGAAAAAAGCAAATTAAGCTTTAATAAAGTTTTTATGAGTGAAAAAAAAAATTAACTACAGAATTTGTGTGCATATTTTCATTAATTACGCTTCTATAACAAAATAAGTTAATAGAGAATAATTAAACGTACCTTTGGCTAAGTAAAGAAGTAATTTTCATTGTTTAAATAATGTTCATCAAGATAACGTAATATATTCCACGACCTTATATATATCTTTGTACAAAATAATATGAGTATAATATTATTAAATATGTTATCCAAAGCAAATAATAAACAATAGTACAAATGCAAAGTATAATAATATCATGTTTGATTATAAATAATTGTAAAAAATCACCCGTGTGGTGTTAACAAAATAAATAGTTACCTACCTGTCTACTTTTAATAACTATATGATATTTGATATTGTATTATTATTTACTATGGTCAAAACAAACTATTTTTAAAATTCAAATAAAATACATAATTATTCGTATCAGCGTCTAACGCACTAAGTGAAACGACTTATATTTGAGATTAATATTCTCAGATTAATATAATATTAATAATTGTACGTACTTGTAAATCAAATAAGTCTGCTTATTTTATTTATAGAATATATCTAAATTCAACACGTATTGTACAATTTATAATCTCACACCTTACGCCTTACCTACCAACCATCTCTAATTCTCTCGATCAAACAGTATCTAAAACCTTTTAGGTGCAACAAAATCTATTATAGCGAAAAGACAGTTTATTTTACTTTTATTTTATTTTATAGGAATAATACTCGTATATAACTTTAATTTACAGCCATACATATATTGAGGGTAGGTAAATAGTTTATGTTCACCACACGTTAGAAAAGCAATATAATGATCGAAAAATTACCTTTAAAATGTTCAAAGTACCAAATAAATAAAATGTACAATCTATATATAGACAAGTCTATATACCTACGGTCTACGGTATTTATATTTTATAAAAACATTTATAGGAACATTCCTTCTATTAATGAACATTTAAACAAAAAAAAAAAAATCCCTTTCATTTTAAAATTATTACATATTAGACCACTTTGATCAGAGTCTAAAAAGTTTAAATATGAAAACTTCTGTTGTAACTTATAATTTGAACTTGAAATTAATTATTCTTGTATAAAACAATGTTGGTCAAAATGTTTGTCATTTTCGATGTATTTGTTATATTATTAGAATTATTATTCTGTTTTGGACGCAGTGAAATAAACTAAAATAAACATTTTTTTTTTTTAATATTCACTTATATGATGTTTAAGACCCAAAACAGTAGGTACGCATTTTGATCAGGTATTAAAGTCACATCTTAAAATACTAAATTGTGTAAATATTTAAACTTAAACGGCTGTAAAGAAAATGTTGAATAACGAGTTTTAATATTTTCAGATTGAAATTATTGAATAGCTAGGGGTTTTCTATCTTTTTTTTTAAAAAAAAGCGGACTGAATCTGAAATGCATTTTGATAAACCGGGCCAAAATTGTTTGGGGAGGGGTAGAGAGAGAGATATAATGTGATTGAAAAAAATAAAAGAATTATTTTATTACTATTTTATTATATTATTTCACTTTAATTCTACTAAGGAGAAAAAAAAATCATTTTATTATATTATTTGTACTGAGCTCGACTGATTTACTCGCAACAACTCGGATATAATATATATATATGTATAGCTAGGATCTCGGAGGTGAAGATCAAATTTAGCTTGGTGCGTTGGTTCAAAGAGCTTGCAGAAATATATAGCTAAAATAATATGGAGTAAAGACTATTACATTTTATGTTCCATATTGACTTTTTATCTGATTTCAAATGTTAGTAATAATAATTATATAAATTTAATAAAAATAAAGCGGAACAAACCATAGTGTCTTGTCTATTATTTAATTGCAAAACCACAATTAATTGGTGGAAATGTCTAGTGTCGGTGATTAATATTTCCTAGGTGTGTACAACGTAAGTACGTTATAAAAACGTTATACTACGTATTAAAATACCATTATAACATAATATATTATAAGCAATACGTTACAAAAATCTATTTAACGATTTCACTGAACCAAATTATAACACATTACATAAATGATAGATCCACATGGTATTCCATGGGTAGGTAGGTAGGTAGGTAGGTAGGTAGGTACTAGATATTAATGCAAAATTAAATATGTAACGCACATTAAATCAGTAACATTTAAATGATCATGATTATAGTTTAATTACCAATTAATATGCGAGTAATGATTCATAGCCTGTAATATTATTATGTATTAAAGCCGGCGTGTACCGCTCAGGTTTAGTGCATATAACTTAGGTATTCCCATTGTTTTTCGTCACTTCATTTTGTCATTTAGAAATTTAGCATTTGCATAAACCTAATTATAAAGAACCCGAAAGTTAAGTTATACAGACATAGGTAATGGTTTCAGATATTCAGACATAATATTATATTATTTAGTAGGTACCTAAATATACCCTTACATTTATTTAATTTTTTGTTCACTTTATATTTAAATTACACCGTTACAGACGATGTAGGTACACAATAATATTAGGTACATAATACGTATTGTAATATTGTGTTGAAGGCCATTAAATTTAGTTGCGTTTTATTATCAGAAATTGTATTGAACTATAGTGTCTATAAATTTGTATTAGGTAGGTTCAAGCTATTACGTATGTATAATGAATAAAATATTTATTAAGATACATTTATGTACTTACCAATATTTATAGGAAAAACATGTATAACACTTATTTAAATTTCACTTTTGATTCAGAACAGAATAGTCACAAATAAAAATAATAATTTAATATATTTTGAAAAACGAATAAGTTCTATATATTATCATAAACAATCTATTTTGGTATTTATATTATATGATGTTGTTTATGTATCAATACTATTGTATTAATAATATTGTTTAACCAGTAATAAGAACAGTATAACATTTTATGTATATCGGTTCCAATAAATTTCCACTTTGTGAAAATTAAAAATTATATCTACCTTAAATTATTTATTTTTTTACCACAGACTTCAAACAGAAAATAAATTAATTATAGCGGTTAAATTTTAATTTATTTGTCTATATTTATATATATATATATATAGGTTGTCTCTTTATCAATAAAGTTCGGTACACACATTTTAGTTTTCAATAGTTAAATTAAATTTACATTGTTTAATGCATTTTTGTTACAATGGAAAACGTTCGGTAGGTAACATAAATTCTTAAGCACCTTAATTGAATTAATAATGCTACACATACCTACTGTGTTTACTAATACACATATTATTATGTGATTGAAGCCAATAAATTGAAATGTTTTACCTGTATTTTTCGCTTATTAAATTTTGAACAAAACATCAGTGGTTTGTATTTAATATTTTCTATTATGAACTGTAAATATTTGTCATATAAACGACATCTGGAAAGTTTGACAATTAATTAACTCGAATTAATTCTCACATTTATATTGTAATGACTGAAAATACAGCTGAAATAAAATCAATACCCTTGAACTTTGAATTAAAAAAGCCATAAACAGTTTATTTTTATTCCATAGTTCAATTAAATTATATCAAAAATCATATTAATTAAGATTATTAATGTTATACTGTATTATTAAGTACCTACTAGGTTAGTATACACGCACCTACCTACCTACATAGAATGTTATAATGATTCGCAAGGTTAAGGATCAAACCTGCATCACCACTACCAACAACGTAATAGATCGCAAGTCGTAACAGCCATTTATTAAATATTACATCATACATTGTTTTAATAATAATAGTAATAATAATTATAATAATAAAAAAAAATTAATAATAATAATATGCAGTAGTAGTAATATTTATAATCACAATAATAATATTGTAGTACCTACCTACCTACCTAACAATAATATTTTAATGTTCATATTCATACGTCACAGGTACCTATCAAAATATATTAAATTATCTTACGTGCACAATATCATACCGACCGACGCAGCCTCAAACAATAAAGGTAATTGCTCAAACGACACGGTCGGTTATAATATCATTGGGTAGGTACGCAATATTCGTCAATAATAATAATAATAATAATAATAATAATAATTGTCGAAACAAAAAAATAAAAATCTTATAAAATATAGTGGAACTTTTTGTTCGTAAAAAAAAAAAGTTAATGCACACGAGAACGATTACAAACACGCGGATATTCTATCGAGCGAAGTCTGTCAAAGTCACAACGATGGCCGAAAATAACTATCGTGTTCACATGGTTATTATAGCAATCGGTTTAGAATTTTCCACGGATGTCGATGTCGAGATCCGCTGGGTTGACGGTATTTTCGGCCACCGACGGATACGTCTGGTCTGCGCCGACAGACTCGTTGCCGCTGTCGGAGACCGGCGCCGAGGAATCGTCCAATATCGTGACGTCATCATCGGGTCCGGCGGCGTAGCCTTCTTCTGGTTCTCCCTGGTTAACCACCGAGGTTATCGGTACGTAACCGCCGGAATAATCGGTTTCCTCCGCGGTGGTGGCGGTGGTCGTCGTCGGCGTCTCGGTAGTCGATTTTTTCGTCAAACCCAGTTTGTTCTTCACCCAGCGTATGACGCCGCCGCCGTGGGTACAGTTTTCTTCGTGTTTCACGATTTTCGCGTGGACGTTCTTCAGCCAACCGCGGATACCGTGTTTCACCGTCGTTGCGGTTTCCTCGATCTCGGAAGCGACGTCTTCGGTCGGATGTCCGATGGCCGGCACGACCAACACGGTTACGGCCAATAAGGCGAATACCTATTTAAAACCAGAAATTAGTTGATATACACGTGATGTGCTGCAGCCACACGTCTTGGACACCGTTATGTGGCCTATATGAAACTCGACTAAAAAGTGGGAGGGTTAAATATTACACTCTCGTTACTCCCAGAACATCCCCTCCCCCAAGAACCAATCGACTCCTTGAATTTATATTTTTGTTGGTTATTTTTTTTATGGTATTTCGATAATTGTTGATTATTGCTATAGATATTATTGTGATTGAATAGTGTTAGTGATCTACAAATCTCTCTCTCTCTCTCTCTCTCTCTCTCTCAAACACGCCACTGATTAGCTGAACACTGTGTACATACATAATATTATATTAATGTGTTATATTGAAGGTTGAAGCGATGTGATGGGGAATATCATTATTAATACCGAGCAGTGTATGTTTTCGGTTAAAATCCAATTATTACGAATTCACGACGGTCAGGAAAATACTGATCGTTTAAACAAGGTATCAAGGTTCTACTGTATTTAAAAACCTGTTGAAAATGTATATAAAATAAAATAAATAGATGTCGACTCACGGTAAATTGGGTATTTTATAATTCAATTTCAAGGCAGACTTTATTCGTCTACATAATTTCAACTTATGTGGGAATTCGTTTTTATAAGATTTGTAAACCTAATAGTATCATTCCAACCAGTATTACGTTTTAATTTTAAACATAAATTAATGCAATGTAATGCCTTAATGGTAGGTATGTGAATAAACTACAAAGGTAATGAAACAACGATAACTCATATTGCGATTATCTAATTAATCAGAATTTTGCTTATGAACTTATAGTGTTTAGTCAATTAAAAATGAAGACTAGTAAAGCAATTTGTAAAAGTCTGCCTATCATTCATTTTGTTTGGTTATAATTTGTTAGTTCACTGAAGCGAAGCCCCACATTAATTGTTTATTTTAATTTCTCTAGGGTGTAAAATAACCACACGAGTTGTATTGGAGTTTTTATTATGACATTTTCTTAGCTTTGATTCAATTGTGTTGATATTGTAAATGGCTCGTTTAAACAATAATTGATATAAAAATAATATTATTATGTTACAAATTATTCATAGAAAATTATTTTTATTTTGTATTTACGTTAGTACTTCATAGTTTATAAATTAAATTACTAAAAAAGAAATAATTTTATTTTTCAATATCATATATTTAATTTATGTAATTATAACGGAAGTGTTAAAAATTGAGCGAGGATTACAAATTTAAAAATAATTAATTTCTACCTACTATTATAATCAACACTTACATTTGTTATTGAATATTATTATTTTGTGTGTACCTAGTTAAAGTTTATTAATAATTCATACTTTGTGATCTCTGTTATCTTATCATTGTGATTTTTAAAACAACTAAATACTTTTCTAAGCGCTGTAAGATATAGTCATTATAATTGTGTAAAGTTTTTTCCATATTATTATACAAATTTAAAAAAAATAATTATAAAGCATATTTTTATGTGTAATTTTTTAGTTAACAATGGATATATTATTATAGATCATATAAACTAGCTCGTTAAAATTGTTTAATCCTTTTTTGTAGTAAATTCAATATCATACAGGCTAAAGCTGATCTACTTTTCTAATTAAACTGATTAATCTTTCTTTAGGAGTTGTATCTCACTAATTCAAACATCATATTAAAATATTATATTTTTGTTATTTATTTTATTCAAAATATATCAACATATAGCATGCTATTACAAATTTGATATTATTTTAGTACATTTGTTTTATTGTATTATTATTTGTAGAAGAAAATATAGAGTGTGCTATTAATGAAAAAGTGTACACTTATTTGTGACGAAAAATATAAAAAACAATATACAAGTAATATAATAAATTAAAAGGGATACCATATTAAATAATATGTTCATATCTTAAGACTTTGTTTGGTTGGCAAATAGCTGCACACTATTTATCAATAGTCTTATAATTATTATTTCACATCTTAAAACGCGAAATATGTCCAGCATTCGTTATAAAAATTATTCGAAAGAAAGTTGCAAGAAAATCTATTTATTTTAAAACTTGTGTTTCATTAAAATTAAATTTGTATACCACCTGTTGTGGAGTTATATTCCATAACAAGTCGTTCTAATATATTTACAGAAGTATTATATTTTATAATACATAGTATGAGATTCATATACAAAGTTTCCCCTTAGAAGTTTGATACTAACGTATAGAAAGTCTCACATAATAGTAAATCTCACCCTCGTCTCAAACTTATCTTATTTATCGCTACCTACATGTCTAGGAACATCAGTAAAATTATTTGTACATATAGTGTAAACGAGCATTTACAATAACAAAAATACAGTTTTCATCTAATAGTTACAATTAATGTTAAACGAACGATAATAATTTTTTGTTTTAACTATTCACACAATGTTTAAGTAAATATTGGCAAAAATTCAAATATATAGTATTTAACACTATACAAATTTTTTTTTTGTGATTTAAATAATAAACAAAACAAAATATTCAACATTTTATGTATTTACGTAATCAACTAACTAAATAAGTATTTGATAGATTACTTTGGTTTTAAACTTATTTTCATACTTAATTAAATAATTTATTTAGTGTAAATAATTAACTTTATTTAACGTTATTTCTTTATTTTTAATTTCTTTAATATAGATGTTTGACTTTTTTTGCCGCTTGGAAAGCTGGTGTTTCAAATGTATTCTTCTTACCGTATGATGAAAGAAATGATTGTTTTTATAGGAATTTAAATTTAAAATTATTTATGTTTAAGAACTTCAGTTTATTGGTATTCTGAATATTTTATAAATAAAAAAGTTTATTATGTTTAATATATTAAGTACTTATGTTTCTCTAAAATCAATTAATGAT
This sequence comes from Nasonovia ribisnigri, assembly GCA_027563435.1. Taxonomy (NCBI): domain Eukaryota; kingdom Metazoa; phylum Arthropoda; class Insecta; order Hemiptera; family Aphididae; genus Nasonovia; species Nasonovia ribisnigri. Next base: position 275,527 of record JANEHU010004950.1, read on the forward strand.
ATTCCGAAACGAACGATTAAACTTATTATGTAAAGAATTAATGTAACATCTATGATTGCAAACATTGATGGTATAATGATATACCGTTGACCGTGTACAACGAACAATGCAAATGAATAATGATAGAATATTATTGTTTTAAAACTCACATTGATGTTCTTTAATAATTATTGTAATTAGGTATTCTATTAGTTCTAAACAAACATTTGAAATGCAATGTTCATAATAGTATTTTTACTAATAAACAACGCAAACAAGTAACTACAAACACTTACGGCGAATTTGTTGAACATCATCTTGTGTTGTTATTATGACGTCGTTGTGGTGTGGTGCGAAATTAAAGACTACAAGTGAACCGCTGGTCTTAATTAACTGCGTATGCGGCCGTTTGCGAACTGTTATTATCCGGCGATGAGCGTCGTCTTTTTTATAATGATCGCCAACCACCTGCTCTGCCCTCTCGTCCTGAACATCGGGCCGATACCGGTCCACCACTCTACCGCCGGCTATCAGTACCACTCGCGTATCGCCGTTTATACTGTTACGCACACAATTTTTCCACACACACACACACACACACACACACACACACACACACACACACACACACACACACACACACACACACGCGCGCGCGCAAGACAGACGTTCAGACACAACGTCGAGTCTTATAATATATTATACGGTTTAACATGATGAAATAACTGAATCATAGTTTTACCTATGTATAATATTATGTCGGATTACAAAAATCATAAAAAATATGTCCCGGCGGGTTGCGTTGGCACAATATTCGTGGCTAGGCTCGCGCGGACCGGCTTTCGGTAGAGAGGGGGAAAATCATGGGGGGAGGGGTGGGGTGGATACACAACTTTTGAACTCAGTTTTAAATGCTATCGCTGGGAAATTTGTCTTGTAAATTGTCGTCGTGTTTATTACTGTTACAGTTAGACTGCGGTAAGCACACACATTTCCTATACTCGCAGACTCACAGATGCACATAGAAACGACTTCGTGTCTTACGGTTCAATAATGAAAAAAAGGACTCATAGTTTTACCGATACATAATACTATTATGTTCTATTGAGTATATTCGTGTATTAGCATAACTTATGGCTATACACGGCTATGTTGAATGGGTGGGAGGAGGGCGGGTTGGACCCTTTACCTCAACATTTTTTAACACAGTTTTAAAGGCTATTGCTGGGAAATCTGACGTGTTTATTATTACATTATAGACCAGTGGTCGCCAACCTGAATTTCATACGGTCCGCTCCAAAATTAAGATTTAATTGTATATTTTTATATTTGCAGATTTTTTTAAATGTACACTTAAAACCCTTATGACTTTATTATTTTTATTTTTGTACTACCCGGCCTGCGAACTTTTTAAATTTTTGAATATGGCTCATTCAAGAGCCTAAAAAGGTTGCTGTCCACTGCTATAGACTGTCACGTAAACTATATCGTCGAGTTTATTGTTACCTATATTATAATAATATAGTCCAATTATTTTCTCCTTCGATAATGGTTATGTCACAAGAGAGTTTAGTATTTTATTTGGCCCCAATCATACATAGGTACGTATATAATATCATATCGATAGCGATATAATATCAACACACACAATATCTTAACTGTTGGGACGACGTTTTAAATAAATTCGCGACGGCCTGGTGTACGTGTCCGTGCGCGATGCCGTGCAGTAGAGTGGACAGGGAACAAGCGTTCTCCTCTTAAACCTCACCAACCCCTGGAGGAATTTATTGAATTATATTATTGTTTTTTATCGGTTTTTACGACAACGACCCCTTCCTGTCTGCGCTACTCGACCCCCAATACGTTGACCACCGCGGTGGTTGCACGTCAACGTGTACGTGTCCGTACAGTAAAGTGGACATTGAATAAGTGATCCCGATAAATTCGAACGGGATCGAGGGGAACCCTTTAAACACGCGTACAGAGATTTTACGTCGGTCGTCGCTAATCCGGGATTTTGCGTACCACTGCAGCGGCACCGGATAGGCGCGCATTAATAAACAGAGATAAATTATTAAATTGCCGGGCCGCGGAATAACATTTTATACATTATACGTCATATTGTTTTGTAGTAGATTATATTACATGTATTGGTAATGGGTACGTGACTGTCGAATGCAATTTTTGAGTCTCACGTTTATGCTCGTTCGCCTAACGAGAAAAGAAAAAAAAAACGGATAGGTTTTATCGTTTCGATTGCCGTCAAAGTACAGCAATAGTCGTACGTACTGACTGCCTGCAGACAGGTTTTATTAATAATTAACGTGATTAACATCAGACACATTTTACAACGACCGGCTGTATTTTTATTATTTCGTTTTGGGTTATATTAATATATTATTATCGGTACGAATTAGACATGCAGCAGACGCAGATGTACCTATGATGTTTGTGTCCGTCGTGCCGATGGCGAGAAAAATAATAGGAATGACGAATAATTGCGTCTCAGACAAAGAAAAATTCATCGTGCCAATTCGATGGTTAGATCGATGGTTTAATGCGAATTAATGAGTAGATAGGTACTTAACGTTAAACTTTGACCCGATCTAATACTGATAAGTATACAAAAAAGATAAACCGACATTTCCCGATTGTCTATAACTACGGCGTTGTTGAATTGTTTATTTTGTATTTAAATTATTAAAATAATATATGATTATATTTGTTGTGCCGATTACTAAAAGCGTTATTAAAATAAAATTAGTTTGGTGTTAGCGAGTTCAAAACAATTGTAAATATCAATAAATAAATAAATTTTAAATTGAAAAAATACAAAAATGTACGGTACATAAATTATTTTAAATTTTGGCAATATTATGAGTATATGCTCATTTGATAAATATTTTGGTACATAACTTCGAATCGGGTTTGATAAAGTGACTAGTATCACTAATGTCTCACTTTGTGCATGCTTTTGAAATGTTTTTTTTATCTATAGTTCTCGATATAATATTATGCATATACTTCAAAGTCAAGACGATAATGATATTATATACTTTAATATTATTTTAATGCCATATTCCTCGTTATTAAATTATGTGCACTTTTTTTTTTTTTATCATAGAAACCTATTGTTCAAACTGCAAATTTTTTGTCTGAGATGAGTTTAAACAGTAATCGGAATTTAGAATATTTTTTGGATTGAAAATTGCATCCATTTAGTAGGAAGGTACTTCAAAAGAATAATATGATATTTCAATTTTCACAGTAGGTTTAGGTACCTAAGTATTAAAAAATAAAGAAAAATATAACGAAGTGATGTTTACGTTATGTAATTGTTGAAAAAATAATAATCTATAAAAAATTTAAGTACTTATAAAGTTATAACTAAGAAAATATTAAAAATAAGTACATACAAGTTTAAAAACAACCATAAATTATTATTATATCGCTTTTATACGTGTAGGTATTTCTGTTTATAAAAACATCCCTTTTCGGTAATGTTTTATGTAAAAAAAAAAGAGTTTGAATCAAGTGATTGATGATATTTTAAGTTGGTGATACCTATTTGACTAAATTATTGAATGAACCAACTTTTTATTTTACTTATTCGCATAATATATTTGTATATTTTTTAGAACTATCCATTCAATAATTAAAACAAACATATTAATATTATACTAAATCAGCCATCATGGGTATTAATTTTCTACTTAATTATGAAACACGATGTTGGTGGCTCATAGTCTAGTGTTATGATCCAATTATAAATACTTTATGGTTTGGTTAAGAATACAACTCATATACATTTCGCAGAATTTTTTTTTATTAAATATTTAACTGCCTAGTAATAGGTTTTAAACAAGTGTATTGTGTGGTTATCTATATTCTAAATCAATATTTTGATTTAAAATAATGGTACGGCTATTAATAGTTATAACTTTGAAATAGTTGTATAGATAAATAACATGTTGTTCTGTTATAAGGAGTATATGTTTTTTCTAGATGATATCTCAAATGTCAATTATTAAGATTAAGACGGATATACCTTGATAAGCCAAATGCAATAAACATAACGCAATCAACATATTTTTATGCCAATATTCATTTATAATATTGAAAAAGAAAAAGAAAATATAGGTAATGATTTTGAATAGCGTTATACCGGGTGGTCCGAGTGAACCACCGGCTATTGATATATTGTATTTCCGTTGTCCGTCGTAAAACTGTTGGATCACAGCTGGAAACAGTTGGAAAATCACCACTTTTTGAAAATCTTATACTTACGTCATTATTATTATAATTTTATTAATACACGATTATACTTTATACTCAGTTTAAAATCGTTTGAATTAACTAAACAATTGATATGCATTGTTATAATGTGAATTGCTACGTAACGGTTCCCCAATTTATATTTTATTAATGAAACGATTGGATATTTTACAATAGCAATTGCTTACTTTGGTTTACTAGAGGTAATAATATTTAATTATATTCGATTGATTAATTTTTTTACCATTGTTCCTCGTTAATTATGTTTTTGACTTTTGTAGGAACTTCGACACTTCAGGTAAATTACAGTTACAGAACTTCAAAGAGCTTTCAGATAACTAATGACCTTGCTCATGTTTACCCTCTTATAGAACTATTTCAAAAGTCATATTTATTTCGAGGAACAATGTAAGTTATAATAGATCTAAAACCGCATACATTCTTATTGTAATTTTTGTTTTGGAAATTTTACCAATATTTTGTCACTTTAAGATATTATCTGTGTTACGCTAAGAATTTGTGTTCGGTGGACTGTAAAATCCACATTTCTGTAGTTGGTTTAACCCACATAGATAAAGTACTTAAACTATTACTTATAATTGTAGTGCAGGTTCTTTGAGTATTTTTCGTAATAAATGTTTCAATACTATGCGTACATTTCTCTTTTAATAAACGAGATACGACGTTGTGTTCAATCAAAATATTGTAGCCTATTACCGTATTTTAAAATTCCGACTTATTCGAGGCCGCCTATAATAATTCTTTGCGATTTTCGTAACATGCTGATAATAGGCAATACTATTTGTGAATCGCATAAAGTAATAACGATTATAAATTCGGCTAGTGAACCATGTTAATAATAAGACAACGCTTAACATGTACATTTACCTATACTTATAAATGATAATCCAAGACTATTTTTAATATTTTCAATTTTAATGAAATTCATACCTATAGGTACACTCGAGAAGTATATAGGTACTGCTATATTATATTTTATAAATAATAATTTACAAATCATAATTATTGTAATCTAATAGTTAGATTTATTCTCGTCATTGAAACATACTCGTTATTATGAATTTTATCGTGTAGTGCGGCTGGTAATGATGAAAATACGACAACGGTCACGTCTAAATTAATATCTACCTGGCTATACTTACGAAAGAAATAAACAATTTTTAAACGCACACTGACGCCATGTGTTTCTTAATATTATTATCCACATTTTATTTCCACCGACGCTTAATATGTACAGTAGATTAAAAGAAGAGTGCTTCGGCTCCCATCGCACATATCAAAACTACTGGTCGAACTTTTAGTACCTAGGTATACGTCTTTCTTTGCATAACCATACCACACAACGGTTGACGGTATATTTCCTTTTTATATATTTTTTCCTTTTTTACCTTATGATACGAAGATTATGTGAAATATATATATACCTTGAGGGGGCCAGGATTGAGCGGGGGGGGGGCGTCGTTCCCGTATACACATGCCCTTATATCCTGTCAACCTTTGTGTGCCATTAGGTCGATATTCTTATACATAATGGGCAACTTTGTCAATCCTTCTACCTTTTCGAACCTTCTCTGTTTACTTATACATATAGAAACGTTTCTGAATCTCGTTACCAAAATTATTGTGCTCGAGAACTTTCGAAGTGAATAATATCTATCATCCGTGTAATACATTTGATGAACGAAGAAAAATAATATATTTTATGCCGGTTATTACTTATTATACAGTTTTTACTTATTATTATATACATTACACAAGTCTAAAACGTTCATTATGATTTTTATGCTGCAATAGGCGTGGGCATATATTTTTAAAGAGTTTTAAAAATAATTACGTCATGTTTAAAATGTGTGTTAACGGCTTCGAGAATATCGAGTTATAGTTGGTATTTAAAATAACTATTTGTGTAAGTACTGACATTTCATATTTTGTTTCTGTATTTTAAGAAAAGCTACAATCAATATACAATTTGAATCAAGAAAATGTATTCTTTTTTATTCTATTGTTTCATTAAATATTTAAATCATAGATATAATTCAACTTTTTTCGATGTGATTAAAAAATAAATATTTTATGAAATATACGCCACGACTTCTCAAAAGTTAAAATTAAAATTTTTTCTTTTGAAATTGGCTTAGTAATACAATTGTATATCTGCAGGGAATTTATTTTAGTCGCTGGTTTGTCTTATTGTCCGTTTTCGTAATAAATCATTTAGATAGGTACTCAAGTAAAATTATTATACATTGACTTTTTATCAATCGAACGGAAATTGAAAACATGAAAAACTCAATTTCGAGTCTCATAAGTTATGCGAACGCCGTCGATGACTTATATTTTTTAGAAGTAGCTGCACGTATAGACGTACAACACTGGTGTTCGCATTTGTCTCCTCTTCTTTTTTTAAAAAAATTTTTACAAGTGTTTGTGTCTTAAAAATACTTTATTTGCCATTTTTTTTTAATCACATTTCAAAAGTTCCTTATTGAAATTCCATATTAATACCTAAGTAATTTTAGTATAAAAGATATTAACAATATGAAAAAAATTAATATTTATCTCAAATAATCCGAACACATTTTCGTGACGCATTCATTGTAGAATGACTGAAATTATTGAAAACATTGATAATATTTTTAGTAGACCGACGAAAAAACTGTTTTTGATTCACTATACCTTGGTGGTAGGTACCTATTGTTAACGATTAATTTATTTATCTTTTTAAAACTTTCAACCGAATATACGATGATGTGCTTTCGTATTTACGATTTCCATTATATTATTTAGATAAATTAAACCTATTACCATAGTTAGTTCATTTTTTCGTTGAAAGATAACTTACATTAGAATGCAATTTGCGAAATCTCTTTATACAATAAATCAAGTCGTTTAGCCGTTATTCACTTCATATTTAAAATACATTCTCTGTCCTCGTCCGCTAGGAACCCTAAATCCATAAGATGCTATCATCCATCTTAATATTCTTGGTTTAGCACGCAACATTTCTCTACCTTCCTATGCGCCTACCCTGTTTGTCGGTACTCGTTCTTAATGTTCTAGCCTTTCATATTATACCTCCTTTCAAAACGCTACAGGTGTAATAAATTCAGCACATATATTTTTGCCTGTACAAATGATACCTATGAACCGAGATGCCTATGGTCTTAGATTTATTATTATGTCGTAATATCAAGAAGAAAAAGGATCAATTATTTCTCGTCGACTTTTCTGAATCGAATAACATAATACCGTTTCCCATATTATTATGGCATTTACTCTGTCAACGCACGTTTATAATTTGTAGTAATATGTTGCAGGAAGATCCTTTAAAAAATATTAAATATTTACAGCGTGATGTTTTAATCATGTTAATTGCTCTACTAATTTGTATGCTCAAATCATGCTTAAATTTAAATTCTGATTTTTGAAATTTTTAAATGCATTTGAAGACCTTTTTTACGAATACTCAAGATTATTTGTACTACTTAAAGATGATTCTGGGATAATACAAATTTCTGATTTTTAAATAGGAACTCCCCTGTTTTATTTTCAATTATTCAGCAGATATTTTTTTGATAATTTTGATGTATTTAAATCAAAACTCGAGGGAGTAGTTTTTTGGCCATATTATTTTGTGTGTTAACTATTAAGTAATTAGTATAATATAATACTGATAATATGTGTATGGTAATGGGATAAGTAGATATGGGGCTTAGATGATTTGTACATTTTTGTAATTATAATTGATCTTTTAATATAAAATAAAGTCCAATTATAATAAATAGTACATCTATTATTAGGTACATGCCTATAGTAAGGGTTGGTCAGTATCAGAAATACAATATTCAATCTTGTATCTTGTATCGTGATACATAGTTTTAAAGTATCGAGTATCGTGTATCTTATTTTGACAAAACATAAAAGATACTATTATTGTAAACATTTGTACTGAATAGGTCCAAGAAATTTGATTTCGATTTGGGACACTCGAAATTGAAAATAATTTAACAATGTATTATAACTTGTAAGATAATTTGAAAAAAATTAAATTCAATTAAGGTGCCCGTTTAGCCGTATATTTATCTACTCTTACAGTCATACAGATAAGAACTAAACTGGAATTTCCGTTCTCATAAAGTATGAATCCGTTACGTAGACATGAGTGTAACCGTGAAGGTCTTTTCACATAAAATAGAAAATTAAATTAAAAGTACAGATAAGCTTACTAAAATAACAGTACAAAATTTAATTCATATATTCGTTTTTACCGTATAACACATTAATACATATATAAGTAAAATTTAAGATGTAATTTTTATGTGATTTATTAATTTTGGTGTATTAACGTATAAGGTATAATATAGGTATAGTATTATTTATGACATGAAGAGTTATGAGTTATGACTTATGAGATATGATTTAAATGATGTACCTAATTTATAAATAGGGACTTATTAGTTATACATTTATAATGTGTATTGACTTATCATGTTACTTAATATTTTTGATCTATTTCGGAAATATAAATTATGAAGTAGGTACAATGTATCTTGTATGTTGTATATTTTCTACATTCACAATGTATCCTATATCTAGATACACTAAATCTTGCATGTGTCATGTATCATGTACCATGATACTTTTTTTGAGTATCATGCCCACCCTGCCTATAGTTTATATTTTTGTAAAATCATTTTTAAGGTTTATTATTCATAGTATAAACATTTTAATAACTCAGAAACTACTCATAAGAATTTCGATTCAGATGCAACAACATTTTCAAGGAACTCTTCTGATAAATAATTGCAGTAAAAAAAGGGATTCATATTTTAAAAATAAAAGTCTGTAAAGCCACATGATAAAAATTTGAATAAATGCGTACTGCTGAGAAAAAATTAGGGGCAATCATGCTTAAAATATTACCCTACATATTATATTTATCAAATATTCTTCGTGAAATACCTAATATTATGTTTATAAGGTTCGACTATAATCATCATACAAGTTGTCCGTCCATTTATACGCGTAAATAAATTGTGTGTCGCGTATATTGATTGTCAGTGTACCTAGTCCACACCATACCAGAAGCGGACGGATAATATGAGCCGGAAAAAAAAGATTTCTTGAACGCCTTTTCAATTATTATTGTACGATCTAAAAGGGTTTAGATAATAATAATAATTAACACAAAGAAAATAATAATTTTTGCACAAGAGAAAGATACGGTCGTTTATTTAAACTGTTATTAATTCGCTCGGTACATGTTTACGTTATTAAATCTTCAGCACCTCATCGGTATCATGCGCTAGACTTATCTTCATTCATTTTACTCGTATCTAATGAACATTTTCAATGAAGTTTATGATTAATCGTGCGTACGTATTAATGTTCACGTCTTAAACGTTCAGCAAAGAAAATCAGAAACATTGTCGTCAATACAAAATCCTGGAAACATCCCTCTCTCTTTGATTAATGATAATAAAATAATTGATGCTTAATTAACATTATTAGTCTGCATCGAATAATATTATACTTCATCGCTGAGCATAATATACGGCGGAGTAATTATATAGTGATAACATTTTATTTTAATTAAAACCTAGTTAGGTACTGATTTATATACTGAATATTCTAAAAAAATATAAAAATCATTATTTAACTACAACTACTATATGCAATGTTTAATCAATAATAATATGTTTCTTAATTATTTATAAAATAAGCGAGTTATAGCTGATTACGAGGAGACGTTGACACCAGACAAATCCAAATAATAAAAAAAAATATTATGTACCTACTACTAAAAATCTCAATCATTTATTTCAACCAAACCATAAAGTTGTGCCGAATGCCTGACATATTTTTTAGAACGCTCGTCAATCGGTAATTCGATTAACCGAAGAGTGTTTGGATTCAATAATAAACATAATACGATGTGTGTTTCAAATAACTAAAAGTGTACGCCAATCCATGGACTGGCCGCGTCTTAATCTGTTTTTATTGTCAAGCACTAATCAATGATTGCCGCGCCGGAAACGAATTAAAATGTCTTGAGCTTTTGAATATTGTGGACATAAAAGTTAAATTAAATGTATTGTTGCTATTCTAATGAACTCGAATCGTTTGAGTTGTTTGTACAGTCATCGGAACTGGCATCGTCGGTCGTTCCGGCATTTCTATCCGTTGGCTGATGTATACAATAGTATAATATGTACATGTTTCCTATAAAATAAATTATGTTTTAATTTAAAGAGGGGTGTTAAGGGCGCAATGCCAGATTTGTCTATTTAACGAGAACCCATTATGGAAATATATTGCACACTTAACCATTCGGAGCCAACGGTTGCCAATTTAGTACTTCGTTGTTGGTAAAATATTTGCCGTCGATAGCTCGTGGATGTATACGTTTTCCGTTTTAGCGATCCTCGTGAAAAGCATAATATGATTAATTAGGTTCGTCAGAACATTGTATCGCGTTCGATATTTATATCGACATAGGACGACACAGCGTAAATGTTATAAAAAATATAAAAACGTAATATTTAGACTGGAACAAATCAGACGTTTTTAGACGTTTTTACCTACCTACGTCGAGGTGAGACTTCTATGAGTTGGTTATACGCATTATTTTCGTTAGCATAGGTGCGGTGATGACCTTTAGACGTCATCATTTCAGTCTTTTAAAAAGATTTAAAATCGTGTATTTATAAACACTATAGCATTATGTTGTGCGTGGCGTTATTTTAAAATTTTTTTTTTTTAATCACAATAGGTCTATTTTCACGGGGTACAATATATAAATTACAATCCAAATATTATGTTCAAACACGAATGTTACATAGTTGTATCTGCACGCAACCGTGCGTACATCTCAAATGATAATACAAGCGAAATAAGTCTTTGAAAAATATTTCATTATGAAAATAAGAAAATAACACACGAGTCTTTGTGAAAAAATCCATTTCTGTGATGTATGGCTGTTCGTTAACGTTTCCTTTATTCGTTTACAAATTCAATGGTCAGGAGTTTACTGCTAGACTTTTTTTTGCCGATTTCTATTTCTAAAACATTTTTATAAGCCTCCTTTACTAGAATAACTTCTTTTTGGGTGCACCTTACGACGTGTACAATGTACTTTATTCAAAGATTTTTTTTTTTGTATTTTAATTTTCCGATGCTATAATAATATGGTACCACTCTGATGAGAAAATATAATAAGTTACTTGATATTGCATTATACGTTTTCATCAGGTTTTTAACGATTGTTGTTCGATTATTGTATTATAAACTCTTATAGAAGAAAGATACAACTATTATTAATTATTCACAATTGTATTTATTGAATTATTTTCTCTTGCTTTATAATAATATTAATGAGTCATATTTCAATGTCAAAAATTAATTTTTAGGTTTCACATAGAATACTCTGATGATTAACGTATCAGTAAAAAAATAATTTAATGTTTGTAATATATTTTCGCGAAAGCTGAAATATAGTTTAAATTAAAAAAATCTCTAGCTTTATTTTGTTATAAGGTTTGGAAAGTAAAGTTTTCACCAAAAGTTTTAGAAAAAGTTTAAAAAACAATTTCTTCAAATTCATTTATATCGCATTGGTTGGCAAAAAATAAATAAATATTTATTCTTATTGCCTACCTTTTTTTTTTTACTATTATTTCAAACATCAATTTGAAAATATTAGTGACAACAGGAATGTGATAATAGGTCAAACAACGTGCATAAATATAATAACACGATTAATTAATTAACATTGTAAAGTAATGAGCAAACACTGTATATAAGTTTATTTAAACAAACTACTTTAAAACAATAAATTACAATAATACATTTAAAACTTAAGCTCGTTTATACCGAAAAGTATTATTTCGTTCACAACGTTCGCAATTTAGTCGAGTTCAACACATTCGAATTCACACGTTAATTTTCGTATTTTGTCTCTTCGTTTTCACAGTCGAGTTATTTCTCTTCTGGGATAACTAATAAATAAAAATAATAATAAACATCCCAGGAGTGACAACTTCCCTAGCTACGTGCCCGACTGACCGTGAAATGAAACCACTCTGCTCCGTCCATTATCTTCAATAAGCTTTATTTGATAATATACTTTCTATCGGGCGCAACGTTTGTATAGTATTATAGATAAACTATTGATATAAAAATAACACAAATTATGTAAAACACTCGTTTCCGTAACTATTAACTTTATTGTCGATACATTTCACGACCGTGACAGTCAGTGTTATAGATAAGTAATTATGATTTAATTTTTACGGAGGTTTTCGATTAGTCGTTTAGCGTATTAATAAGCATTTAATTTACATCCATCTGTTGACATTTTATTTGATAAAACAATACTATTAAACAGAGATTTACCTAACAATGTGCCATTGAAATCCGTAGGCACATAATATTATTAATTATAAAAGCAAAAAACAATAATTGTTAATTGAAATGATTTATTATTATAATGTTCATATCTTAAGAAATTCTTCCTATTGGCTAATCGAAATTTTAGTAATAATCGTTTGATAAAAAAATTAATATTTTTTTTATTTGATCGGAAACATTAATAATTAGAAAATTATCTCGGTAAAACTTTCAAGACCAAAAATGGGCCGGGAGTGAGTTTTATATATTATTATATTTATGTTTAAAAAAAAATACAAAACGCACACAATGAGCGTTTTCCCACGGATTACTTTAGTTTTTTTTTGAAGGCTGATAAATGACATAAACCTAATTCTTTTTTTAAACATTAATATAATTAGTTATCCGATATGGCTCGTGCCAAAAAAGCTTTTTCATAATACATTTTAGAGACCTACAGTATTGTACTATTTTACTATTATAATTTATTTCTGAATTATTTTTACTACAAAATATATTCAATAGAAAGACCATAGTTTTATTTTAACAATGTTTTAATATACAAATAGTGGGCTGAAAAAAATAGTATATTATTGCTATAATTTTGGTTATTAAGTTCGATTAAAATAAATTCTAAGAAGTTTATGAGAAAATTATAGAATTTAATTTAATTTAAATGTACTACCAAGACCAGTGTAAAAATATATGTGCATTTCTAATTGTTAAGTATGTTTCAAGAATCAAATCAAAGTATGAAATAACATTTCTTTTTTTTTTTTCGTGGCATCGAGCGTCAGAGAAAGACTTTTCCTACGAAATAACCTAATATACGAGTATGAATTGAATATCATTTCAAATTCTTCCTTTTCATGACTTGTCGTCTTATTCAGTTGTTTGTTTGATTTATAATATTACCAAATAGTTTTGTATTTTTCCCGAGTCTATTTCGAACAATTAATACGATTCCATGCAAGCAGTTTAGTTTCTATATCTTTCCATGACAGATCATACAAAATTGATCCGCTTCAGTATAGTTATTGAAATTTATTATACTATAACTATTCAACTTTTTTTGAACTTATACGGACGAAGAAAAAATTATTTTTTTTTTTAGTATAATTATACTTAATTGAAACCAAAATAATAAAAACGTAGGGTAATCCATCTGTAGATTATGTCCTGGACACCCTGTAATCGTGCCATATTATACACACTGTCGAAGTTGATTTCGACATGCGTTATAACGAATGATTGATGAACATCATCAGAGCAGCTATGAAGCTCTCATTTCCCTTAGAACATCGATACCGGATATTTTCTTCCTCGGGACCCTGCCCGCACGAAAACAGAGTGAAAGTACATACAGTAGACTGGGTCTCGTTAAGAGGTCAATGACGTAAGGGGAAAAAACCTTATGGTAGTTTTTTTTCTCCCACTCGCCGTGTGATTTTTCACACCATTTTTTCACTAAATTTCATGAGTTTTTGCGCGATCAGTAAACGTCGTACTTTTTGACTCAGAAAAAATGTTTGCCCGCACGATTAGCAGTGAATGATTTCGGTTATTATAGTTTCTTCCGAAAATAATTGTTTTCGATTTTTTGGCGAAATGTTTTCGTAAAAACTTCACCGAATATAATTTTATAACGTGCATTTAAATCGAATAACCATAATTAATACGATTATACACATAACTTTATTATCATATGATAGTTGTAAGAATACTGATTTTTTTTAATTAATCTATTTTAAATTTTAAACACGGCTTAAACATATTTGTACAATTTTTTGTACTAAAAAATAAGTTTTTTTCGTGAAAGGTTTAAAGATTACAGGCATTATGAAATTTATTTCAAATTCAAGTGTCATTAAACAATATTATTGCATACAAAAATGTTCGGTATTGTTTATCAGATATATTTTGTAAAACAGCACTATCAACTCTAAAATATTCACCCCTTTATTCTCATCTTGAAACGGGAAAATATTATTTATAGTTTCTTTATCATCAGCAATATTTTATCGTGTAAAAATGAGTGTCTAGATTTTATTATTTTCAAGACTACCGCGGAGTATACCTTTGGGTTACAAGGCCTTGAGAGAATTAGATAAAAACTAAAAATTACCGATGTTAATATTTTATTCTGAGTTAAATCAGTGTTGAGAAAATATTAAAGTTCTCGAATCCTAATTTGTTCGACATACCTACCTCCGTGTTAGTTTAATTTTTTAAACAAGTCCTTTTAGTAAAAGTTGAGACAGTGTATTTGCTCTAACATTTTCATTTGCTATAAACTTATAAATATATTATTTTAAGTACATACCTAACTAAATAATTCAACGCGTGTTTTCTTCTTCTCTTGACTTTTAGAATTATGCCAAAATGGTATAGCGCCCCTTTTTGCGCAATCACTCGTTAACATGTAACATATATTAGCTGTTCCTTTAAATCAACCTTTGAAGTAAGTAGATTTTATGTTACCGGTAGGAATACCATTAGAAAACCTATTGATATGATGGTATGCCGCCGTCGTTGTCCTTCGTTAATTCTGTCATTAATTAGGAATAATAAAAAAAAGTATTGATCTAATAACCTATACATAAATACGTCATAAAATAATCATTATCAAAATATTTTGAGAGAAGTGTACCTATTATTTATTAACCACCTGATATCCATTGTATTATGGTACACGTGCAATATTATTATAAATATTTTTGTTTGTAGTTGTTCAACAGTTATTTCTTACAGTTAAAATTTTTATTTTTTAGACAATAAGATATTTCTAACTTTTATATTTATACTAAAAATTACGTACCTATGTCAATAATAATTTATTCTGGGTTAAATCATCTGCATTGAAAAAATATTAAAGTTCTTGAATCCTTATTTGGTTTACATACCTTTGTATTAGTATAATTTTTTAAACAAGTCCTTGTAATAAAAGTCGAAACTGTGTATTTTTGTTCAAACATTTTCATTTGTGTTAACTACCTAAACACATTTATTCAAGTAGGTAACTAAATAATTCAACATGTGTTTTTCTCTTCTCTCGACTCTAGTCATAGCATAGGTGCCCCGTTTTGGACAATCACTCGTTCACAATATGCAGGTGACACATATTATAATGCATTATTCCTTTTAATTAAGTCACCTTTTTGTTACCTGCAGAAATACCATAAGAAATCGTATGGTTATTACAATGTTAATTGTTACGACAATTAAGGGTAACGCTGGACGTCTTCCTTCATTAATCCGGCCATAAATTAATTATAACAAAAAAATGTATTTTAATCTGTACAATAATAAATATGTCATATGATAATAATTATTATTGAAACGTTTCAAAAGAAGTGCATTATTTATCAAACATCCGACACCCGTTGTACCAATAATTACGATACAGGTACCAATGTACAATATTATAAGTGGCTTGGCGTGACTCGTTGGCTGCTATCGGTCACGAAATGCGACTGAGAGTAAGTAACGCCCGCTGCTACTAGTTTTCAGATGGGTGATCATACGGGTTAGTAGTTGTCAAACCCTTCCAACACATACATGCTTACCTACCGTAACAAATGTAACAACAGCGTACCGTACCAACCTTACCTACCACAATTCATAACCCCTACAACAGCTAACGGCTTTAGTCCCTGGGTAAAAAGATCAATTAAAAAAAAACAAAAAACAATTTTATAATATGATAAAATATAATATTACCTATACATTTGCGGTTAAATAGTTTAACCATATATTTCTACCACCGAAACACCCAGAAAATTCGAAGTCATCATAACGAGACTAAGAATTGGACACTCGAAAATCTCACACAGTTTTATATTGGCCAAGGAAGAACCTCCAACATGCGCAACATGCGGCGTCCAAATTACCATTAAACACAATATACTAACCGAAAAGTGCATGAAGTTGGCCCCCCGACTTTGTAACAGGGACTCCAAATTAGTGCCAATATTTAGCAACCTTTTAGCAACTTTTAGCAACCAATGTGAAAAAATTTGCAACCTATGACTTCGTGACCAAAATCGGCAAAATTAAACTGGGGGGGCCAACTTCACGTAGCCCCCCGACTTTGTCCCACCGACTTCGGACTTGTGCCAATATTTAGCAACCTTTTAGCAACTAATTGCAACCTGCTTGAAAAAATTTGCAACCTCTTTTTTTATTACTCCTGTCGGGAAACAAGTCCGGGGGGCTAGCCCCCCGACTTTATCCCACCAACTTTGCACTTGTGACAATATTTAGCAGGTTAGCAAGGTTGCAATTATTTGCTAAAAGGTTGCTAAATATTGGCACAAGTGCAAAGTTGGTGGGACAAAGTCGGGGGGCTAGCCCCCCGGACTTGTTTCCCGATAAGAGTAATAAAAAAAGAGGTTGCAAATTTTTTCAAACAGGTTGCAATTAGTTGCTAAAAGGTTGCTAAATATTGGCACAAGTCCGAAGTCGGTGGGACAAAGTCGGGGGGCTACGTGAAGTTGGCCCCCCAGTTTAATTTTGCCGATTTTGGTCACGAAGTCATAGGTTGCAAATTTTTTCACATTGGTTGCTAAAAGTTGCTAAAAGGTTGCTAAATATTGGCACTAATTTGGAGTCCCTGTTACAAAGTCGGGGGGCCAACTTCATGCACTTCTAACCGTATATACCACAACATCCGAAATACTCCTTAACCATCCCAAAGCCATAGTCGACATCATACAATTCCTCACAGCAGCAAACCTCCAATCTAAAATTTAAAATTAAGTTTTCTCGTATAATGTTACCATATTTATAATGTAATTTAATTTAAACATATGCAAGCCCAATGGTCTATGTCACCGAGGGTTATTTAAATAATAATATATATATATATTTCTAACATTTCTAATTTTTGTTTTTTGTAGAATAAGATATTCCTAGCTTTCATACTTTATACTATAATTCGTTATATTATACGGGATTTAATAGTTGAGAACTCGTGACCGAAATTAAAGGATTTTCTTTCAAATCATAAGTTCTTTAAATAATTAATGTATAATATTGTAATACTATATTAACAAAGGTTTATTTTTCGAGTGACTGTTACAGTTGGATTACATTTTTGAGCGAATCAGGAATGTTATGAAGTTGAATTAGTAAATAATTATACATTTACGTTTCCGTGGTTCTAACTTTCTGAGTTATGTTATTATTAAAATGTATAAAAAAAATCTAAATATAATGGTATACAATATGTAAATGTTTAACCAAAATCAATTTCTCATTTCGTCTATAGTAATAATATTGCTAAGACTAAACTTATACCTCAACCTACTTTATAATGGAGGAATTAACATCGAGGTATAATTGGCTTAAAATTATTGTTTTTAAAATTTAATATTGTGTCTAATTAATAACAACTAACGCAATGATAACAATTTAAATTACAAGTTACAGCAAATTAACTAAAAGCGTTAGGTTGGTCATGATTTGACTTCAAATATCTTAAAAAAAAAAAAATACGCCTATGTTACTTTCTATATTTTACTGAAAAGTATCGACGGTTATTTTTTTTTTAACTCTCTAAAATCGTTTTTGTTGAAAAATCTAGTGTTGTCTAAATATATCATATAATATACATATATATTAGATATTTAGTAATATTTTTTATTTTAAATAACACGCTTCGTGGTAAAACTTAATATAGCTCCACTCAGAATTCAAAAACTATTTGTTTATTTCCGATACTAATAATACCTTCAAATAATGATTAAATACCTAAGCATTTTATGTCACACAACGAAACTTTAAGCATAAGTACCTAGTCATTAAAAACTAAAATGTTGATGGTCATGCTGATGATACCTTAAGTTTTGCGAAAGAGTTTATTTTGAAATTATGACGTGCGTTCGGTGTTCACTGTTAAATCTTAAAATAATTATTTGGTATGAATTATGAATACAATAATCATATTATAGACTGATGTGGTATGGCTATACTATATTGCGACATATTATATTATGAGGTGAAGTGTTGTAGTTGATATTATATTCATTTTACGTGTTGTTAATGACATAATATATGCATAAATATTAAATACAAATTATTGCTAATGACCGTTTTTAAATTTTTATAACTGCCTTGTTGGGTTTCTTCATAAAACGTCGTTGCCTTTCTTTTCGTTTTTAAATTAATTTTTCAAATTGTTTAATTAGGTAGTTGCTACCTATATATTAGTCGTAACCTCTGGCTGTACCGAAATCGTTTACAAGGTGAATCGCCAATCATGATGCTCACCCCTTTCAGATTATCAGCGGAGCGATGAATGTATTGATTGTACAACAATGATGATTTTGACTCTTATTTTTTCTATATTATGTGGATATATTACATTTTCGATTTTTTTTTGATTCTTTCCCCTATAAAAGCCGATGTTTTTTTTCACTCGATCAAAAAGCTTGAAAACTGAATACAAAGTTCCTCATCAGTTGTTATTAAAGCTGTTAAAAAAAAAAAAAAAAATAAGATATATTGATTTAACTTATAAGCATTTAATGTTAAGGTCAATTTTGGACGAAATTAGATATGCAGGTTAATTTACAACTCAATACTTTTTAATTATTTAATATTAATTATCTATGTAAATAATTGAATGTTTCCTGACTGACAGACTGATAAACGTTGAGGCTAAACTATAATAGCTAGAAACTTGACATATTCATGGAATTTCGGTCCCACCATGTAAGGGATGCAACAAGAAAGGATTTTCCAAAATTCACATTTTAAAGAGGTAATCGTAGAAAGACTTTAAGGTTCACGATGGGTTTAAAAAAAAAACTTTTTGTTTTTAAGCGGTTGTCATTGGTTACTCGGACAGATGTGGTAAAATCATGCATCAAATCATCGCGTTTATGGCCTCGAATAAACACATTTTATTTTAAGATAAATATTATGAGTGTTTGTTATAAAATTATTCATCTAAATGTTTGTTGCCTGTAGACCCAAAAACTAATCGACTGATGTTGACGAACATTTCAGAAATCGTTCTTAGAGATATCAGAAAAGTTTGCAGAGTACTTTGAACTAAAAGTATACCAAGAGCTATAATAGCTGAACTGAAGTACACTAAAACCGAGACACGCCGATATAACGCAGTATTTCATATTAATCGTTCATTTTTTCCCGGGTGAAGTAGCTTCATCAATCGTTTTTTGCAATTCGTTTTGATATTTTATCATTGAATTAAAATTTGACTATTGATAATAATATATATTGGTTAGGCCATCCGTATACTGAACGCCCATGGGGCAGCGTTCCCCAAGTTTCAGTATATGGTTCAGCAATAATTCCCATTGTTACCAGTAGTAACCAATAGGTAACTATTCTGACTTATCATTTATCACTATTTAACTACCTTCCTACTAATATATGTAATTGTTATCAAATAAATAACAATTATTATTCACAGTTTGACTTTTGAATCATTTGTTGATTTTAAATTTTGAAGTTTGAAAAGAAGTATATTGACGTAATATATTATTTAAAATTATAAAATTACAGTAATTATTAGAAGTATTAAAATAAAAATGACTTGTTCAGGGATATAAAAATATACTAAACCACACCCTATCATTCAGGAACGCTCAGGGAAGGCTAGTCAGTCCTATCCGTTAAATATTATCTATGAACTGAATACATAAACTATAGTGACTATACTCAATGATGAGGAACATTCGATACTTTAAAACTATACACACAATACAGCAAAGCGTTTCCTACTTTCCTCACGTATAGGTTCAGAGCGGAGCGATAAATGTATATTTCTCTAGTATTACAGTTATTCAAAATTTGATCTTCGGAAATTGTAAACATACTTAAAGACCACAGTTTTGAATACTTGAGATTGTTTTGTACCATTTAAGGAGTGTTCTGTGGAGATACAAACTTTTGTTTTCTAATGAAAGCTACCTTTTTTACTATTTAAACTATTCAGCATATACTATTTTTGAAAGCTTGTGTACCTTAATCAAGATTCGAAATTTCGAACTAGTGGTTACTACTACTAACTTACTAGCTTCAGACTTATCAAACTTTACGCACATAACATTGGAAAGTGGGAGGGGTAAGCACCATACTGCATAAAACATGGCTTGTTAATATTTACAAAGCAGTTTTTTTTATTCATATTACAGTACAAATTATATTGTAAGATAATTTTAATAATATATTAAAATATAATAACGTGATAATGTGATATTGTATACAAATATATTCTTTTATATTATTTAGTCGAATGGCCAGTACCACAAAACGTTTTTGTCCTGATTGAATTGGAATTTTATATAAATAATTACCTACACTATAATAATAAATTGCTGTATTATAATACATTATGTTGTAATTTTGTATGTTTATGGTATGATGTACTGTATAGTGTGTTTTTTGACTTGCAGATAGTAATTTCGTGCTCGGAAATGCTCAAGTGCCATCGCTGTATCCGATAGTGTACTGTTCAGACGGATTCTGCGAACTCACTGGGTTTGCCCGGGCGCAAATTATGCAGAAGGGTTGCGCCTGTAAGTTTCTATTTGGTCCAGATACTAGTGACGACCACGTTACACAAATTGAAAAAGCATTGGAATGCAAAGCTGAACTAAAATTGGAATTGATTTTCTACAAAAAAAATGGTGAGTTCAGAAATGTTTTCTTAATATTATTATTACGACTGCCGTAATAGTTATTATTCACCTGCATATTTTAGTGTAATGAAAAACATTTCAGTTTGTAACTGATAACTTAAAGTGAATTTTGATAATTATTTTTAAGTTTAATAAGGTTAATTCAATTACGTGATAAATATTCGCGTGTGTAGGTAGCGTTTATAAGTATAAACTAATTCGTGCACTGCAGTGTACGTAATACTTAATAATATGTATTAACCATGATTAAAAAATGATTTTAATTATAAGTCATACACATGTTTAGCAAGTGTTTTTTTCATTTATTTTTATATCGTTGTTTCAGTATACACTTTTTATTAGTATTAGCTTAGTTTTCTGGTTGCCGTTAAATTTGGTGACCATTAGAACATACTTCGACCAAATACACTAAATTATATTTCGTGATTAATAGTCCTATGAAATATTTTATGATTTTTGTTGATAATAAAGTAGTATTATATTATTCGGGTAAGACATTAACTGTTCACGGTTAAAAAAAATCCCCGCTGAAACATCGTTTCTTAATAAGTATACGTATATTCCGACACGAAAATGAAATTATTTGTCTCAACGTTTTAAATATATTAAAATAGTGAATTGTCCACGAAAAGATATAGGTAGGTACGCCATTTCTTATTTTCAGATTAAATTGTGTCATGTTTGTCATATTTTTATTGGTAAAAGGTAAGAAGTAAAAACTATCGGGCCGAGTTTACAGTCGACATTTTTACTACCAGAAATATTTGGGTCGAGTTCACATCAAAAAAGATAACCGTGGGTCGAGTTTACATCTGCCCTTGGGTATAACATTACATATATATTTAAGTGTAGATATATTTATATTAGTATGACACTTCATTATTATATAGGTATACTGACATTTGACAACCACTAGGGTAATTGAGTGTACAGAGAGTACCTAAGTCGCTTACATTTAATATACATAATATGACAATATACCTTTTACTGTATACATTGTTATAATTGAATGAACAGTATCTTTTTAAATGTGAAGATAATATTATATTAAATCCTTAGTCTATATGTGAACAATTTACTATTCAAAATTTCAGTGTGCATCGTTCGCCGCACACTGTGCCGACTGCATACCGTCATCTAGACACACAGTATTGTTGTTCATTGTTTATAGGTACCTAAAAAAGTCAATCAATTTCACCTGAATATGTAATAAGTAATTTCTGTAAACAATTGAAATTGCTAATTCAACAAAAATAAAATAATAATAATTTTTTGCCGATTTGATTACAATTTTGACTGAAGATGTGCAGGTTGTGTTGATGCTACCTGTCAAACTCCGTAGCTATATTTAGGTCCATAGTAAACATATTCTGTTATAAGACTGTTCACGGTGGTGGGATATTACCCATTAAAGTATTACGCTAACTCGAAATGAAAACTGAAAACTTTTTCCATGGTTGTCTTATCTGCTACCACACCAGAAACATAAATAACATTATGATATCTATATTTTAATATTTAATCATAATCTGTAACATAGGTGTTTTTTCGGGAGAAGGGGAATGGCAGGGATGGCAGCTACCTCCCCAGCGAGATTTGCTACCTGTGATTTGTTGTGTTTTGATAATTTTTGTGTACTTGATTCCTGAAATGATCTATGCTAAAAATATATTGTCCACCTCAGCGGCCACGAAGACTAGGTAAGCGACTATAATCTGTGGTCGATCGTGATCTAGTCATAACGAGCCATATGATTATTATTTATTCAAATATTCCTTTAGTTCCTTTATTTCAATATTGTTTATAGTGGAATTAACAATATTTTTAAGTATCAAGATAATAATATTTTAAAACCTAGATCTATGTGATCAATTTATTATTTGAAATTCAAACCTAACGCCGAAGTTTAGATTCACTATGATAGTTGAAGTCAAAATCGTCAAGACTAAATCATAAACCCGAAGAGTATACGACATCTATTAAATATATGGTCTATTAAAACTATAAGATGGAAATTGGAATGACACATAAAAGGTAATCTTACATCTGGTATTAAAAGTTGAAAACGACCAACCTGTTTTTTCTAGTGTTTTGAGACAAATAATAATATTATTTATTACTATTTAAAACTTTAAAAATAAATTATGCATCATTAAACTTTCGTCTGGAAGAAAGTGAATCTAACATCAAAGCGGGTTCCTTTATGAGACAATTCATCACAAACTTATAAGATAAGAATCTCAAGATGCATGATTGTAAATTATTCAAACGGCTTATATGATCAAGCTAAAATGGGATCCACACTACCGTCAGTATTAAAATATGAAAAGTTCAAATGTCAAATAAGTTTTTGTCTTTAATTATTATTGTCTATTATTAACTAGTAGTTATTAGTTAGTAACGATTTAATTAAGTTAATGTTTTAACTAAACTTTAGTTTTTAACTTATTGGTGCTTTTGATTCGTTATTGACAATATGCTTGAACTCATAAACTTGTAACCTCGGGTTTTTCTATAGAGTGAGTTGTACTTTGGTCTTTGATTACCCGTATCCTCGTATTTTCAATCGAATGATTTGGATCTAGCAAGTTGAATTCTTATATTGTCTGATATTATATGTTGAGTGACTTCTCTATATTTATGGGGTTCAGAGACGAGTTACTTTATTTACCTCTTTTTTACTGTCTCTCTCTATTACAATGACCCCAAAGTAACATGGAACGTATTTTCTCGTTCACTTGTGAAAAATAAGAGTTTCAATTTGTATAGCCGAAGGTATCCGAGCGTACATTGTATTTAAGATTATATAATATGCACTAAGTGAATATGAGTAAAAATCAATTTTCTGCTTTGATGACTGAGTCAACACTCGACTCCTTTTTGAAGAGCTGAAATATACTCTCAGCTACGTAAATACTATACCTTTTATTATATAGCTAGGCACCTTGAACGTTTAGGAAATATTATTGTTTGTTACAGCTAGTCATCCAGCCACTTCGTTGGGTTTTGAAGTATCCATGTTTCAATAAATTGATGAGTATATTTTCAGATATTATAGGTGCATTATAGTGTTTTGATTCTTTTTTTCTGACGGTATTCGACTATACCGGTATTCATCGTTGAAATATAGTTGAGATAATTAGTTTGAAATTGTTTGATATTCAACATATTATTATAGTTAAAACATTTTCGATGTAATTTTAATTTGAAAGGTTTTCACCTTCTCAAGAAGATTTCAAATTTATATTAAAAATGTCACTCAATGCAATAAACTGCAATTTAAGTATATTATATTCATGAGTTTTTAGACTATAATCAGCTAATTTACATAATGGATACATAATTAAGCAATAATTTGGTTTGGTGAATAGCGTGACTTCTTACCTATGGATTTGAAGCAGAGTTTTGGGCTGCTATAAAAAGTGCTGAGTCACTTTATCACTGTCTAAAATGCAGTCGGTAATAGTCCGGGATGTGTATTAAACAATGAGAATCATAGACAATTAGACGAAGAAAAACATATAATGCGTCACGTGATGGTAGACGTTATAAATGCCCCTGCTTTAGCCATCTCATAGCAATTACCTGAATTCCCTCAATAGTTTAAGGGTGTTGTGAACCCGTAGATTGAAAGACCTACTATGGATCTTACACTATAAAATACATTTTATGGTTTGATAAAATTTGAATCAGGTAAAATGGTTTATACGATTTCAAATCAAAACACTCGCAGGTCAAAAATAATACATAATAGGAAAAAATATCAAATTAAAATTAAGTTGGAACTTACGAATTTATAAATTTATAAATTTGAAGAAAATAACGTAACGTACAACTTGTTTTGGTAATCTTAATTCAACGATAACGACGTCATTATTATTATTTTTATTGAGCAAGGTAATGTACCTATATTGCCTACACGTTACGCCGTGTTACACATTATGTTAAAATAATATACCACATTGTGTTATAATATAATGTTGGAATTTATTATACTATGACGAGCAGTTGTCAAAGTTCATTCGACTCGGTGTAATTTATCGGTGTACTATTATTATTATTATATTTTTTTGTATAGTTTATAAATCATTATTTATAAAATTTATATCTTGAGCATTAAGTTAATAACTAGTAATAAATAGCAAACATATTATTATAGTTACCAATAAATAATATTGTTATCTACGTTATTCTGGAAATCGCGTTGAATGTTAGCAATGATTTCGAATGTTTGTACTTGAATATTTTTCACTTTGAAGTCGGTATGACTATATCATAACTAAATACTTGAATTGGTTTATCGAAACTTCAAACTATTACTATATTTCAACGAATTTTAAGTAAATCTGAACAATTTCGTAGTGATTTTAATTTTTAATTTTTATGTTATTCAGGGTATAAAAGTTATTTTGAAAGTACCGACAACACGGCTATAGGTTAGGTCCGTAAATATTTTAATATTTCTTATTGTATTTACTTTGTACGTATGTTTTTGTTTTTTGTATAATAGCTTAATAGCTTTATATAATATGTATTAACTATATACTCTAAACTATGTTGCTGTTATTTATTTTCTTAATTCTTAGATTATTCTTATCTAATGAGAAACCTTGGCTGAACAAAGCAATTTTAAATTATATTACATTTTCACTAATGGTTATGAAGAGAAACAGCTCCATTGAAATATCCTTAAATAAATAACTATGGATGTAAAGTTAATACTGTAAAGTTATGTTGTTCGTTAAAGGTACTATAGGTATAAAGGTAATGTATTTTAATGATTTCTTGTCTAAAATTAGTTAAAAATTCAAACTTTTATCGGCTTAAATGTAATTTTGTTCTAATTGATGTGCAGTAAAGGTCAAATGTTTCGCATTACTTATTAGTTAGCCACTATACTATAGTATTTAGAAATTGATGAGAGCGCTAATCGATTAAATAAATAAATCTGTTAGTATGTTTATCGAGATTTTAATGAAATATTAACTATAAAATTGGAAAAAGCAATCAACCATTTCGAAATTTACTACGATTGTACGTGTGTCATACTTATAATCTCAATATTGTTAGAATGTGCAGTTGTCGTCTGAAACTATTATTTAAAAAAATGTTGCGCATATAATAACTATTGCGATGGATTTTCCAAAAAATGAGATATGTCATACTTTATTATAATATTAACTTTGGTGTTTTATGTCAGATCGTTGTATAATGTGAAGCTGCGTTTTGAAAAATAGCAAACAACAGTAAAATTATTTAACTGTCGTGACGAGGTATTAGAGTTACGGATTTTTTTTAATTGTAATGTGAATATAAAAATGTATTATTATGATAAATTTGAAAAAATATTATAAGAAGGTTTCCAACGACAAACTATCGGAAAGTATATAATAAATACACATTACATACAATTATACACTGATAAATCATATCAAGTGCCACACTCGCGTTGTGAATATTTTAAATCGTATTCGAGAAACTGAAATAATTTCTGTGAGAACGATATCCGCAGTTAAATAACCATGGAAAGACCAACTGTCGTATAATGTGTGTGTTGTACGTATTATATGCTAATCTGACACGTTACATATTATTATATCTGTATCTAGTTTACAACATTGCACTCTGCATTGTAGGTAAATAGTGCGTTTTTAGTTGTCACCTGTATACAGGGCGATTCTCAAGTTACTTCACTTACTCGTCAACTCGACCAGTATTGAAGTTTTTAAAAATATTTATTTAAATAATCTGAAGTCGTAAAAAAAAAATTTATAAAAACAATATTTTTTTCTATTTTTATCATAATAATTTTTCAATTTTTTTGTTTATTTACATGCGTTTTTAATTTCATATTTCCGTGCAGAATATTTTTCTGAGAATAAATGATTGTGATGTATAAAAATTAAACTCGAACGAGTAGTTAATTCGTTATAACTAATAAGTATTTGAACTTTGAAGTATAGATGAGTTGATTGGAACGGCACAGGGGCACCCATTAAAATGTTAATCCACTATTTTGATCGTAAAACTTTAAATATTTATGACTAATTAATGGCTGTCGATCGTTAGTCGATTTTTTATTTTTAAATTCTCGAATGATTCTTTTTGATATGAAATCAAAAAGGTTTGCTGTCATTCGTAAAAGAAAATGACTTAAAATTAGATTTGGATAAAAAATAGTTAAAGATATAGTTAAAAATTAAAAGTGTTTTACAACTTAAAAAACAAATACTTCACTATACTCCAAATTATTTAAAAAAAATTATTTTCAGAAACGTTTATACTATTAGAGATGATGAGTGGAGTGTTTGCTTAAAATAGTGGCCCAGTTTATTTAATAGCAAAATATCTTAATTGTGTTTTCTTTGTCTATATTATGTTTGTCCATTGTAAAGTTAAGAGTTTTTTTTTAATCAACCATTGGAGTTGCACGATTCTCGAACTGAGTTACATTTACCGTTTTCCTGTTTTTATGAAATTGACATTTTTCTGTGAATTGAAGGTCTGAGGAGAATTTTAAAAGTATTAATAAATGTAAAGTTTTCTTTGCTCTTAAACGAGTTTTAGTTTTTATATAACATAAAATATATTAACTGCCGTACAGCTGTTGAGTTAAAATGATACCATGTCCGAGAAATGTAAATTTCTATAAAATGTTGTAAAAATGAAAACTATTTTTAATGTTTAAATCAGAGTGTATAATGTTCAAAACGAATAAAAAATAGTCGTTTGCTAAAAATATACGAAGTGAGGCGTACTTAGCGAATACCCATCATATCTAAGGTGAAGACTTGAATCTACGACGTAGTGGAAATTATTCCCTAGGAATAAGAAGAAAAAGAACCAAGGTTCTTCTATTGCTCTCGTGTTTTATCGCCCCGTTTCTCAAGAATTTCCTAATGTTGTTTTTCACTGAAACACGAATCTACACTTATATAGCGACGTTATTTCCATATTAGTTTAGGGAAAAAATAATAGCTTACAGGCCCATTTCGAAATAAAATTTCGTTTAACTGTGAAAATATAGCTATTACGTGTCTTACATTTCCGCTATGATTTGTTCACAAACCGTCTGAAATACCTTTGGTTAGTTTTCACCTGCGTTATCGCATATAACATTGTGGAGTAGAGATGGTCATTTACCTCGTTCTTAAGTATTGTATTAGAATTTCAAACAAGTTGATTGTGTTAATTTAACAATTATAAAAATTCGTTTTACTAACTTGAGTTTTCAACTATTATTTTTGGTCTATAAATTGTTAGCTTAACCGCAGCTTTCGGGTTTGACGTTTTTCAAACGGATTTTTCAGTTAATTTATTTTGGTTTTTTGAACGTGAAGTGTATCAGTTTTTACAATAATTGGTCGTCGATTTATGAATATACAATGTTTAAAAAAATGTTTTGAATAATTATATAACACATTAATGATTCATATTGACGTGTAGGCTGTGTACAATTATTGTAGTTAATATACATTAAAATCGTATTAATAAATTAGATATCTAGTAGTAATTTGTACACAATATACATAAATATCTAGACGCAAGTTAATGAGAGACACAGCTATAATTGTAAGAACGTTTTAATTGAGGAATAACATTTATTCTTTGTCAATATTGGTAATGAAATAATGAATCTTTATTAAATTTAAATTTTTAATTGGTATTTAATACCTAAACGATTTTGTTTTTTATTTTACTCTTTATCGAACAATCAACTTCATTATTAGTATTTAATTATAAATAATATAAATATATCCATGAAAGAAGTTGTTTAGAGCGATTATTTTTAAAATTGTTTTAATGAAAGCTTTGAATACTTCAGGAGTTCTAGTTAGTTGTAGATATCAAATGCATCATACAAAAAATTATATTCAATGAATTTGAAATTATTATTATTGTTTAATCGTTTTAGGATATTGTGTAACTTTACATTGTTACTGTGTTTATTTAAAAGTAGATAATAATCACAATATATCACTATAAATAAAGATTTTATTTATCACAGGTTCTAAAACATAATAATTTATCTTGTTCATAATAATTGATAATCATTATCTAGCATAGCTGATATATTCAGCATCCCGAGTATCATGGGTATAATATTTACGACATTACTTGAAACCATCTCTTCATTAATCATAGTTCTCGATATATACATCATGAAAAAAAATGCTCTATATTCATATGGGTATAATAATAAAATAATCATGGTTCTTAAATTGTTCGTTTTTGAATTATATAGTATAACGTGGGCGGATGGACTCGAAATCAATGCATTTTTATTCCAATTTAATTAAATTTCTAAGACCACCTGTTTACACTGCATTTAGATGTTGCATAGAATATCGTGGTATTATTCCAGTTGCACATTGTCATAAACATTTGATTGATGTTATCAAAAGATTAAATGTGTACGAATTAGGGAATGGTGATTTTGTGGCGTAATTGGTTTTCATTTTCTCCAAGGCTGTATGTATTTGTATAATATTACGACCTTTCATGTTCATCCTCCATTATATTAGTACCTACTTAATACACCGTATGACGTTATATTCCAAGCATTATCCTAGTATATAGTAGTTATATTTCAACAGAAAGTGAGCACTTGCAGGTATCGTACACACAACTGCGTAATTTTCTATTGCACTGGTAAAATATGTAGTAACCATGATAAAGCCAATAAAAGACATTTTTAATGATTATACCATGATGAGCATTGAGCTCGTAAAAGAAATTTTTTTTAAATTTTTTGTAATTATTTAATGTTATACATATTAGGTATGTATATAATATATATCTTAGGTATATTTATGAACAAAATAACAAATAAATTTGATTTAATTGGAAATCTGCAACTAGCAAAACGTAGGCGTTGTATAATATAATATTTTGATTGATTGATTAATGACCGATGTATTAAAAACTATAACACTATAAATTATAATAAATTGGGCAATAAAGGAGATTAACTGAAAATTAATCAAATTTTTTGAAAAAATTTCCATGCAAGTAGTTTTCACATTTCATATAATCCTTACAAGTTTGTTGTGGAAATCACTATAACAACTTTAATTAAAATTATTAAATGATGAACTATACATATAAGTTTAGGTTTCACAGCTGAATACTGCACGGTTTACACACATTTTGGTAAATTAATAAAAAATATTGAAAGAATGGGTTTTATTTATTTAAAAGTATTTGAAATTTATATGAGCGTAGGAGTGAACACGTTATACGTGGGCATTTAAGTTTTCTAATTTCAACTTCAAACGGTTTTTAAACATATATTTATATAATATAAGTACCCTGATTCAAAATTCCTGACATTAAAAAGTATATAGTAGGTAGTTAGACTTTCACGTGTAACACTATTATAGTAATACAATAATACTAATACGCACATTTAAACGATAGTTTTATTATTATAATAATATTATGAATATTATGTGAGTACAAAAATTTTTTTTTTAAAGATATTGCAAGTGCTTTTATACATTTTTATTTTATTTTAATAACTCGTTGGTCTACTTACTGTAAAAAGAATATTGATAAAAATGAAATTATTTTAATATGAAATGAAAATTGTACATCCCCAGAGATCAATTGCACAAATATCGTATATCATCATCATCTCCGTGGTTTGAACTTATTGCGACTGTATTAAGTAATAATATTCCTTTACATCAATATAATGACAGTAAAAAAGTTTTGAATAGGTAGTATCCCTTTTGTAATATTTACCATTATCCACTGAATAAGTACCATTGAATATTAGAAGAATATGGTATACAATATATGTATAGTGTATATCGACATAAAGTCGAAGACAATTCGATGCAGCCGTCGCGAATATCTTTTAAGCCGCCACGAAAACCCATTTCACTCACTATAAACCAATTACTGCGTGATAGAAAAACTTTTCTCTAAATCCCTTTCAAAACTTATTTATCCATCCCCCGGCACTGATGATTCAAATTTTCAGTACATGAAATTGTTTTGGTATAGTTTTCCATTACACGTCCATGTAACATATAATATTATACTATTTTGTTGAGGCAGCGGCAGGCTTACGGTGAAAGATGGTTGTTTAGACATTAAAATATTGCTATTTTTATCTGTTTTCGTTATTGGTTTCACTAATGATCGATGTAACAAACTATCCGATTTTCCACCTAGTTTTCATTTTGCACTTTTTCTCTTCCGTTGATACAGTAATAAAACGTAACCCATCGCATTTTTTCCGTCTTAAATTTTTTTCCATGCCATTAAAACTTTAGAAGCGCTAGGTTCTTTTGTGATGGAATGAAGATATATATGTGCGTGTGGGGTGTATGTATGTGTGTGTATGTGTTTAGAAAAAAAATACATTGTATTGTTTTTATTTACTTATATTTTTGCTTTCAAGAGTAATAGGAGAATGTTTCCCTTTATTTCTTCTCGAATTTATTAAGAGCGTTTATAAACCACACACATACAATAGCACACTTTTAATAAGAATAATTTGAGACAAAGATTTTTTGGAAGAATATTATATAGACCTTTTATGGAAATGAAATTTGATCAACTTTGAGGGTTCGTTACATTGTTGTGCACTTGTATACTGTTTATTAGTTTGTTTTGTGTATACAAAACACAAAAAGCACAAAAGCTAAGGGGTCATTTAGATGTTCGTAAATGATTTGAAATACATTTTTAAACATTTTGTTTTATTTTTAAATTTAGCACTTAATTGGTGTAGTTGTTAATTGCATTTTTAATGAAAGTCAATTGTTTTATTTTAATTGAAATATTGGTATAAACATCGACTCAATAAAGATTATAAAATGTATAGTTTTAATAATAAAACATAAAAAAAAACAGAGAAATATTAATTAAGGTTTGAAAAAAAAACAGAGTACTCGCTCTGCTGTATAATAGTTATAGCCATCACGTGTTATATTACTACCTATTATATTGTAAACCTCGTTCGTCACTAATTCACTGAAATAGATGTGTTAAATTTGAATTTAATGTTGAATGATTAAGTACGGAAAACCATCCTGAGTGGAAACCGTCTGTCAGCCTATACTACTAGGTATATTTTATGATATATTTATATTTTATATTGCTGTCGTAATAAACTGAGTAGTCGGCCTTTGTTTTTAAAGATATTTTATACCATTATTAGTAGTTATTTTACCTTAAATAATATTCCTATTTGTAAAAAGGATAAAATCCAGCTTGTATATAAATTTCAGAAAAATAGTTATTAAAATCAAAAGCTTCGTGCATTTTTATCTTTCTAATAAAATGTTTGCATTTTTTAAGTGTACCTAAATATCAAACTAAACAAATATTTTAACTTCTAAAGTTTACAAAATAAAATGATGTAAACGCATATTTAGAATTTTGATAGTACGATTCTAACAACTATAGGCAGGTACCTAAAATTTTACCTTGTATTAAATTGTTAAACATTAGGTACTGAAATTTAAAATACAATTGGTACGAATTTTTATGAACTCTGAACAAAAATTACACACTTCAGTGATTTTGATGAATTGTAACAACATTGTAACTTCAAACGTTTTGAAAAAATTGTGCTCGTTTATTTTTGATATTTTTAAATGAATACGAATATAACTTATGATGAATCTAATACAACTGCACTTTCAATCATTTTAGGTTACAATCATTTGAGAGAAAATATATATAAATACATCGATAAGTTTATATATTTTTTAAATTTCACAGCTTATTGAAAATGATTTTACACATAACTAACAGTGGAATGTTTCAACGATGATGTACGTTTCTATGTGATCTCTACTATCTGCTCCAAGGCGCGACGACAGACGTTATATAAACCACACTTTGTAAAACCATATTATACATTCCTCGCTACGTTCAGAATCTATACATATTACATATTTCGATTTATTTTATTTACTGGTGTGTACTTTCTACCTAGCTAATAATCAAAATAATTTTCTAAAATAGTTGACAATTTTATGCGATCGATGAACTCTATTTTAAGAAGTTTGGAGTTACCTGGTAGCCATTTGTAACTTTCCATCCAACGTAGACTTCATAATATTATTGCTATCCTTTGATATTAAATTATTTACTCATCTTCGAAGGTATTATAAATGATAGCTAACTTTAATGTGGGATGTATAGGTACCCTTGTAAGCCCGTATCAACTTCAATCACATAAATTAATGAAACGATAACGACATAAAAGCAATTATTAGTTATTGCACTAAATACTTCGTATCGGTATTGCACGGGGAACGCGGATAGGATGGTACAAGAACAAAAAAAAAAGGGAAACGTTGATCCGTTTTTAATTTGGATTATGAATATATAAATTAATACGACGTTTCCATAAACCTACCATACAACTCACAACGCATATTCTACAACATAATATCGGATACCTAGTGAAGTAATGTGAAGTTCCATTGTCTGTATAATATAATATTATAATGTACCGTCGATTATATTATAATCAATTTATTATTTAATGCGTTCCGGAAAAATTCTGTCGTACGCACTTTGAGGTCGAAATATCGAAAGTAGATTTTCGATAAAAATGTTTCTTTTTAAATATATTATATGTGATAAGTTCGATATAGCACGCAAAGAATGTTACACACATCCACAGTTAATCTTGAGAAGGGTTACACCGTGTGTAATGTGTATAGTTGTACCAACTGCGGTATCCCACCAACGGTTTCGGAATGTTATCATCAACCTCTTTTAACACATATTATTATTTTCTGACCCACACACACATAATTCTTTAGTGATACAATTCACAACTGGATTCCTTCCTTGGCCTATATAACACTCTATACCTAGTATGTACCATAATATAATATACACGGCAAGTGAGTCAGCGCTATCACTGGTAAAAACCGTGAATTTATGTTATTTTTTACAAGCAATACTTAAAGTGACTTTTCAAATGATAAGATACCTGCACCTTTGAAGAAAGCGACGTGGAATGTGGGCACTTATGTCGTACATATCAAAGGAGACTGTGTTTTATTTTTATTTATTTACAATCAATAATAAGTCAATCACTTAAAAAATCGATTGTAACGATATATCCCGGTATTACTATAGTTTTTTTTTTTTTGTTCAAGTAGTTTCATTGATTGTAAGTGCTTATAAAACGAAAATAATGAGTATAATAAAACATGAATTTAAAAAAAAAAATAATAGGTGAACAATTTTTGAAAATACTTAATATATAATACAGAGTGACCTGACCGGTATTTTATGTCGATCGATTTTGTTTTTAATATTATAATTGTTAATAAAAATAACCACACACGATTTGTGTGTACGTAAAGTCAAAAGGTTTGATTATTATTTAGTAATTTTACTTACATATCTAAAAACTAAGCACCTTATGATTTTTTTCATAGATTACAAAAATTTGTGTCCAACATATATCAAGATTTAAATCACACCAAAAATGAATCGTTCGATACTTTTTTATGGTGTAGGTTCGTATAATAATGTCACCACAATTGAACAAAAATAATCATTTTACCTACGCAATTTTTTCAGTTTATCTTTTGATTAGTTTTTAAAAAAATATATATATTTCAATATGCAGTTTGCTAGTGATTTATTAACTATCAACATTTAATTAATTTAAGTTTAAATAATGTTTACACATGTAGGTACGTAATACAGTTATCAAATTATGTCATATCAGCTAATATAATATAAACTGTGTGCAACCGTGTATAGGTACTACATAAATATAAAACAAATAGTTGCATTTATTATGCAAATGTATATTTTGTTTATTTTTATTTTAGTTAGGTCGTGCCTCGTTATTGTTTGAGTGTTAATGCATGTATAGTATAATATATTGTACGAGTGTTTTCGTATAGTATGGAAAGCTTAAAAATAAAAAATGTTTTGCATATGTTGACGATGGTTTAACCAGTTGAATTGGAAAATGTTTGATTTGTTTTCAATGAAATATTAACATATAGTGAGCATTTTATTTTTTATCCAAAAGATCTTATTTACATACGTCTTGTATTATTACAGTGTAAAGGATATAATAAATCAAATTTCCTTTAGTCAACCGACGAGGTGAAGAGACAACGATTGGGGGGGGGGGGCGGGTACAAACTTGTCTTTCAATAAAATAAAGTGCTGATACTCTATAGTTGAGCGGGTATCTTTAAAACGGAAATAAATGATAAATCGTCGAATCCGGAAAAGATCAAATCGGATTTTGGTTAACCGAAAAATGGTCAAGGTTTTTCATCTTTTATTTTGCAAAAGAAACCCCATTGCATATGCTTACATTTATCCGGTTATTTTACCGTTTTATCGAAAACAATGGACTCTATAGGAAATTTAAAAAAAATAATATAATACCTATATTCAAACATTTTGTTTGTTTTATAATATTATAATATGTAGATACTGGCCCAAAAGGGACGACCCCAGTCAGTGGACGAAGGAAAATGCACACATCGTCGTTAAGCTAACAACCTTACTCTTTTTATCCGCTCGCTGTGAACCTAACGAATATGATGTCACGTGAGATAAATATTTAGAAAATAATTGATTAAAAATTATAATATGTAATATGTGTGTCGCTCACAGGCAATCAGCTGCAGGTTCAGTCCACGAACCGAATGGTGAAATAATAATGTGTTGTTTGATTATTTTTGACAAAAATAATTTTCCGTTAGTTTGACCCCCCCCCACAAAAAAAAAAAAAAAAAAACATTGACGATTCGTGTCAATACTCGGTCGTTTTTGCACTATAATATGCCGTATCGTTGTCGGCACCACATTTAAGTAGACCGACTATTCGAGTTTCATTATTCGAATGATACTGTATAAAAATTGAAAATTAAAAAAAAAACCCACAACTAAATATTGTCATGCCATGTTCGATATTATGATGACAATATTTTATAATGATGACAATCCGTGGGATTCGTGGTAATTATTACAATTTAAAATGTATGTCTCAATACTTTTTACACCCTAATATGTTATGACTGTAATAACATAATTATGGTATAATAATAATATTGTTTTTTTTTTTTTTTTTTTGGTATGAAATTCCGCGATGAAAATATTACGTTCGTGTGAAATTGTAGATGTTTACCTCAATGGCTCAATTTACAATTTCCAGAATGAAATTTTCGAAGTACTACTCTGAATAGTTTTAATTACCATTTCTCGGAACACGGTTATTTATCCTTGAACCAAATTGTTATTGAGTATAGTGTTATTTTTGAAAACCTTATTTACTAAATATGTACATACATTTAACACACTGTCATTAAAATGGGAGATATTATTATATAATATATATTTACACAATATAACTTTTGTTTTACGCTATTAACATTTAACTCGATACCTACAACTCGTTTGAAAATTATTAATTAATTTTATTTTTAAATAATGATAATATTATTATTCGAACTCGTTATATTATTATTTATTAGATTTCCGACCTTTGTTACAAAAGTAAAATGTAAAACATTTTAAATTTAATGTTTTCAGATTATTATTTTTTTTTTTTTGTACATGATTAGAATTGTTAGCTCGTAATTGTAAGATTAAATCAAATTCTTTCTCAAAGAATAAATTATTCAAAAGAGAATGTAACGTTTTTATAATAAAAGTAATATAATTATGACTGAATGTGGTTGGAGATTCTTAAAATATGAAGGCTTTGAAGTTTCTTAAATATGAAATACCTACCTATGTAAACTTAATTTATTATGAATGGTTTAAAAACGTTTATTTAAATTATATTTATACCTACGTTAAAATATATCTCGTTGGTATACTTTTGAAATTAAATATTATTTATGTTGATTTAATACGCAAAATGTTTTTATTTTATCAAACATTAATTTATTATACAATTATGAATTCTATAGTTGAGTGGCTCTTTATATTATTAGAAATTAAAATATTATTCCTTTTTATGGTCATAGTAATGTTTAGATAAAATTACAAGCTAACTATAATTCTAAATAATCGTAAAAAAAATTCCATTTTATATAAATCAATAAAATTGTCATCTATTAGTATAAAGCATACCCCTATAAGCGATATTCGTAGTGTCTTATTAGTTATATTTGAACGAAATCAGATTTACTTATTTTCAAAACTTAATTAGTGTTATTTATATGCATTTAATCTTTTATTAACCTACTGAAGCGATTGATAAAATTAAAACAATCATTATGCTAATTTAAACGATAAATGAAAGTTATGTATTAAAAAAAAAGTTTTGATAAATATAGGAATATTAAAATAATAAATTATCTAAATCATGCGTGATTTTACTACAAATATTATATTTGAACTTATAAGTTATTGCTGAAAAATGTGCCTGGGTCGCAGATGTTTTGTATTTTGAATTTATTTAACTTATGAATAAATTGAATTTACCATTTAAAGTTACAACTTTAATAAAATTACTTGATCCTTCTTACATACCAAGAAAAATGTTTTCATAAAGATATTGTATATTTAAAATTACTAAAAATATTAATAACCCTATATTATAATAATAATAATAATAATATAACCATTTAGAGTTGAACCATACGTATGGAATAGATTTCGTTGTTCAATAATTTAATGCTCGTTAAACCGCGAAATATTAATGTCAGTGAAATAAAATATTTATTTTTTTGTTGCTTATTTGCAGTCAAAAAAATACCTTAACCGTATCGATATGTCGACACGAAATGATATTATAATATCTTTTCGTACGAATGTGGCGCCTATAAGTATTATATTCATTGTACCGGTAAAACTACGTTGGTATTCGTTTTGTGGGAAAACTACTTGCCTATTCCGAAATTGTTCATTCAATAGACCGACCCACAGAGTCTAATCACGTATCCACGAGTTATAAAACGCGCTATAAATAACAAGACAGTTGGATAGATTTTTTTTTCCCAGAATTACTTAAAATAGGTAGGTACTCAAAAAACCGCCTGTGTTTCTGTTTTATCGAATTTTGAAAATTGTTCGTAAACACGTCGTTAAAAACCGATAGTGTGCAGATAAAATAATAATAATATTATGTATTATTATGTATAGGTACGTGTATCGTAATAATTTATGTTTATCACACTGCAGTTTCAATTATTTCCGATCGGAAGCGTTTTTCGGATATTATGATATTATTATATTTTATCATTGCTCTCGAATGCATGTTACAAAAATACACGATTATTTACCTAACCCGAATCGGGGGAAATGAAACTCGGATTCCGTTCGGCTTTTTTAATTCGTAGGTAGGTACTGTAAATATATGACCGGCACATTAATTGTGATAACGGTTAAGAGTTACCTCTTGAACCGACATTTCATTCCTGTATAGACTTATACTTTTGCTATTAAACAGTATTACTACAATCGATATAATATTAACTTTCACGGGAACGTTAAAACTATTTTATTGTAATGCGAAACGCACCGCGATGACTACCTCTATGCGAATAAAATATGATAATATTATTTTGTATATCGTACATCGGCGATCGCGTATAATAATAATAATAATAATATTTGAAACATTACCCATAACATATTTTTTTATTCTGAATTAAGGCTTCGACAACTAAGGCCATTATTTAGCCTGTTATTGTCGGAGGGAGGGGGTATTTAAACACGCGTGTTGTGTGAACTAGTGATTAGTTACTACAATATTATATAGTTTATAACGTATAAATTATTACCAAAAAAAAATAATATGTTCCATTACGAAATTATGTATAACTGAGGTTAATTTTAATACCTTATGCCAGTCGTATGATATCTTATGATTTACTATATACATTTAAAAAATAAAATCTACTTCCTCGTTGTCAACCACAGATCACTGAAATTGTATGTGTGTATACTGCAGGGGTTTGCCAGCGATAAGAGTAAATATAAAATATAACATATAATGGAGAATATTATGAATAGCCTCATAGCAGTAAAAAGAATAATACCAATAAATTATTTTATTACATAGTAAAAATGTATCAAGACGCGAGTCACGTGAGTCTATGACGCGAGATTCGGTTTGGCCACCCCGGGTATATTGTATTATTCGGCATGTACCGTGGTCCGACGGACTAACCATTATTCTTTTTTAGAATCGTGTGTATAGCAATCATGGATTCGATCATAGAATCATTACAACGTTGAAAACTTTCAACTAAACGAAAAATACACAGGACATTAAAGCCACATCAATTGAACACAACACTAAATTTTCTGAGGAAAGCTAAGGCCGATAACGTCGAATGTTATAAAACAGTATTTTATTGGTAAAAAGTATCCCCGTAATGGGAGCCGGAATTATTTCATTTTATTTTACTGCTCTACCTTTGTACTTGAAAAAAATGCTGAATTTATGATTTTAAACACCCGAGTTTAGGTCATTTTAGGTATCTATTTTAATTTTAAATTTAACGTTCATTTACATTTTTTAACGATGACCCATATTTTTAATTCATTGTTCAGAAGCATTATAAATTATAATATATTATTCGTAGGTTGGCTATCGGCGCGGCGCAGTGGCTGAAATCAATCACGCCCCTTGATCGAGAGTAAGCAACGGCCGCTGCCACTAGTACTCAGATGATTGACTACCCGGGTATTTAGTGTAACCTAGCCACACATATACGTGTTGCCAACCAACCATATCAACCCTATCAACCGTAACCCCTACCAAAAATCTAATGGCCATAGTTGCCGGGCTATAGACCAATAAAAAAAAAATATAATATATTAATTATTAAAATTTAGAAGTTCAATACATATTAAAGAATATATATTGAAATAATTCATTTTTAATTACATTTTTTTCTACTATTAATTACCCAATAATTACTATATACAATTACACAATTATTATTATTATTATTAATTGCATTTTTCAATAATTACAATTGATGTAGGTACAAGTGGTCCGTTCACTGATGTCTTGTTTTATGAAACTATTCAGTGATGAAACTTCACGAAATGTTATAATATATTTTTAAGACGTGTTTGGAGAATTATACGGTTTAGATAAGAAGGAGGCACCCCGCTCAACTATTCATCAAACATAATCGTTTAAATAATGCATTTTAGAGTCATGCATAATGGTTCGATTTCAATAAATGAGAATATTATGATTTGAAAATTTTTTCAATTCAAATTAAAATTACACGAATATTTTAACATATTTTACATTATTTAAAATAAAAATATTCAAAGTTGTCCAAAATACAAAAGTATGGTCTTTCTATGATCCGTTAATTTTTTTTTTTAAAGCAATATTTCTCAAAAAAATTGTTCAAAATATTTTATTTTGCCGAAAACCAAAACAATCGTGTCTCATGGTTAGGTTTTTAGTTGAAATTTCACCTGTCACACGAAAAATTAATAATTTTTCACTCGAGATACGTTCTATAATACAAACCGAGTTATTAAAGTTATTACTTAAAAACCACGCAATGTTTTCTGTAATTTTCGAACCACGTTTTTCCGTAATTCTGTCCAACGTACTTTATTTAACGTAATCCAATTCTGAGTAGGGTGAGTAACCTAAATATTTGGGACAAATGAATATAAGGATTAGTGTGAAACATACCAAATGTGGGGATGCAAGGGTTCATTATAAAGTATTTTCAGTCGTGGACCAGTTTGAGGTTAAGCGGTCAATAAAGAGCGTATTATAAAAAGGGACAACCTTTAAAGCTACAAACTGCAGTAATAGCGTGTAAATTGACCCATAGCGGCTAACAAAGATTTCCTCTACAAAGAAAATAATACACACACATATAGACCTCTTTGAATACTCTCAGTCAATCCAAGTTTCAGAGTTTTTATATATTTAAAATGGATATTTAGCAGGTAAGAATATTCAACATTAATACCAATTGATACGACGACAAAAGTCACAAGTATTTTTTATAAGATAGTTCTGAATACGCCAATACTTGTACAAGAACAATATTAGAGTAAAATATCAGTACCAGTACTACTATTATCCCTACATCTTAAACTGTTATATTCTATCAACTATCTTGACAGCTATTCTAACTATTTTTGTTTTACCTATTTACTTGGGTATTTATTTATTTTTGACCTAGTTCTGTATTATAAATGTTATTGGTTGTTTAAGTTGAAATGTATTCACATATGACAAATTCATAATCATTGTTAAAGTTGAAAGGATTATAGGTTGACTTGTTTTTGAGTTATAATCTAATAATATAATAAAAGAATGAGTCAAGGGTAAAGACAAAAATAAATCGAATTGTATTATTATTATAATAAACGAAAATATAAAAGTGCTTTTGTTCCCTCAAACAAAATCACCGTTCATATACAATTATTAAAAAAAAACTAAAAAGTATAGTTCATGCTTAATAGTTCAGCAGCAGCAGCTGTAGTGTAACCAAGTCAGTATTTAAGGACAATCAAGAACGCATATTTTCCTTCAGATTATTTTAACCATTCGGGAAGTAGAACAACTTAGTGGCAACAAAATAAAATAAAACTGTTCCACAAGTAATAATTACACGATGAAAAATACCAGCTTACACTTATAGTTTACATTTAGATGGTGTTGCGTCCAAATAATTATTGTTTTGTCGATCGATTTTAATTTAATTTTTAATCTTATAATAAAATAATATACGTTGTTTATTGGTATAATGGACTGAATCCTAATTACACAAAGTGGAGCGTATAATATAAACTATATAGCAATGATATCTTCGAATAATAAGTTTTGTAAGAAACCCAGAAACTAAAGTTTGCAATTTTCGAATTGTCGAGTTGGGTAGAATTGAACTGATGCCACAATAGAGACCTGGCCCCATCGACAATTTTCCATCTGAAAACCTATTCTTTACTCATCTATAGGAAAAAAAAAAAAAACTTTTCTTAGGTAACCTTTTTCTCTATAACAATTGAGATACCAACTATCGATATCGATATCGAATAGAATAATATCGTCGTAGTCGCAAACATCGTTGGCAGACATATTAAAATAATACATTATCTTATCTTGAAATTGCCACAATCATTTTTTTAATTTTGAACAAGTCAAAAAATTACCAAATGTGGAACTTAATAATAGGTATATAGTATATTGATTACGATTGAATTTAAAGGAAGACATATTAATTTACACTATTATGTAATATTTTATTTAATTATACCTTTTCAACAGTTAATTATCCAGTCAAAAACGATTCCAATGTTATAGACGTACCCATTATATTAATATTGTTTTCACCATTGTTCAGTTCACTGGTTCTAATTAATTTTTTTCAGTTATAATATTTGACTATACGAGTTGTAATTATATTTCAGATTATTTGTTTTTGTCAATACTTCAGGAAGACGAATAATTTAACATTTGAAAGTTACCAAAAGTTCCATTTGCAAATTAGTTATCAAGTTTTTTGTTGTTTTTAAACACTTTGTATTTATATTTTGATCAAGCTTAATATTATAATATATAATATACACAATCACGAAAAAAACAATTAAAAAAAAAATTGTATTAAATGTTTAGCATACCTATACCTACTTTATTTTTGAAATATTTAAACGTATTATTATAAACTATTATATTATATCATTCATAAAAAAGAAGAATAACAACAATTTAGTTTAGTACACTGTAATAAGATATAAAATTCATGTTAATTACATTTTTCATTACATAATAACGGAAGAAATAAAGTAAATGTTCAATACTCCTTCATAATAAATCGGTAATCTTAAAATTATAATATAAACACATTTAATTGCATTTAAAATAACACTTTCTGTTTTATAATTTACTTACTTTTTGTAGGTACCTACCTGCTATTTTGGTTTTACTCTATAAAGTATAGTAGTTAATAGTAACTACTTGTTAGTTGTAGTAATGTGGTTGGTTTACAAGATACTCTTAATACTTAAATTTTTTTGATAATTCAAAAATATTTAATTAGTTAGCGGGTAAAATCATATTTCATTTGGGACGAGATGATGAATTTCAAGTACTTCGTATTAAGGTCAAATATAAGTACATAATATTATTATACGTATACCTGCTACGACTATTTTTATTTTTAACACCACTTTTGATATATATATAGTGTAAATATGAACGAAATATTGAAATGAATCGTTTTACATGTCATAGCAATGGAAAAAAAAAAAATTTTATTAGCATATAAGTACTATGGCACAGAAATTAATGATGCGTAAATGGATTGCTCGTGAATGCAACGTATTAGAGCATTAAAATATATCTCTATAAAGGTAGGTATGTTGAACCCTAATCAAAGTCATACTTTCTCGGTACCTATTTATCTATTATAGAGATACTTTATTATGTATGCAAACATAAGCTATGTTAATTTTTATATTTAAATTTGAGTACTTTGTGTGTGGGTGTGTACTACCCAAATCATGCTTTGTTCAGTGTCTTAATATATGTGTGTCTCAGTGATATGAGCAGGGCAGTGACCAATTTAATACGCTAAAAAACCATAAAGTCGTTATGTATGCTCTCATCCACAAAATGTACCAGAAAATATGAACTACTTACAGCAACTGTCTTTGATAATATTATGTGCAGATAAGTATTAAGTACCCGTGGATTACTTTATGTAAATTGTAATTATATTATTTTTAAGCTAAATTTCCATTCGGTGCGATAGTCTACATTTTTTTTTATTTTGCCGCGTAATGACGTTTCCACTTTTTGTTACTTTTTATAATTAATAGATAATTATTAAAAAAAACGTATTGATTATATTAAATTTACGATAAGCAATTTATATGCCTGCCATTATCATTAAATTTTAAAATAATAATCGGACAGTTATGTCGGATTATATTTCATTTGCAATGGTAATTAATAAAGTACAGAAGTTCTATAAAAAATAATTAATATTAAAAACGTCGGCGAGCCCCGTGGTTTTGCAACATTTTTTTATGTCGAAAAGTTTTTTTTTATTTATAATTATTGAACTTACTTTCTTTGTTTTTACTACCTTCTCTCGTCTTTGTTATCGCCTCGCCAGCCACTAATTAATGGCTACATTTTTCGTTGAAAGTAAAATGATAATATTTAAAATAAAAAAAAATAAAAAAAATGTCACTGCGTCTACCATCGACACGCATTGTATGCGTAGCTCGCATAATAATTGTCGTGGAATGGGAAAATAGCTATTCGCGTTTGTGTACAAAGAGCGAACTGAAAACGAGGAGAGAAAAAAATTTTAAATAATTGACAGTAGTGGCGGTGACGCTGAGACA
Source organism: Nasonovia ribisnigri (assembly GCA_027563435.1). Lineage (NCBI taxonomy): Eukaryota > Metazoa > Arthropoda > Insecta > Hemiptera > Aphididae > Nasonovia > Nasonovia ribisnigri. Next base: position 320,175 of record JANEHU010004950.1, read on the forward strand.
CAACAGTTGTAGTGCTCGCGGTGTACATTTGGTATTCGTCTTCGTCGTCACCGTCGCACGTCGCCGACACAGGATTTACTGGTAAATGAGCGATAAAGTCATTAGAGACGTTGTCTGTTGTTTGCTGAATAAATCAACGACGAAAAAAATAAAAATAATAATAATAATAATAATGGTAATATGGCGGCGGCGCAAAAGTCGGACGTTTACACGAAGTGAAATAATTTACAGATGTTTCCGCCTTTCCATTTGTGTATATATTATATATAATTATACTAGTTTTTCCTGATATCATCCCAGAGACGTAATGATTTAATGTTCTATTTTTTTTTTCAACCCGACGATAGCAAACGTCGCGGTCCGTCGTCTCATCACACACATACACATAGTACTATATAATATAAATATATATGTAGACCTCGTGGCTAAATAATTTGTTGTAATAAATTGGAGTTTGAATTTTATAATTCCATTGTTCCGTCAACACGCGACTCGTCTCAGCCGTATAATATTGTATTCAATTTTCACCAACTAAATGCCGGGGGGGGGGGGGAGGAGGTGAAGAGTTGTTCACTTCCAAAATGATTGTATTGGCGGTGGCCCCCTACTGCTAAAAGTCAAAAACGCGTACTGCATAGGGCATCGCAGTGAGTGGCAAATCTGCAGCCATGAGTGGAGAATTATTTAAATATTTCACAGTACACTACACGCTCGCGAATATAATTTAAATTATTTTAAGGATTTTTCCTTTTTTTTTTTATTACTTTTAGAGTAGACGCCTTAACCATAATATTATGTTAATTCAAACGAGGAAAAAAGGGAATTCGCAAGGGGTTTTTTCGGTTATTGGAACATTATTCTCCAAGGAACAACATATTATGTGATTTACAAACGTATCTCATTCTCATGATATACATTTATGCACAAATATAAAATAACAAAAGATTGAACACAGAAATGATTCAACAAATAAATTATGGTTTATGAATTAATTATTTCTTTGTTAGACAAATATGAAATAATGCGTAATTTGGTATCTTTAAGCCATCCGAACTCGCGTTTATGATAATATGAACAATGGTAATATTGCATTTATAATAAATTGTCATTCATTTTTCGTATATCTTGAAAACACGCTACTAAAAAATTACTCTTAAACTGAGTTATGTCTCTACGGTCTACCCACTTAAGTTATTGTTATCAAAAAATTTTCCAGTATTATATAAAAATAAAAATTAGGTTTCATTAGGTAAAAAAAACTATTCTCTGGTTAATATATTACGGTCCGTCAAAGAAATGCGTTCTCATTGGCTTCGGATAAAATATGTGTAGGTACGGTAACGGAAGAAAACAAATTAGAAATAAGGTACCTCATCATCTACACTACCAAACATTGGCTCTAACGGAACAGTGGTATACCAGCTAGATGATGAAATATTTGCACTTGTTTAACGAAAACGATTCGTCGGGACTACCGTCAATTTGAACCGTAGTCTGTTTGTCTGTTTCGATACGGAAATAACATTTTGCCGTGTACTTAGAAATCAATTTTGTTCTCTTTGTTTAGGATCTCCATTCTGGTGTTTGCTGGACATTGTGCCGATCAAAAATGAAAAACGAGAAGTGGTGTTGTTCCTGGCTTCGCATAAAGACATCACGCACACGAAAATGGCAGAGATGCACGTGGGCATGGACTACGATCCAGGTAATACCAGTTGTCGTACAATATTTAGATACATAAAACGTCCTGTGGGATTTAATCTATTACTATTGATGTAAATGTATGTATATTATGGACGGATATCCATTGGAGTTTCCGGTCGAGTTAACAGCTTAAAACAGCTATACAAATATTTATTTTCCGAGTGCATTTGGTCGGGAAGTTTATTTTCTCGGGAAGCCAGAGATACGTAGGTGCTCATGGGTTTATTGAAAACCCACGACATTTAAACTGTTTTGAGAAATACAATTATTATTAAAATGTTAACTTATTCATATTTAAGCTGTGATTTTTTTTGTTGACATATTATTCGTCGACACGAGTTAGTAGGTAGGTAATCAATATTATTTTTTTGTGATTTATATTCAGTAGGTAATCAATAGTTTCTTGGCACACATAAAAATATACATGTGATATATTTAAAATCGATGAATGAAAAGCAATTTCGAAGTAAATTACTATTACCTACTTTCATTATATTACGTATACATGTATACATTACATATACATTGTAACTTATTATGTCATATGTTGCATAATAAAAAAATAATATAACCTATAAATAGTTACAGTTTCGTTCTATGTTCAATAAAATTACTTAGAGGGTTTTTTGAGAATTTGTATTTATTTTATTTTACGAACGCTGCGAGAAACATTGATTGTTCAGGTAAAGTTTGGTTGAAAAATAAGTTTAATATCATGAATACAGATAATACGAATTACAAATTGAAAACTATACAGTGAGTAACAACAAATAACGTCACGGAAAGTATCGAGGTCAGATTGAAGTTGTAAAGTCTATTACGAGGTACAGTTTAATATCATTGGCAAATAAAAGGACTTTTACAAAAGAAATACAATTCAATAACAAGTGAACAAATAAGATGAAGAGAATAGAGCTGGGATTGTTGGGGTGTGGATTACATAAGATGGTATGATAATGATATCGGAGAGGATATCGTTGATAGAGACAAATCGTATTCGTGTGGTAAGATAAGACGCAGGACAGGAGTGTATGGGATCATCATTGCCAAGATTATCTAGGTTATTTATTTGAAGTCGACGGTCAACCGTATTTAATGCTTTTCTAAAGTCGGTCAATATGTAGCACAAACTCGGAAATCAACTTTGAGATTATCAATCTACTCTTGATGATAGATTTCCGGGCTAAAAGTCAAGCTGAGTTCTATCAATATTTATGAAAATGTTGGGACTGCTCCCGATACATGAGTCAAGGTGTTCAAAAAGTTTTGGTGGATGTTGGAACCGGGTTTAAAGATAGAAGTGATCGAGCAGGTTCTTCACACGACGAGGGGGTAGATTCCTCCGTTTTGGAAACGTCAAAAATAAAGAAAGAGAGAATAAGACGACAACGACGTACGGTAGTTGAAACGTGAGTGGGTAGAAATGTCATCTGGTTCGATAGAATGGTTGTTTTATTAACAAATCAAGAGAGGAGAGGAAATTAAAAGATTAGTTTTTGTCATGTTCTGTATTAGAAAGGAGTAGGTGCCAAAGTAGGAGGGTTGAAAACAGGACAAAATAATTTGGATAATATATGGCACGGAGGGCAATCCGCTACTTCGTCAGAAATGTTAACGGTGTCGTCACCTATTTAAGCATTCATCACATATATTTTAATGATTAACTTCCATTAACTAAATAATCATAATAATAATAACATTCGTTTGAAGTTGATAATGCCATAGACATTATAATCCCATTCGGGTATCACATTCAGTTTGTGTCGGTACTATGTTTAGATTGTATCGTTTATCATTACTTTGCCAACTATTTTAACGACACGATGGGATTGCAATATTTGAACTCTAATACAATACATACTAGTGTAGGTAACTATAACGCAAAATTTTTTATGCTGACAATATAACATATAATTTTCGTTGTGAAAGTAAACATTTTTTTCGTCTTCTTTAATATTCTTGTTTAGAAAATATTTCTCTATTTGATATATTTTGATCGATTTTATCATTCCAACGACCTGCAAAATTGATCGTTTAAGTCGTATAAAATTAATTGATGGCTTAAATAACGGAACAGCTGATATTAACTGATATTGATTCTAAACTATAATTATTCAGTGAGTTTATAAACGATTGTTAACCCAATTAAAATGTACACATATAAATCGTATAATATATTATAGGTGCACGTCGTTATAAAATATTATATAACCACTCAATAAATAAAATTGCATTACCTCGGCAAGTAGGTTTTAAATTACCTCGTCGTTATATTTTGGAAAATTTTATAATAAACTATACGTACCAGTGTGTTAGATAATCGTTTTATTCCGACCGGATGTATAATATTATTCTGTCGGTAATAGTTGTAGTTGAATTTTTAGGGAGCTGTCTCGTAAGATTGATAAATTCATTTTTATTGGGCCCTGACGGACAGCTCCAAAATATATACCAATTATTAATTCAGGCGGAAGGCTCATAGATTTACTCGGGATATGTGTAAAGTTCATGTTACATAATATTACATTCCGTACCATATCACTATTTTTTTTATTTTTTTTTTTGGAATTTATTCAGTAATATCCGGAGATGAATTATATTGAAAATGTCTGAGAGCCGACGTTTAATGATTATGTATAAACACCAACTATAGGAGTTGCGATTTTTTAAAAACTGTGAATACTTTTCCTTTTATTTTAATACTTATAATATTTAAAGGAGAGTGGTACAAAACTCAAAATTCATGAAACGGATCTGGAGTGTGGAATATATATAAAAAAAAAAGTTTTTCTATCACAACAATATTTTATTATGTGACACGCACTACATCGTACTAATTTTATGAACATTTAAAGTGTAATATGGCTTATGATGATTATAGTAACCATCATAATTTAAAGAACCTTGTAAATATTTAAATTTAAAGTAAATAATTTGAATGGGATTTGTTTGGTTTTAAACAGCCAATGTTCTATAGTCATACTGTAACGTACAGTTAATTTATGTCTTGATCTTTGAACCTGTTAAATTATGTATCTTTATTTTTGTTGCTAAATTGTTGACATTTTAAATTGCTTATCTTAATTCCCAAACGATAATAATCTTAACGTAATGACGTTGGTTCAAATGAAAATAAAAATAACGCTTAAACTCGTGTTGGTTACGTGCCACTGGATCGAGTGTCAGTTTCTGTAGTGATATTAAATTCGAAAAATAATGATAAATCGTCGAATCCGAAAAGCGATTTTGAGCCTAAGCTGGGTTAAACCGAGCGCTTGCTAGAATTTCTTCATTTATTCGACACTTTTTTGCTAGGTTATCTTCACGCTTAGAAAATCGAAAAATGACCTTTTAAAATTACAACAAGTGCCGGTACTCTTATCTGCGTAGGACTACTTAAAACTTTTGGATCACTCTTCTGCTCAAGAAATTTTAACATGTATTTATAAGACAAATACCTAGTTGAACATTTAAAATTAATTAAAAAATATAAGGGAAGCAATAAAATAAAACTCGATTAAAAAATATTCAAGTAAAAACGATTAAACTTATTTATCATCAAACGATTTTTTATCCAAATAGTTAAATAAATAGTTATAAATTCAAAATATATTTATTCAAAAATATTGTAAAAGTAATTAATGTCTTTACTAATTAAAATTTAAATACAATTTGTTATATTTCAAATGATTAATGTACACAACTTTAGCTTAATATACATTAAAACTTTATGATAACACAAGAACAATATTATAAATTTATAATAACAAACTCAATAAATAAAAATAAATATTGCAAGATATTACAAAATAGTACCTATCAATATTCTTTTTTCTAACTATTTGCTAAATATTTGAAAGTGCATGATTAATACCATTTAATGATTGTATATTAAATTAAATTTTTATTTTTAAGTTCTTATTATAATTAACTAAGTTACTAAATGAAAGTTCTATGATCTATAAACAGTTAAGATCTTAATTTTATTTTAAAACCATCTACATCTAAATAAGTAGGTAGCTACAGAAATTGGAATTTTATCAAATCAAAATGGTTTTAATACAAATATCCAAAGACTATATTTTACATTTAATTATATTCGACGTGATTTCGTCACTTTCTGAAATATAATAATACTATGGTAATTTTCAACAAAAAATTAAAACCACAGCAACATTTTCAAACAAATATCGTCCTTGAACCATTCGAAATCTTAAACTTATATTTAATGCTTTAAATATTACACATTTTATTCTTAAAACTCAAATATTATTTTTATTTTTTTATAACTTTCATTTTTTACAAATATTGAAATAACGTGAAAGGTGGTTACTTAAACTTTTTTGATACTTTTATAACTACTGTTATAGATACTGTTATTTAGATCATACAATTTTTTAGTAATTGGTAAAGTGTATATTCCATTAATCAAAATAGTCGTAATTCTTATTTTTAATTTCAAATGTTATGAATTTCAGTGTTGCGAATTTGTGATATAAAGTTTCAATGCAAAAAGTTAGCAGTCTGGAATCGCATTATATATAATATCCAAACTAATAGAAAATGTAGAACTTTTATTGGTACCTATATATACTAGTTTAATAAATTTATGTTTCATTTTAAATGCATATTTTTTTTGTGAATTGTTTCATAAAAAAAAATAGTTAATTAGGTGGGTACCAGGTTATATTATACTATCTTACATTTCAAAATTAATTTAAAATCCATAATAGTTTTCAAATATGAATTCTATTAATGCAATTTATAAACATTATTGCCTGCCAAGCTGATAGGGCTTAAGACTAAGTAAATTCACTTTATTTTTATGAGTAGGTAACCATGCCATCAGTAGTTTTTAATTAGATTTTTTTTCAATAGAAAATAAATATTTACAGCTATATTTTCATTGTTCCACTTAGAACTTTACAATATAGATTATAATCTTTAAGTTATTGAAGGAGTATGGTGGATTGTTATAGTATATTTTGTTGATATAATTTATTTTACAGTTTTTAAAATTAACAATTAGAAAATATACCATGTACCTATGCCACGCTTTTGCAATTTTTATGGACAATTCAAAATACAATTTTGACCTAATATATTTGAGAATATTTGAATATAAAAAACAAAGCCTCCGATTTGATTTGGTGTTCGACGACATAATAATATGTTGAACAAATACATAAATATGAGCTCCATACTTATCTCTGGGAATTTATGGATGTTTTAAAAACTTGTTGAATTCGATATTGGTGTTTTTAAAATATAATCTAAAAATGATTATTAACGTATGATTTAATTTGATAATATGACCACGTTAAAAATAGAGCTCACAATAAATTAACTGACCACACAGCCTATACCATTGGGCGTAGCAACTTGAAATTTTGCACTACTTATTTTTAGATATTTCGCAATTTTGGTTTCTCATAATATTATAATGCAGGCCAAAAAGGGATTCTGGAAAATATATCTCTAAAGTGGAAAAAATCGGGTATCAAAATTAGTAATATGATTATCATGCTGGGTTGGTTGTGCGGAACTATACTTATCCAATCGTCGTGAGTTTTTTTCTCTTCAAATTTATAGAGCACATTCAGGTCTAAAACGCAGTAAACATAGACATGAGTCTTGTTCCCAGTTACGTTCAGCGACAAAATAGAAACCCTTGGAAAATACAGCCGTAGTTCAATGAGCCCTGCCGATTTCATACTGTGAATGTTTGAAAAAACGTTCTACGGTATACCCAAGACTCGGCCGTGTTTAAAATGTGTGTTGATTACATTTGTTGTTAATTTTCCCGGCCGGAGGTAAACCTAAACCGATTTGCTTGCGAAGTTATTACACCAAAGCCTAGAAACAAGTATCTAATCCACCGCAGGCGGATTGTCCATCTCGGTCAAATGCGTGCACAAAGCGAAGTACCTACACAGCTACTGAAATTACCGTGAGCTGGGAATACACCCAACCCAGTTGACCATAGATTTTTTTCCAGGCCAAAGTCGAATGATACAGATAGGTAGTGTAGTTATATTAGTATGATATATTAAGTGTAAAACCATTGACGATTACCGTTAGGCATTAATTGGGTATGATGGACGAATCGAATTGCATGAGGTAAAATGATTTATAACAACCAGAAGGTTGGTTATTATTTTCTCGTAGCTACCGTTTTTCTGTTATTTTACCGATTTATTATTATGTGGACGAGTCCAAAAACAAAATCACCGATTTTAACCTGCATATATGTATTATTATCCAGTTGAAAATATACAGTGAACACTGAACGGTATACTTGTAATCGTCATGGAGTAGGTATATACTAGGTATACTATTGTGTAGTGCTCGTGGTATTATTAATTATGTTTTTTTGATGGATCATCGGTGTACAAAATATATGTGCAATTAAACTTATTAAAATCATATACTATTCATATATACGTTAAGTGGTAAAATATTTTGATTTGTTTAGTATTACCTATCGTATACTATAACCTATAGTATATTATCTAAAAAAATAATTTTTTTATACTGTATACATTAGTTTGCATACATTTTAGTAGGTAGTAATTAATGATTATTTATTGATAGATACTTACCGTTATTGCGTTAAACAAAATTGTGAATTCATTCAATTTGATCTCATAACTTTGTTTTGCACATTTTCTCATGTTTTAGAATTTTCCGCACTATTATTGAGTGTATAATATTGCAAACGCATTTTATGACCTTGTTTGTGAATAAATTCACAACTCTGATCATAATGGATCGAAATGTTTTTAATTTTTAATTTATTATTTAGTTGGTATTGAGCTAATATATTATTTTCAAATAATAATTTAACCAACCGGCCACTTGTAAGTTATATTTACATTTACCTGGTTATAAAAATCGTTAATAAAGCGCTGTTTATAATGAAGTTTGTGGGTATATTAAGTACGATATTATCTTAACGATTTGGCAGGTTTTGTTATTAAAATGTACATGTATATATGTATGAACTGTTTGATTAATAATTATAATGATGATGGGGAGGGTGTGGGGCGGAAATGGAGTTTGCCGTTTCATTTGTTTCGAAAATTCTTTCTACACCATTTACGAGGATAATGTTGATCAAATAGCGATGTATTAATCTTATGATTATCTGATGTATTGCAGTGCAATGTCACTTTATTAGTGGACGAGAAGAAGATAAGACAAATGTGATTTCCTGCTTACTCAAACACGCGGAAAAGATTACTTTATCTTAAAGTTTTACTGACGTTAGCCGACTAGGTTAGATTAGCTAAAGCCTGGAACAGAATATATAATTAAAAAATATAAATTAATATGTTTATAGTGAATTGATATTTGTTCTACTTTATAATGTTCATTGTGACGGGATAATTATACAGATTCTATTATCTATTAGTGTAAATTGGTTTTTTTTTGTGTTTGCCGTCACTTTTCGGAAAAGAAAAAATTGTGGGTGGTTTTTGGTAGCAAATTCGTAAATGTTATCAATAGGTACCCTCTTCGGATAAAAAAAAAAAAAAAAAAAAAACTTTGAGAAAATAGGCATGATATTACTGCACTGCAACAGTTTTAGAAAAAATAAATTTTGTTTCTGTTTTGTATTTCTGCATGATCGAAATCGTCGAAATCACAAAAATTCACTGATTATATTGTAGTAAAAATCCATATAATTTTCAATTTCAAATAATAAGGCTTGGTAATTTAAAAACAAGTTTTCGAATAATGACATTGGTCCGGCAACTTAAGTAGCTAGAAATCTAAAAATATCACAAATACAATTAACACGTATTCTTACCAGTAAGGTTTGAGTTTAAATTTTGAACTATATATTTGAATGAAAAGTAACGGTTGGTTGTGTAACAATTTAAATTATTTTGTTGAAGATGAAAAAAATTCAATTATGGACACTCGAAAGTGTTTGCCTATTCAAATTATTCAATTATTTTCCACACACATTGCAACTTCAAAAATATATTTAGACTAATTTTAAGCTATATATACCTACACTATGAACCTACCTAATCACACCATGATTCTACCGTGGTACTTTTTAATGGTAGACTTGTGACTTGTGTGTACTGTGTACATACGATGGTTTTTGAATGCTATTAGTTCAACTTACCGAATCAAGAAAATACTAATAATAAGGTATGTAAATCTAATATAGCATAAACAATTCTCAGGCATATTATATTGTTATGCTGATCGCTCAAAAATTAAGAAGATTTACTGACGACGGTTAACGATCCGATTTTGGTTTAGTTAACATTAATTAATTAACTGTAGGTATATACAAAATAATGCTGTAATAAATGCACTTATTTTTTATTACAATTTGAAATGATTAATATATAGGCACATTATATAGGTACCTTAACGTATAATACTGTATTCACAATAATGCATAATTCAACGAATCGTTTACATGTGATATGATTTGAAATATATCTCTGGGACAATAACGTATTCGGTTGTAGTACGGAACGTATATCGGTCAATATTTGCAGTATTTATTAAATTGGTCGCATAAAATGCATTACATTATAATAGTAATAATAATATTGTTATATATACGGTATGAAATCAGAATCCAATACATTATTTCCATTGTTTGTTATTTAGTGAACTATGAATAAAACGCACTCGCGTAAAAAACGAGCACGCGATCGAACTCCGTATTATAATATATATAGGTCTGCACTATACACATTGTATAATATTATTTTTTAAAACGCGCTGATAATCCAAACGATTGTGGTTTTTTTTTTTTAACGATCATCCAACTGGTGCACGACAGTCGATATTATTCTCTCCAAGTCTACAGAATAATATGAATATGAATATGAATAATACGGATAATAACGGTACAGATTAATTCTTACTTTATTGTTCTCGCCCATATACGACGGTTAAAATATTTTGCTGTCGAGCGATAAAAGTCTTAAGAGTTTTGTGATTTTCGACTAAACTGTCACATTGTATTATATTATATTGTATTACAGCAGTTATCCGTTTAATGATAGTAAATAGTGTTAATAAAATATATTAATAGTTGTGAGTGTCTTACGCATTGCTGATAATCGAAAACTATTCCCGAACGTTTAAAAATTCACTATCGAGTTGTCAACTGTTCCATAACGTCATTATCAATTGATTTTTCTGTAATTTTTGACTAAATGTTCGCATTATAACTATTGTTCCGTCTTATAGATTTATATATTTTTACCAGTAACACGAATGTCGAGTTTTTCTAACACACTGGGTGCGTCGGTGGTTCCCTCAATAAGTCCATTAACAAAACGACAACTAGAGAAGACATTATTACGGGGCGGCGATCGCATAACGGTTTAAATCTGAATGTATCACTGATAGGACTGTGATCGGATGGCCAATATTGTATACACATTGTTATATTTTCAAAACGCTTTAAATCCAAAACTGTTGTGTTTTTTAAGGAGGGGGGGGGTGGGAGGTTGGATACAGTCAGTTTAAGAAGTTCAATATGTAGGCGATTTTCTTATGTGTTTGAATGCGGGTCGTGTAAATGTGTGCGCGTTAGTAAGTGATCATTACTGATGACTGTCTATGAAATAAATGGTGGAGCGCTTCCTGCACGTACATGTCAATAACTCGGCACTTTACACACTAATTACAAACGTGAATTTTAGTGAAAACTGAAACTCAGTAGTTAGTTTCGTATTTTCAATAATATGGTTTACTGAGTGACATTGTAGTATGAACACTCATCGTACGAATTAAAGAGAAGTTTGTCTTGGCCTGTATATTATGAGCCGATTTTCGATATTTTATTTTCAATGTGCAATATTTAGCTCTAAAACGTGTGATGTTTTACTTTTTGAATTTGAATTATTGAGTTTAGTAATTAAAATATCAATAATTTACATTGAAACAGGAACGGTTTAATTTTTCTTCTATATACTATTGATGATAGATGTTATTACTCTCATACCACTCAATAAACCTTATCATTGGAAATACAAAAATTAAATTTCATAGCATTTTTTCACACTTTTGATCTGATTGGAGTGTAGCAGTCACGTGCGCCTCGAATTCGATATTCTTTTATAATAACAGTACTGATTAATATCTTAACTAGGGTTTGTTTACAGGATGGATAATATTTTTTACTGTCCAGCGATTAGACGATAAACGTTTTAAGAGTTTTGTGATTTTTGACTAAACGATCATATTACTATAGGTATCATATATACTCCGTTTGTTTGTTTTAATAATAATAATAATAATAATAACTATTTTCGTACGTTAAAATGTATTATTTAGTTGACAACCGTTGCATTACATGATCAATTGGATTTGTATTTGTTTAATGATAAGTTTTAGGTTTCCATAATATAATATTATGTATAGGTCGTGTACACAGTTCTATATCATGCACGTTGCCATATTATTTTTAAAGCGCTTTAAACATTCAAACGATTTCGGTTTTGTAATTATGTTTTGTTTTATTTTCACTGTTGCATGGTAGTCACGCTCGCCAAAGTTCTCCAAGTCTATAATATTATAATTTATAACGATATAAATAATAATAAGACGTAATAACCGTAAGCGCCGATTAATAAGCCTTCGTATTGTTTTTGTCCATTCGCTCATAAATCCGAAGGGTATAGTTTCGATGGATTGTAATATAGTTTATTGTCGAGGGATTGAACGATAAAAGTTTTAAAAGTCTTGTGGTGTTTGACTAAATGGTCATACTACTGTAGACATATATTTTATTCTTTTCGTTATCTGTTTAAGAATAATAAATATCTGGAATAAATATCAATAGTCGTGAGTGTCTTGTTGAGTGCTGATTATTGTAAAGTACATACTCCATAAATTTACTATCAAGTTGACAACTGTTGCACATTACATAATCAATTGATTTTTTATTGTTTAATAATAAGTTTTAGGTTTCCATATATTACAATTGCGTATAGATTACCTTACAGGCGCGTTACGTATCCATCTGTTGCCGCGGCAACCAATGCCATTTTCGATTTTAACACTTGGCGACGATTTCTTTATGATGGTCATAATAAATTATTCTGCTTAATGTTAATTTTACAATAACGTTAAATTAATCAAATCTTTTCACATAATATTATCTATAGCGTTCTAGGAAAATAGTTGTACACAAAATAAATAAATGAAACCCGTTATAGCACCTCGCTTAAAATAGACGTTCAAACCTTTTGTTTTTGTACCGTTAATTATATTGTCCCGTGGTGTGACATTTAGCATAATAATATAGTGGAGCTAATGAGCATGCGCAGTGATCGTTTAGTATTGTTTAGGTGACATTTCGATACATTTGCAACTGCTTAAATAGCGTTGGGCAAGCAAATAAAACCCTACGATTGACTGACGATTAAAGCTTACAAGGAATACAACTACCACAATATTTCCAACTTATGTATTCAATGAGCTTATCAATATCCAAACATGGTTCAGTATATAGTACCTACAGTAATATTTTTAAATGTTATACTATGAAACTAGTTAATACGAACAAAGCCAACCAAAATTAATCACGGCGAACGATTGAATTTTCATTTGTGGATTACGATTATTTTCACTTACCAGTTTTCTCCGTACCATGTCAAATTTTCGATTAATTTTACGTCCGGTAATATCCACAGGTACGTTATATTTATTATAAATATCCTTTGGGTACGGACCAATCCAGTGAATTTAAATTTAATATAAATCATACCTGTCGATTTTAATAGGTAGGTACATCGTACACGTGGTATACTTTTATAAACGCGGTTAATCACGGGTTCGTCGTGCATAAGTTTTGCAGCCCGACACTATGTAGCTGGTACCTACTCTCAAAACAGCTCGAAAATTATTCAATGTTTGTATCATTTAATATACATGCGTACCAATTTAAATTTATCAACCCCTTGTGCGTTCGTTGCGGCGGAGCTTCGCGAGGGCTATTAAATATGCATCCGACAATAAATCTTAGTTGTGTCGTTCCTCTGGGCTAAATGGTTTTTCGTCGCAGTCTGTTGCTGAGTCGACTTCACCGCGGAATCATAATCGTAATAATTGAACGGGCAATTTCGTATAATATTATCATCATCAATAATATCAAAGCTTACCGGTGGCGGTGGCCGCATATAGCCGGCGAGTCCTTGCCTCATTGTTTCCTACAATAACTGCTGTGATCCACCGCGTGATGAGTTTTGATTGATGACGCTTATAATACGTTGTTAACTATTGCAAACCCTCATATCTTTATTATACGCACTTGATCTCTGCATTTCTTGTTCCGGTGCGAAGGTCGTTAAAATCAAATCCCAATAATAATTAATGCCACTGTTGTAGGTATAGGTATAAGTGGTGTATTTACCGCGGAAGGGGTGGGGGGCGATCTGTGTGTTGTATTACCTACCCACCCACTCCAGTGCCTTTTTTTATTTTATTTTTTATGTTCAGTGTTCTACGCTTTTGTATTCGTAGTCGACACATGCACATTACACTGCTTATCCTTCTTTAGAATACGAAGCTCATCCTACTATAATTATTTATATCATCAATATAAGTTAGGTTCGTTTTCATTTTTTTCAATATAAGAATAGGATGAATGTTTTGACAATGTGAATGAATGAATCCATTGGCCAATCGCAACATACGTGTGGATGCTGAAGAAGTGTTGGACGAAATTGCCCGGAGACCCCTAAGAATGTATATTATTTTATAATATAAAAATTAATTTGAAAATTAAAACAGTTAAAAACCGTAAGACAAGATCGACGTAACAAACGTCATGTTGAAAACCAGTTTGGTGACACAGCATGTGTGAGTGTACATTGCACAAATGCAATATAACGAATAAAGGAACCCGGGGGAGACTGCTGGCTATTCATCTGATGTGTCGATTTTTTTTTTACGATATCATCATCCCCTAGGCGGAAATCGTAAATACGCAACTGGAATAGGTAGGTAGACTACGGAAAGTAAAAACGAAATGCGTACATACGACGAGTCACGTTACACGATGAATTCGTGGTCATACGAATACTGCGAATTCGTTATAATTTAATAATAACCGTTGAAAATATATAATATTTTAAATTTTAAATTTAAAAAAAAAAACAATTTATATACTATTGCGTCTTAACGTCAATGGCGTTCGTTTAGATATGCCGTCACGGTGCTTCGGATTCTAAGTGAAGCGAAAGACTTATCGCATTATATATAGTACATACCATGGTCTTATTATATACTATACAGTATTAACTTCTACTTTTTTTTTTTTTTTTACAAAAGCCATTCAAAATGTTTGTGTCAGGTATTTTAATTATTGTAGATAATTGGACACTTACTCTTTGAGAATGTCAAAATTAGAAAATTCTCCCCGCGAGTAGTATAAATAGAACTCTGTGAATAAAAAAAAAATGTGACATTTCTGTCCCTTCTTAAATTATATATAATATTATTATATTAGTTGTTCAGTTATTAATAATATAGTAGTTACTTACACACAATTATTTATAGGCCATATTATATTTGATACATTTTGAAAATCTCTATTCATAAATAATGTTTTTTTATGAGCACATAAATAATAATAGTTATGTTAAAACGAACGCCATATGAACTGTAAGCTTTATGATATATTATTATGTTATAATATGATAAACCGAGCGGCGCTCAAAATCAAATGACGTGACGACTGATAACTTTATCATCGGGTTTTATTGTAGATAACTGAAACTATCTTATTTGTAATTTGTCCAATAATTTAGACCAGAAATACGGAAAACTGGCACCTTGTTCTGTTTTTTTATTATTTAGCATAGTTCTCTATAATATGTAATGTTTGCAGATTAATTAATACTATTTAATATCTATCACTTAAAAATGCGCACATTTTTTACGCCAATAATGGTAGGTATGTACGATAATATTATAAGCTTATATGTTATGAGAATCATGTTGACTGATAATATTATTACACGAGAAAGAATTGTCACGCATTCGGGACTTTTCAACGGTGGAGGAGATTTGAATATAATGGTTAAAATAATTAGGCTTTAAAAATAAGAAATGGGATTTAACTTTCCGACGTTGTACGAACTATTTTGATAGAAATTATAAAAGTTTAGACGTTTCTCCGAGTTAAACGTAGGTATAGACCTTGTTATTGCAGAATAATGCTTGTTTGGGTTTAATTAGTTTTAATCATTCCAACTATGTTCCATTATTAAAATATATTCAACCATTGAAAATTTGAAAGAAATCGATAGGGTATATTAAAATAATATATAGGTTGGTAACACAATAATTTTTTTTTCCACTCGTCGAAATACAATATTCGCGCAATGGTGATCAAAGCTGAAATTTACGATTTTTTAACCAGTAACACAAAAAACATGTTACTGCGTTGGCAGTATTAAAATATATACTCATACATTGAAATATTAGAAGTCCAATGAAGTTGCTGTTTGACGCTTTATAATGTTTTTTTCTGTATGGCATTAAATACAGTAACCTCATCCGTAATGGCGTTTCTATGGACATAAAACAAATTGAAACTGCAGCTTACACTCATCATATTGTTTTGTAAGCCGAAATTAAATTATGACAGTTGAATTTTAAACAAAACCGAATTAAATATCATATTTGTTGCATATTATACAATATACCTACGCGAGTAGGTAGTTTAAGCACCAAACGTATTCTAAAAAATAAACGGTGCACTGGTAGTCTGTAGCATAAATATTAAACAAAAAAGTTGTTCAAATTTGAAAAGAGTATGATTTTAAAACCGTGTTTTCATTTGCATTTTTATCTTATTTGTGAAGTATGTGTTTATATAACCCTGCGTTAATTTATTCAAGTTACATAATTAATTATAAAAAAATATATAGGTACCTACCATTGTAATATAATCAATGTATTATATATACACGAAAGGATATTGGACCTTTAGAAAATAGGATTATGTTAAATTGGTTATTTCCTTGTAGGGCATGAAGAATAATTCGAAAAAAAATCCAAACAATACAATTGTAATTAAAACTTTTCTCGTAATACCTAATAAAAACTTTAGAATTAAAGTTAATTATGAATTAAATTATTACACCAATCACAATAATTATTATACCATACTACTGGATAAAAGTCTATCGATGAGCTAAATAACAACCACTCTCTGTGTAGATTGACTTAAATTAAAATTGGGTTAAAATATTTTTGAAAACAAAAAAGATTAGTATAAGAAAGAAACGTTGAATTTAAAAATTAAAAAGTTGGTTACATATATTTAAAATGAGGGAAGTTCGGATGCCGCTATGTGCTGTACAGGTGGAGTCGAGTGTACCTCGTCGTTGAGTAGGTCAAACTATTGGAGTGAAAACTGTATGTGTTAAATTTGAATTCAATGAACTTTTTTTCATTTAATTAATACATTGTTTCAACACATAAAATGTTTTTACAAAGTCGAATTCAATGATAAATCATTACAATATATGAAAACCGATTTTGAGCGGAGACAGACCTATGTTCGATCTATATTAATAAGTGTACATTATCATATATTTGTATGGTCATAGATATTAATTATAATTATTATAAGTACCTAAAAGGTAAGATTAAGATAAATCTAAATATTTTAAAAATAGCTTGTAGTGAAATAAAATAATGTACATTTACATATTTTCAAGTCCCTGCTAATATTTTTCGAATTACAATAACCAAACTAAAATCGCTAATCTTTTTTCATATTTCAATTTAAATGTCTGTAAACAAATTCTAGGTACCGAGGTACAGGTATCTACTTTTAATATATTCATTAGATTTTTAGATTTCAGTATGAAGCATGAACTACACAAGAGAAACTGACTTGTGTAAAATTTACAACCTTAGCTATACAAATAGTACTTTTAAAACATTATTAACTAAGAACAAAATAATTTTCAAATTTTCATAATATTGACAATTTTTTTTAAAAATTTGTACTTTAAACTTTTCAAAAAAAAGTTTTGAATTTATGATCAATTTATTTTTAAACACTACTAACTACAAATTATGAGGAACCTTGTTTTGTGTTTTAAAGATTTTTAACCTAGTCAAATTTATTTATTAATTATTTCTATTTATATAATTATTATAATAAGTAATAATAAAATAATACGTTATAGAAACGTTAGAAATAACATATTATTATTGTGTAGCTTATATAATTTTGAATAATTTATTTTGTAATAACAAGATATATAGCTGAATTAATTACTTATTATAAACGGTAGAATTACTTTGTCAAATATAAATATCACCCCCCCCCCCTTCCCTTTACTGTTTTTATTAGCCATATTATTTAGATATTTTGAAGGATATTAGTACAATAGTTGTGTGAACTGTGAACTGGTAGATTTGTATATTTTATGGTTTTGAAGTGCCATACTGCCATGTTCATCTGCTTTGAATTATTATACGTATCATATAAACACCGATGTTCAACAAAATAGCCACTATTTAAGTTCAACAGTTTTATAAAAACCAAAAAAATAATAAATATTATTCATATTCTTTCATTTGTTTGATAAATAATATAAACAATTGTTGAATTTTAAGTTTTCAATTTTCATCGATAAAATAAAAGTAGTAAACTGAATAATTAAAATACAATATAAAAAATAGTTATTGATATTATTAGGTTTTTTATTTATAATACTACAATTTTAGTCAAAATGTTTTAATAATAACTATATTCATAAAGTGAAATATTTTGGATGATTCCATGGAATAAAATTCGGTGATACGTATTCAATAATAAACTATAAGGTACGATACGATAATATGATTTGTTATATTATTATGAACCATTATAATTTATATTATATAAACTAGAACTAAAACATGTTTATTTACGTAGAATCACCCAAAATGATTCACTTAATTTCAATTACTTTTAATTTTAATTTTAGATTCTAAGCGGAGCGAAGGAATGTATTGATTTTACAATGATGTGTGTTTTTAATTTATTTTTTTTCCGTCTGTCAGCATTATTTTGGATATTAAAAATGCTCAGATTTTCGAGATTAGTATATTTTCTGATAGACAAATGAATCTAGTTGTCACTTTAATGAGATAAAAATTGAAAATTCCAATTTTTAATTTTTGTTTAAATTTTAATATGAACCAACTTTTATTATTGTGTTTTGATTTTTAATTTTTACTACTGATATTTGTATTTATTTATTTATTTATTTATTTATTATTTTTTTTATTTTTTTTACTTCCGTTCGTCCTAGATCGATTTTAATCATACGTATACCTGTATCAGTAATACAAAATTGTTGGAACATAAAAAAAAAGGATACAAAAAATAATCCATCAATTTGTATTATTTTATTATTTTATTTATCATTTTTTTTTAAATTTAAATTCTTTATTTCTTTATATTGAAGGAAAACATATTTTTGTGGATGGCCAGATATTTAAATATTATGCAGAGGTCTAAGGCCTTATTGTCTCTTATAAGTAGACATATAATAAAATATTATGATGTGTCCATCCCACCCCTTTTATCGTTCCTAGGTCAACCAATGTTACGATTGTATTTTTAATGTACACGTCATATATTTCATATATTTGATTGGTTACAGTTCTATTTTCAATCGAATAGGTAGTCGATTGTCGTATCAAAGTAAACAAAACAAGCAATAGAAAAAATGCAACTTGTTAGAATATACGATTTAAACAATTTAACTTAACATAATACGGCAAAATATTTTATACAAAACACTTATCAAGTCCGACACAATGACCGAGTATTTCCTTCGAGAAAAATACGCTCGATACGAGTATGTAAATAAGAACACAATCAATTATTATACCAAATATACATGAAAAATTAAACTCTGTTCAGTGATTGGATATTGTGTATTAGTTTAATCGTGAATATTTTTTTGAAAAAAAGCAGTTAAGTGATTCGTAGACAGATAAGTAGGTAACGTATAACTATATTAAAACTGTAAAAATGTTTAATATTATAATATGAATAAGCTGAGAATCGAGATTTTTTTTAATGAATACATACTGACTTATTCACCAATAATGATCTCCACTTTGTAATCTGGAGTGACAGTGAATTTATTGAAATTCCGATTTGTTAACACTTTTCATTGGCACAATAAGGACGAGTGTCCTGTGGAGATACTATAACTTTTTTTTTTCAAATATTAGGACCAACAATTTTTATTGTGAATATGTTAATGCAATTTATTTTTCTAAAGTACCTTAATTCGAACGAATAGATTGTGAGTATTAATATTATTTAACCTTGTGCAGATAATAATATGTTCAAAAGATAATGATTTTAAGTAATTGAAAACAAGTCACGGTAATACAGTATACTAAAAATTTCCAAAAATTATAATTTGGATTAATTCAGTTTTGTTAGGTATATTGTATCTGGAGAATCACCCAGAATAATATTATAATAAGATATAGCTTTAAAATACATAAAACTGTGTTGATACTTAATATATTTTAATATAATCGACAAATTTTTGACATCGTGTCGTTTCAACCGAATAAATATTTATTTTTTTGCTAATCATAATATTTTAAAGTATACCACCGCCTGCAGCTTACATTTTAAATGGGTACCTATTAATAATTTTTTTTTCTTCATTACGGTAACCAAAATAAAGATAGGTAGTTTAATATTTATTTATGTCATTTTTAAAAACTTTTATCAGAAAGTTTGTAATGAAAATAATTAAGAGTATGCGTAGTAAAGTTTCAGATATATTTTTGTAATTTCACAATGAGCAATCATTTCTGATAGAGTTTTCATGGAGTTCACCTGATTTGTACTAACATTCACATTAAAGAGATCAATCTAATTTTTTGGGTACTTTATATTTTTGAGGATTTTATTACTTTCGAAATATTATCTTCTATGACGAATATTTTTACTTTTTTTAAAACCATGAGAATATTTACTCAATTTAAATACTCTTCATTTTGTTTATTTAAAATATGCTTATATATCTAGGTATCATTTTTTAATAGTACAATCAATGAGATTTTAATTAAAATAATTTTGTAATGTTATCTTATAGATCGAATATTATAGTATACTATCGGCATTATTATTATTACTACATGTAAATATTGTAAAATATAATTGATTATAAAAACAATAATACATAAAGTTTAGTGCGATCGTTGTTAGGTAGGCATCCTGGATTAATGTTCATATTTTAAAATATGATTTTTTAGGCGAGAAAATATAATATAAACATTTACGAAAAAGAAACTTAGGTATATTATAATTAAAAAATACTTATTTTATTTTATAAGAAATAATAATAATAATTTTTATTATTAATACTCACTTATTATTACGTATAAACATTTATATATTTAATGATTCTTTTGAATGAGTTTGAAACTTTTCAATGTTAATACTTAATACCAAAACATTATACAAGTAATAGCTTTTAAAATCATTAATGCTTCACTTTCTTCTAAAAAACAAATTATTATTTTCGGATATAAATACCTGTTTCTTATTTCCAGTTCAATAACATCCAAAACTAATATAATGCTAAAAAGAAATATCCACAAATCCGTGTTTCTTAGACTTAAAAAAAATAAATATCACGCTGGTCTTTTTTATCCACGATAGATCAAAATCCTTGTTATTTGACAAACATTTCTTGAAAGTCATTTACTTGTTTCTATGTATTTCCTTGGAACTGCGCTTTTATAACTTTGATACATTCCTTTAAGTTGAACGTCGACACCCATCATTCCCGAATCTTGATTCAGTGGTGTGTTTTTGTTTTCAAACTAATATTTTTACAGTTGTAAATATTATTACAAAAGTAAATCAT
Organism: Nasonovia ribisnigri; assembly: GCA_027563435.1. Lineage (NCBI taxonomy): Eukaryota > Metazoa > Arthropoda > Insecta > Hemiptera > Aphididae > Nasonovia > Nasonovia ribisnigri. The sequence continues at coordinate 341,783 of JANEHU010004950.1, forward strand.
ACATAAATGATTTCTGTCAACCGTTGGAATTGATGATTAATAATTATTTGTTATACTATTGTTTGTGCAATATTGTATGGATTTTAAAATACTATTATTATAAGACTAATAAGTTTGAGTAATATTAAAGATAATTAAAAAAATAAAACCAAAAAAATCAAAAAAAAAATCGAAGGAATCATAATTTAGTGTACTCATTTTTATTATTAGGTAGTTGTTCTCGAAGATTATACGTAGCTAGTGCTTAGGTACCTACTTAAATAGGTACTCAATTAGCATTAAAACAACATAAACATATAATATTTAATGCAAGTTTTTTAGGAAACGTTAACACTGCGGCTTCTTTTATGAAGTAATTCCGCAGTCGTATTACGTAATTTTCACTTAATATTCTATTATTGTGCCCAAGAGATCAGATTGTGTGTTATTATATATTATATGCTAAAAATAAAAGCGCAGGTCTACTGAAATTTATTTCAAGTTGAATATAATTAATAAATCTATAATAATAATGTAATTTAAAATATTAAAACGCAACTAATACTTTGTATTCTAATCGTTTAGTTACCTATTACAATTTTTTTTTTTAAATATTTTATTCTTCAATCTATTTTATAGTTTTTTTTCATAATATGAAATTGTACGAAATATTATTTTTCGCTATTTTTATGTACTCATACATCATAAACGCTGTCAGTATTATATTATTGGAAACAAACTTTCAGAAAAATCTATTTTCATACCAGAGTTTTATTTAACGTACTTACATAACTGAAAATCAACAATACGTGCTTTTGACAAGTTTAGAATATTTTTATATTTTATTAACACTACTCTTGTTTTACAACGTCGGTGATGATATATTAATGTTCTTCTTTATTTCATTATTCATGCTTTATTTAACAACTATGTCTCAAACTAATACCATTAAATTCCAACAGTCCAGTTAATCGCCAAAGTTAAACGTTTAAACATATGTATTTATTAGCCTGGTAGACTTGATTTACAAAACATTAATAATAAATTATGTATGGGCACTATTTGTCTTTTTATACTAGAATTTCAATACAAAAGATAATAATAGTTTTGTTTTGTCAGAACTTTGTACAAAATATCTTGGAAATCTACAATTTATAATCTATAATCATTTAATCGTATATTTAAAACACGAGGAGCTTAAGGTATTACGAGGATGTGCAATTGGAATAATATTATGCTTTTAATAGTAATTAATTTTTATGAGCACTTTAAATATTTAAAGCTATACCTATACGCCGTAGAAAATCGAGCTCTGCAAATTGTAATATTTTTTTTAATACAACGTTAAAGATTTTAAATTTTCAAAAAATAAAAAAAAAACACCTATTTAAATTATAAGTTACACGGCGGACGAATCGAGAATAGTGGCCATTCTGTCTGACTTTTTACAATAAATTGCCTTAACATATTATTAGAGACCTTTTTAATTTGGTATATTATCTATTTGTAGTTTTTAACACAGCAATTATTTTGTTATAAAAACATAAAAATTATAATAATATTTCAATATTTATTGAATTTATCGATTTTCATATTGCTTTACGTCAAAATAAATCGGTGGAAAAAATCATCGTCATTACTAACATTAATTTCTGTCAAATCTTGGTTTAATTTCTTTTGTGAATTTGATTTCGTTTTATATTTTAATATTTCGTATTAAATAATTAAAAGTCTAAAACCAGCACTTATTAGTAATTATCCTCGTTGGTCAACGTAACAAGTTGAGTTAAATGTTAAGATTTAAATACAATATAACCGGAGTGCAGTCATGGAATTATGATTAGGATTGTGTGATTAGATTATGAACGCAAGACATGATACGAGTCGAGTGTTGTCGTTCGGTTGTGGTGTATTTTTTTAATCTTGACATTTGATCAAAGGTGATTTTAAGATTGGAATGTTATTTGCGCGATAGTAGAAAAAGGAGCAATACCACTGAATCAAGGGAAAATACCTTGTTTGAGATGAGGATTATTATTATTTGCAAAAAATCACTAACTTCCAATTTGCAAAATTGCTGGCATTTTTCTACAACAAGAATGCAATCGATAACCTTATTAATACTAGAAATTTCGATTGACGAGACACACACACTCACAACAACAACAACGACAACTGAAAATGTATTAAGACAAACTATGTTATTAGGTACTAACTTTAAAATAAATAAAACGAAAAGAAAGTAAATATGATGTCAATCGCTTGGAATAAATACAATGTCAAAAATATATTATCCGTATGCGTATTACATTTTTACACAATTTTATACATTCAAAAAAGGTGTCGATCACAATTATTATACTTAACTTGGAAATTTATCGTATTATTATTTATAAATTTGATAATGTCTTTGATACCTCAGGGTTTAATTTAATTTTTCACAAAAAAAAAAGAGCAGCTGATATATTTTTCTCTTCGCCCTTTAAATGTTTAAAGCAGGGACATTATTTCCGAGAGAGAAAATGTAAATGTAAATTACTGTGAAATCGTGTCAAATCATAAGTTTCCTGTTTTAGCGGTGTTCCTTAATATAATTAATACTTACATTTTGAATTATTTATTTTATGTTTAATCTATGAATTTATATTTTGGATTCTGAGTGCAGCGATGAACGTATTGATTTTACAATGATGTGTGTGTTTTTTATAACTTTTTGTAACAGAAAATAATACTTTAATTTTCAACTTTGAAGGTAGTTTCTTGTAGAAAATTGGATCTAGCTGATAATATAAGTAAAACAAACACCAAGTATTTTTCAAAATAACCGGGTTGTTCAAAACAACAAAAACAAAATTAAGGAAAAACGGGAATTTTTTCGGGAAACTAACTTTTGACCAAACCGATATGGTTTTTGTTTTTTTGTAACCAAATATAAAGAAATAACCGTAGATACCTTAAATTTTTACATGTTATGACAAATATACAATTTAAAATTAGTACAAAATATGTATGGTTTATTGATTTCTAGTCGAAAAAAAAATTATTATTTTTTTAGTTTCCATGCGATGATGTGAGTTTTTTTGAGTGTCTATTTACATAGTAAGTAGTCAAATAACTCTTCAATTGTCAACATCAGTACATTTTCTGGTTATAGGTGTAGTTCTAAAACAAATAATTGTAGGCACATGCAATTTTCACTGAATATTTGTATTAACATTTTCTATCCACAACAAAATTTTCTTTTTGAGTAAATTACTAATCAAATATCTATTGACATTTCTCAAAAGACAAAACTATTTTTAAATATAAAATTAATTACTTTAACAAAAGCAACCCATCAATGTGCTCTTATATAATATCAACTACAAAGAACAACATTTATTACAGTTTTAATATTTTTTTTAAACAACGATAAAAAAATGTAAATCAAATGGAATGGTCAATTAATATTCCTCATTCCCTTGTGGACTGCATTGTTGGTAATAAAACGTACCTACCACTTAAGGTATATGCGATTTCATGATAGGTACTTTTTAATCGAAAATCATTAAAAAAAAAAACTTTGATTTGACCTAGCTGGTACTATATAGCTGCGGTCCGGGAGTCAAACTATACCTACCTGCCTATAATAATACAAATAATAATAAAGACGTTTAGCGGAAATAACAGTTATATTATAACGGAATAAATTATTATTTTTAATTAATTTATAATAATATGGTATAACGCATGGTACAGTATCATATAATATTGTTATCGCCACGGGTACCTATGGGTAATATTTTTGCGGTATGATTTTAAGCCATTTTTATAAGTCAACAGCGTGCGCCGTACGTTTTTTCTTCCGGCTGGTTAAACGCGCATAGTATAATAATTATAATAATATTTATTCGTTTTTCCGATGAACCACGAATAGTAATCACTGGCAGTGTGCAGCCGATGTGGTTGTCAAATATATAAATAAATTGAATTTCATATTTCGGCTCTCATACGTGGAATGTGCGCTGGAAAACGTAGGCCTGCACTCGGCGTAAATACATCACGCGTATTCGATACAAAACCGTATTTGATTCGATGTTATGGTAATAAACATTTTACTATGACGAATTTCCATTACGTTTAGCGATACGCATTCCATGTCAAAACTCGAAATACGATGGGGAAAAAAAATAAAATACGAATTTCGTGTGTATATTACACATGCCATGTATTTTATATTAAACCTATGCGAATTACGCGAAATATTTTTCACGCAGCGACTTTGCGTGTTATTCACGACGTTCTTTTATCTAATAATATACGACGACCGACCGGAAGCGGATCACTGCTCGGATGTAATACGAATACGAATAAAAATATAATATAATTAATATAATATTTTAAACGTCCACCGCAATGTGTATACGCATGCAGACTTTTAGCATTCGACGCCGCCGCGTGTGGTCAGAGGGTCACAACAACTACTACTACTACTACTAAGACGATTTGTCATCGATACTGTTGTCGTTGTTATTATTATATAATATTAATGTCGTCATCATCGATTCGTGTTTTGTGTTTGTACAGAGGAAGCCGAACCCGAAGAACCCGAACCCGCCAGTAACGCGTACGGACGGCGGAGGAGCAGAGCCGTACTTTACCAACTGTCCGGACATTACAAGAGTGATAAACCGAAAACCGGCAAGCTGAAACTGAACAACGTGAGTTTTGTTTTGTTTTAGTAAAAACAATATCATCTCGTACAATATTAATATTAAATCCGGACGTCCGGTGATGTGCGATTGCGCGTTCGTTTGTCCCTCCGTTATAGGTACCCAGCGCGATTGAGTACGTCTGTACGATTGCGATACAGCTCTACACCTGACCCTTTGAAAACATCACTTTATAGGGCGCGACAACGAGAGCAACCTTATAACATGGTTTTACTATTTAATTCTATGTTTTTACCTATTTCAAATAACATTTCACATATTTTAAACCTCTTTAAAATCCAATCAAGACCGTATTGATCACAGGATATCACACAACACCACCACGTTTGGATCCAATTATGAACCTAACAGACGTCTCAATCAATTTTCTGAATAAAAAACTAATTTATTTAATCGTACTTGAAAAAAAAAATGTTGTTTTATTACTTTTATTCATAATACCGTAATGTAAATAGTACTATGGAACTGTTCAATAAAAAAAAAAATAAATATTCATTTTTCAACAGTTGTTATTTTCAAAAATAAACATATAGGACATGAAGGTAGTAAATACTTTGTAAGTTTACTGTCAAGACGTAGTGTAGAAAATGGCAAAATGCGTATGTGTTGGTATTATACCGGTGGATATGAATTATTGTAAATTCAAGTATTTAAAGTTCGGTGAAAACTCTGGATCATATTAATATCTTGCTATTATGCAGACTTTAAAATTAGTTTAACTTTATTTTACAAAAAAATAACTTTCACGGTTTCAAACAAGGGCAACGTTGCACTAAGTTCAGCTGTAGCATGGTTTATTGTTCTATGGTTCTAGGTACCTACAACATATTATTATTATTATACGCAATCGTAATAGCTCAAAAGGTTCATATACAATCGCAATTCACCCGATATATTATTATCATAGTAAATTTTGTGACCATTGACTGTATCACGTGGTTTCGGTAAACGTATTTATTTTTTTTACATCGATTAATAATTTACTATACAATTATTTTTTATGGCCGTAACTAATGGAAGAAATTCAATAATTATGTTTTTATAGTTTTTGTCCGACCAACGATATTATTATATAAAATAGAGTTCGTTTGATGTAGAGAGATATCTCACACCTGAATGAATTTAACATTTTTGCTAACTGTAATTATTGTTAAAAATAATTTTCCAACAGTATAATAATATACAAGAGCAAGCGAATTCGTTTTAAAGTATTTGCTTGAATAGATCCACTACGGTAAATTATAGGACATACTTTTCGTTATAATAATCAAATATTCTTAAATTCTTTTTTCAAACAAAACACAGTACGTACCTACATTAAAATAATAATACCGTTAGGATGTGCATTATTTACAAGGTGTTATAAACATGGGAATTCCCTTAAATTAAAAAAAAAACTACGCGGGTAGATTACATTAAATATGTTCAATCTCAGATAGTAATATGAATGGTTTAAACAAAATGAAATAAATGGAATTCCGATTGCAGATAGGTTTATAATTAGCTATCGGTGACTAATCGAATAATTATTTTGGACTTACCTATACACAAATTTAACGTAATTTTTTTTTTACGTTACTCACGCCGTAAGTTTAGGATTTTTTTAACATTGTTAATATGATGCTATATCTTATATTATGTACATAATAATATAGTCATTAGTCCTCATAATAATAATTTTAACAATAAATTGTAGGGTGAAGAAAATAATTCGGAAATTTGTGTATTGTTTTTCTTAAAAGACATGATCAGAATTCAGAACTTATTTGTCTATCTAAATTGATTAGAGATGATATTTTTTTTCAAATGTTTTTCCATTAATTGCATACTTATTATTTAATTTTTGCTCAAACAAAATACCAGTTATAATTTATGTGTTTGTTTAAAATAAATCACCAAACCATACTGTTTAAACACAAAATAGGCCGAGTTATATGAGCTAAATGTATAATCATTATTGCCCGTATTTTGTTCAATCACAGAAATAGTATGTAATAATAATAATAATCATAATACTTGATTGAAAACCAGGACCGTAGATTTATTCAATTGCTTCTGAATATAGAATATTGATTGTGTATATTCTAAACCCGGTTCTATTTCGTTCATAAATAGATTACCCACTGCACAATAAGCTAGATAAAACTACTCGAGTACCTACATGAAAACCAGGTTTTAGATTCTGAGCAGAGCGATGAAAGTATTTTACTGTGGAGGTTTAACAATGATGTGTATAATATGAGTGTTTTGTTTTTTTGTGTACCTACCTATCTGTCATCGGCATGTAGAGCGGTTAAAATTCAGCTTTGAGAAAAGTTTTTAGAAGAAAATTGGATATTTCCGGAACTTTAGAAAAGAGGAATGTGATCAGAATTAAATCATTTCCAGTGATTTTTAATATAATAGGGAAAACAAAAAAAAATAAATAATTACGAAAAATACGGGAACATTTACGAAACAACATTTTGTTACCTTAAAAATATAGGATCGTCGTAACTTAAAATGTTGACAAAATATATTAATAATATTATTATTATATTTTTATGCAATTCATTCCAAAAATATTTAAAATATATAACACTACACGTTAGAAACTTTCGTAGTTTTTCAGTATTTTTTCGATTTTAGTTGAAATAAGTTATTCCTGGGGCATCTAGCATAAAATTGTCATACGATACAGGTTTCATACATAGTTCCTCATAAGTTATTCTAACAGGAACACATTTAAAAGAATATCAATAATACAATACAGAACAGTTTCAATTTATAAGACTCATTTCGAAGTTCACATATTGAAAAAGTTCACAAAAATGTATGAAAATTATTTTCAGCTTGAAATGTATAGAATTTTGAATTTTTATACTTACTGATTTTAAATAGAAAACGGATTACACATTTGTGATTCTTATTGGAATTAAAAAGTAATACATAAAAGTATATTGTAATTCATGTTTATGAGCATTTGAAGTTTCAATGTTTACGAAACTGGATATATCAAATATAAATTAATAACTATGTCTCCTTAAACGATTTTTGTTATTCCGTGATCAAACAAATATTAATCGTATCTTGAAACATTCCATTATTTTTAAAATTATTAAAATACGGAATCTAAAGAAAAATTACAAATGTTAAGATTATACAATAATACTGAAAAAAGCATCTGAAATATTAGTTATTATTAATTTTTTTTTAAATATTGATTAAAAATGATTTATTGGTTGAAAAGATTTAAAATCTAATACGAGGAAGGTACCTCCCTCGTAAGTTTCTATTTTAGCAAATAAATGAAATGTATCATATAAATCATATAAAAGCAATTTTAGTAATTGGTGATATAACATACATTTTTTTGTTGATGGCCCACAATCGTTTTTAATTTCGAAACATACGGGTGTTCACTCAATACAGTCAATTTGTGTTGGTCATCCTGTGTGTAGTCGTGTAGAATATAAAATATAATCAATCAGAAATATTGAAACACAATAATATGATGACGGGTACAAACATACGATGTCAAAATTGTAAATCCTGACTGTTGTTCTAAATTTTTTAAGAATTAACCATGAAATAATCACTGACGTTTTGTATTTTATTTATCTTTATATTTTATAATTGAATGTCAAACGAGAGATTTAATCATCAAGTTATGAGAAATGTTGATAATAGTAATATAGATACAGCAGTATTGTTCATTGCTTTTTCGAATCAATGCGAGTGAAGTCACTTACAAGAGTGCCCAAAACAGAAATGTTATCCTTATACCAATGGATACCAGCCAATCCATGGTTACCGTGGTATTTAGTCGGTTCCAAAATCCAATACTACTTAGTGTTATTATTGTTTATACATTTTAAATGTATTTCTTTTTATTCGAAAACCACTTTTTGTGAACATAATATTATTATTATCATGTTCACATTGTTGTACATTTATATTACCATTTTTAATACGTTAGGTACAGGTAAATGTTTATAAATTGATATATATTTATTAAACATTATCACGAGCATAACATTGTTCACATTTAGGTTCATCGTGTTTAACGTTGCGGTATGTTTTCGTTTTATTTAATTACTATCATTATAAAATAATTTTTAAAAAAACGCAGATGTGTTTTGCAAACAATAACTATGCACGTGTGTGGTTGGACTATTGAAATATAATATTATTATCTTGAGACTTGAATGCATTTAATGTCTACCTACCTGTCCTACTGTGTGTATAAATGAAAAACATTCTGAATTCACGTGATTTTTTGCGTTGTTAAAATACCATAAATTGGACTTTGGATTTGTGCTCTGTAATAATATAGATTATAATATTATGTCTTATAAAACATATTGTGTGTATCTTATTTCATTGTACATCGATTTTTTAATTTATTATTTTTATGGGATTAAAATATAAGTTTCGATTTTAAACTCAATTTAATGCAACCAATTTTTAATTGTAATTACGTTTTAAATTTTACTGACTTTAACGCCATAAGTCAATAACAACTACGTATTTAAAAATATTGTACTTCTGCGCAGAAATGCACCACTATTGCCTACACATTGCGCCGTACATCGTTTTATACAAACTAAAAAATATGTAAATCCTGAAAACAAATGCTGCAGTGACTGTATATTGTTCGAATTCGTCTCGTTTCGTTTGCCTGGGCTTGTAGGCTTTTGGTATGTTGCTATTATAAATACGAAAATGATCAATACATTGGTATCGTATTATAAATTGAATATGTGTATACCATACTATGAATTATTGTTTATAATAGTGTAACCAGGGTTGCGTCTCATCTGAAGTTATCAGAGTGGTATAAACAAAAATACGTTAAATCGTCCATTTACCTAATGTGAGCATATTATTGTTGTTTAATATTTATTTGCTGTAAATCATCGATTTTAATTAGGCCAATATTTACAACGAGATTTACAGTCTCGTTTTCAACAATCGTCGACGCCCTGGCGAAACGTGAGAATATAAATGTTTCACAAATTATTTCTATACCGTTTTATTAAAACTCGACACAATTTATTTTTTGTCATTATACTACCTATTTTTAAGCCTTGAAATCAATTAATTTTTTTTTAATCCATACTTAACTCTTAGTATTTTTAATTACGTCTAAAAAATACAACGAGAAATTATTAAAAGCTATTATATTTTATTTATCAAATTAAACCATAATATTATGTTTATGGACAGAAAATAGTATCCATGTCATTACATCATCGATGTTGTTCAGGCATTTCAAACACAAAACATTAACAGTGCCGGATATATTGAAAAGCTTACTATGCGGCCCGGGCATAAAAATGTATTAAAAAATAAATAATTATTACTTACAAATTACAAAAGTACAATAATATACAATACTTATTCAATTACAGTTTATACAAAAATGAGACAGACAACTAACATAATGAATACCTCTCACTACAGTTGTGATACGAAATAAAAATTATATTATATATTTTTAATATTTAATTTCCCAAATAATTGTGGATAAATAATTTAAGGTTTAAACTCCACAACCAGATATTTGACATTTTACTAGTTGATTGTTCATGACAAGGAAAACAAAATTCTTTACCTCATTTACCACCATAAATTATTGTGAAATAATTCATTTTGAGATATCTTTGGAAATAATAAAGCAATTTTTCTGATTTTCTAACAAAATATAAATGTCCCTTCCATAAATAATATTCCAAAATAATTTTTTTTATAAAATTAGACTTGTGTGGCTGTTGCACTGTTATCCGAGAGCCAAGTTTTTGACATACCTGATGTAGATCAATTAATATATTATTATGTGTTGTATAAGTAAAATTAACAATTATATAGATTACGGCACACTTGTGGAAGTAAAACTGTTATATCGCTATGTAATTCTGTCAACAATTTTGCTTAGTTGCGTATCAACCTGCACTAGCATGAATCATTTAACCCATATCATTATACTATGGTAACTAAGTTGAAATCTATGAATAATATTTGGGTTAAATATCTATTACTGCTCCAGGCCTCGTCTGTATTTCCATTGACAATCAATTACTTGTAGTTACCCTTTGAAAATGACTACAATTTACGAGAATATATCGTATTGTGTCTTTTTTAATAACCGCAGCAGTAGGTCATTTATTAGTCATTACTCTAAACCTTTTTGATGATACGTTTCCCACGTATGAATACGCAGAAATTTGATAATCTTCTCACGGATAAAATTAGTTCTAAAATACTCCAGACCGCTCCTGTTGAGAACGTTGTGTGAATAACTTAGCGTTAAAACGCAAATTAAATTATAATAATATCGATATCTAATTAATGAGTTATTGTTTGTGCTACACTATCATGCTCATCGATATTAATTATTAAACGTTTTGGTACTATAATGCTGTGTCAATACTCGGATGAAAGGAAACCCAAGAGCGATTAGTTTGTTTTTATTTACGCTTGTCAATGTAGTATATATTTACATACAATTACGATTTGAAATGTATTTTTATGATTTTTTTCTAAACGAGTTCGTGCACAGCATTTAAAATATTTTGTTTAATAATTACCTTCAGCAAATTCTTTCGAATTGAATTTCAAAATTATAAATAGTTGTATTCGATAACATTTAGAAATAATAGTGAATCTTTATTTTTCGAGCTTAAAATCAGGTTTTATGAATACATCAATGCTAGATACCTACATAATATAAAATATTACATACCTAATTAACCAATTTAATTTTATATTTTTAACTTCTAGTTGAAACTTAAGATTTCAAGTACCTAACGAATATGAGTAACGAAATTATCGAAATAATTATTCAGAATATTATTAATTGGCATTCGATTATCTAGATAAATAATTATCAAAAATATCAAATAAATATCATTCATATTTAGCACCTAAATATTTCGATGTCCAGCGGCATCATACTTTAACAGTTATTAAAATTTAATTTGTATAGGGTTCGAATAAGATATATTAATACTGATAGGTACAAATGTATCATAATAATCTCAGTATCAAAAATATTGGTCACTTCAGTGTAGGAATGTGTGTCATATTCTTATTACATCCCATTTATTCCGTTATTGGATACTATAACTTATATTTAATATCGCAACTGTATAAATTAAGTACATAGTAACTAGTAAGCTATGTTAAACGGAGGAGAGTATAATAAATTGTATTTTTCTGTTATAAATAATCGTGTATAATTTTTAATATTATGTAATGTAAAAATTGTATAGATGTATAGGTATGTATAATTTTTTCAAACCGCTTTTGGTTTATGTACAATTCATTGTGATGGCCATTATACACGTGTAGTGATAATAATAATAATAGTAAATACAATGCAACCTGACTATAATAGCTTACCATTAACATCAAAAATATAGTATAATGTGTTAATGCCTTATTGGACTAAAAACGCCAATACCTTATTTAAATAAAAATATTAGTATGTATATTATGTACATAAAATGTTGCCAATGTACTAATAAGGGAGTTTATGTAATTATTTATAACATAACTCTATGCACATAATATTTTTAACTGAGTTAGTTTTTATAAAAATATAATAATATATGATATGAAATTATACATAATATGATACACCGAGACTAAATAATTAGTAGGTATATTAAAAATATTAAAAATATTCATTATTATTTTTTTTTATTGATCTTAAGCCCGGCGACTAAGGCCATTAGCTGTTGTAGGGGCTATGAATTTGTGGTAAGTAAAGTTGGTATGGTAAGGTGTTGTTACGGTAAGTAAGCTGCTAACACTTGTATGTATGGCAAGGTTTTTACTACTGCGGACCAGGGTGGTCACCCATCCGGGTATAGTAGCATCGGGCGTTACTTACTCTCAGTAAAATTGCGTGATTGGTAGCAGCCAACGCACCGCGCCAAGCTATTTATATTTATAATTATATGTTATACTATGAGTGTTTAAATCATTACGATTATAAAAACACAACCTGTTACAATGTTGTGTACAATTTTAATATATTATCATAATAATGATGGTTTTATAATAATATATTTATATCATCCCGAACTCGTTGAAACAATTATTTTAATTAGATGATTTGTACGCAGAAACGTGAATATAAGAATAGGTGCTCTGTTTCCTAGCGATTTCCCTCCAAATTTTTCAAAACAATTGAAAACTTACACGTTCAAAAACGACATCGAATGATACCTCGTGCTGAGTAATATTTGCAGAGAGCGCTGTGGTATCTGAATAATAACAGAAATATCTCTCAACCCTTAGAAGGTTTATTTATCGATCGTTCTGCGAAATTCAATCATTCCAGTCACACGCTTTTAAAGATATTAAACGTATATATTTTTACTCAGTATATTATGCAGTCAGCCAGTCTGTTTTATTATCTTCATATCATGCCTTCTTTAAATAATTAGCAACTCAATGTCCGTTCTGATCTGTTTATATTCTCGTCTTATGGAGAGCCTTCAACAAAGCAGTTTCCAAAGCGATATTTTTTGTAAAATCTACGTTAGTAGGATTTACAGATTTTAATATAAATGTATCCATAGCGCCTTCACATCTCATCAATGCAAATCTCAATATTCGCTATTCAAGATAATCTATTACCTGTTTAAGCTAACCAACCCTTGCTGTATGTAGGTACATGATGTTTGCTTCGTTATTAAAATCATTTCGAAATTCGCGTCAAAGGTTTCGCTTACTGTATCCCGCAGTATTTGGGTCACCTTAAGAACGTTCACATTAAGCGTAGACCTAAAAAAAATAAATTATATAATAGAGGTCAGCGGTTTTTAACCTTTTTATATCTACGTATCACCTCAGTTCTGCGATAGCAGTCATCCGGCGCGCACGTATTCGCTCCCGATGTGTTTAATAATTGTCTAAATTATCACTCTGTCAATAAATATTACAAATGTGTTAATTGCATAGCAGTTATTTTATTTTTTCTGTTGTTCCTAACATTTCTTATGTTTTTAATACAACCTATGTGTTCGTATGTACCATATTCTCTATTATAGTGGTCATTAACAGCGTATTTAACTCGGCCGTCGCCGCGGCGGCCTTGGTTTTTATTATAGTTTCTTATCGCGACTCTCAATTCTCGCTATCCGGCTATCGTAATCGCAACAAGCTAATTAATATATATATATTATTACACACACGCATGTCTTTATACTCACGTAATAATGAGTAACAACAGAAATCAAAGCAATAATCCGAAGAAAACGGTGCCATCAATTACAATCATTAACAAATCTACTCACATATCACCATCTCAATCGAATGTCACAGACACCTCACCCAATGGTGAGTGGATCGTCAAGCCTACTAACAAAAGAAATCTCTCAACCTCCTCGACTTCAGAATCTCAAAACTCACCTAAATCACCAACTCAACCAATTAAAAAAAAATTATTCGCGTCTAGAAATAGATTCGACGTGTTCACCCAACAAGACAATAATGATGACACTCAACACGCTACCAATACCACTAATAATTCAGATCAAACTAATGTAGAATCGCACATCAAATCGCCTCCACCTATTTTTGTAAAAGGAGTTCAAGATTTTCCAGGACTTTGCACAAGTCTTATTGAGATTCTGGGCGTTGAAAACTTTATTTGTAAATCCTCTACAGATCGTCTAAAAATTCAAACTAGCACTCCGGAAGCATATAGAACGCTTATACACTTTCTCAAGGATCAAAATGCCGAATATCATACATACCAACTGCAACAAGACAAACCCACACGTGTAGTGATCAGAAATTTACACCCATCAACTAATACCAGCCTAATCAAATCTGAATTGGAACTCCGTGAATTTGTGGTACGTAGCGTTACAAATGTTCTTCATAAGGTACACAAACATCCATTACCACTCTTTTTCGTTGACCTCGAACCTTCTCCTCAATCAAATGATATCTATAAACTGACCTCCATGCTTCACACTAAAATTAAAGTAGAGGAGCCCTATAAACCTAAGATAATTAGCCAGTGCTTAAATTGTCAAGAGTACGGTCACACGAAATCCTACTGTAACTACTCATCACGATGCGTGCGGTGCGGCGACCATCACCAGTCATCCGACTGCACCATTTCTCGGGACATCCCACCTAAATGTGCGCTCTGCCTAGGCAGCCATCCAGCCAGCTATAGAGGATGCTCTGTTTATAAAGAAATTCAACGGCGCAAGAAACCTTCACCAAACAATGCTTTTCTCTCGGATAATTCTAGATTTAAGAAATACAATGTACAAACTAGCCACCCAGAAAATGACGCTCCCTCAAATAATGCTCGAACATATGCACAGGCTACCTCTGGCCAACGCACAACGCATCCTTCTCCCTCCTCTGAATCCAACATCAACAATGCAATGACTCTTTTCCTAGAGGAATTTAAATCTATGATAAATCCACTTATAGCACTACTTACTAAAGTAATCTCCTCGTTACTGGATAAAAAAAATGACTAATACCGCTACAAATAAATCTCTACTTGTTTTATTATTCAATGCCAATGGACTAAAAAATCATTTATCGGAACTTCAATCAGTACTAAATAATAGACGCATTGATATTGCTTTAATTACAGAAACGCACTGTACCTCATACTCACATGTACATATACCCGGTTATAGGCTCCATAAAGCCAATCATCCCGACAATACAGCTCATGGTGGTGTCGCAATTTTTGTTAAATATTCAATCTTATATCAATCTCTTCCAAGCGTCTGCGAAGATATTTTCCAATCTTGTGCTATTCAAATTTATGTTAATAATGTTCCAATCACAGTTGCAGCAATTTATTCACCCCCAAAGCATAATGTTTCCTATGAAAACTTTTCAAACTACTTCAACACGATAAATAATAATTTCATCATAGGTGGGGATTATAATGCGAAGCATCAGAGTTGGGGCTGTCGAGTGAACAACCCACGCGGAAACGTTCTCTTTAATTTTGTAAATACAAGAAAATTCAAGGTGCTTGCGCCCCCAGGACCCACCTATTGGCCTTCATCCCCACACAAAAACCCAGACATATTAGATATTTTTATAACAAAAACCCCTTCAAGTGTGCACTATGTTATTGACAATATTCTAGATTTAAATTCCGATCACTCATCGGTTATTCTCACACTTAACAACTATCCTTCAATTAATACGGAGCCACTAAAATTATTTCACACCACTACTGATCGATACAAATTCCATGACCTGGTAAATCAGAACCTTAAACTTAATGTCAGATTGAAATCCAATGATGACATAGATGTAGCTGTAAATAATCTAACGAATGTTATTCAATCAGCAGCCTGGGCGGCCAACACAGTTAAAAATGTACATAAAACCAACTCTAATTCGCTGCCGATTAATATCCGTATCCTAATATCAGAAAAAAGAAGAGCTAGAGCCCTCTATCAACGTACTCGTCTACCCTCCCACAAACAAACATACAATAACCTAGGTAATCATCTTAAAAAAGTCTTAGCAAAAATCAAAAATCTTAACTACGAAAATTTCTTGAGTAAATTATCTACAAATAATGGTAGTCTTTGGAAAGCGTCCAAACAAGCACTACATTTTAAAATAACCACTCCACCTATCAAAAAATCTGATGGGAGTTTTGCTGTGTCTGACACAGAGAAAGCAGAACTTTTTAAAAATCACCTCTTTAATGTTTTTCAACCTCACCAAGATGTTTTACCTGCCAACTCTGATACGATTCTTAGTGGTCTTGATATGCCTTTACCTCTATCTTCCCCAATTAAACACTTTTCACCGAGCGATATTAAATTTGCAATTCAAAAGCACACTCTTAGGAAATCTCCGGGTTTTGACCTAATAACGGCTGAAGTAGCCAGATGCCTTCCTAAACGCGCAATCGTATTACTAACTCATATTTATAATGCCATACTTAGATTGTCATACTTCCCACTTTTATGGAAGTTCTCCAAAATCATACTTTTCCCCAAACCAAACAAGCCCCCTGATTTGGTAACGTCATATAGACCAATTAGTCTATTACCTTTCTTCGGAAAAGTGCTAGAAAGACTTATACTGAATCGCATACTTCCCATAATTAGTGAAAAAAATATATTACCTAACTATCAATTCGGATTTCGCGCACATCATTCTACAATCCATCAAGTACACAGGCTAGTTGACTCGGTTTCTTTCGCACTTGAAAAAAAAATGTATTGTTCTTGTGTATTTCTTGACATTCAACAGGCTTTTGACCGTGTATGGCATGAAGGACTGCTTTACAAGGTAAAGACCTTTGTGCCCCCAACATACTACACGCTACTTAAATCATATCTAACTGATCGTTATTTTCAAGTTCATTTTAAATCTGCATACTCTAATATAGCAAACATCAGAGCTGGTGTTCCACAAGGGGGTATCCTATCTCCATTATTATACAACTTATATGCTTCTGATCAACCAACCTCCGCCAACACCATTGTGGCAGACTATGCAGATGATAAACTTATCATATCTATAAATGAAAACCCCATTGTAGCATCGCTTAATCTACAAAATCATCTTTCCCTTATGGAAACCTGGTACAACAATTGGAGGATTAAGATAAATCAAACCAAATCTAATCACACTACTTTTACCCTTAAGCTAGGACACTGCCCGCCAGTCACTCTCTATGGTACACAAATCCCGTCCACTACAACAGTTAAGTATCTTGGCTTAACCCTTGACCGTAGACTAACATGGGCCCAGCATACACGTGTTAAAAGACTCCAATTAAATCTCCGACTTCGTATGCTTAAATCTTTACTAGTCAATAACAAACACACTAACCTTAATATAAAACTTCTAATGTATAAATCCCTCATTAAACCCATTTGGACCTACGGCATCCAACTGTGGGGAAATGCAAAAAAATCAAATACAAATCGTATTCAGACTTTTCAAAATATAACATTAAGGAAATTAACCAACTCTCCTCCGTTTGTTTCTAATCATACTCTCCACTCAGATCTAAAAATTAAAACTATTAAAGAAGAAGCAGCTATTTATTACAAAAGATTTCATAATAGGCTTGCAACTCATTCAAATCCTTTAGTTAAAACACTCTCATCAAATGTTATTCCGGGAAATCCTCCTAGGCGATTGAAACGCAACTGGTGCAGAGATATGCTGACCTAATATCATAATTTAAATTTAAAAAAAAAAAAAACAATAATAAATATAGATGTATCTATGAGAAAACTTAATATTTAACCTCAATTTATAAGTGTCATCA